>JAKCOX010000023.1:5097757-5572757 GCA_022605575.1 Laterallus jamaicensis coturniculus | reverse complement strand
CTCAGGAGTTTCAAAAGCAAAAGGAATTCTCACGAGGAATTAGAAGTAGGATCAACAGCAACAGCTCTAAAAAAACTGTCTGAATTCATAAAACCCAGAAAACTAACAGACATAATGAGGCACAAACAGTTTATTCCTTCATGTGAAGGACTGGAGAAGGAGACCAAAGAAGGACTGGCCATTCTTTGTCCTTCTCAAATCCTCCAGGGAAGGGGAAGACAGACAAGCTCCCTGGAAGCAGTGAGGCTGGGGAACTTCACTCCCTGCTTCCTGGGATGAGCCTGCCTCTTACATTAGCTGCTGTCAGAAGAAAGCCATTAAAGAGATGGAACCAGACACCTGTCCCATTTCTCTTTTCCCCAACTGTTTCAGCCACCTGCAGTGGAGCAGGGTGGAGTTTTACTTCCCTCGCCCTAAGCAACAGTTTAGATCCAGGGCAGGTCCTTCATCCTAAGTACCATGCAAAGGCAGGACCCACCAACACCTAAGGCCAGCTTTTCAGAAAGCCTGCTCCTTGGTGGTGGTGTTGTCTTGGATCTGCAGGCGAAGGTGCAGGATGTGCAAAACTTAGACACACTGCAAGTTCAAGCAGTCAAAGTTCACATTAAAAAAACCCTGTGGTATTTCAGTCTATGGGTCTGGCTCGCCTAGTGCAAGTCAGAATGGAGAATGACAGATGATCTCTGTCTTGAGATGTGAATGATATTTGAGAGTCAAACACAATCTGTTTGTATTTGGGGAGACACGCTGCATATGCAGTGGGGAAGGATGAGAGTAAAGATGCAAAGCACTTAAGAGCTTCTGAAAAAAGCAGCTTGAGAACCCAATGGCCTTCATCATTAGCTTACGCCTTTCCTAGAAAAAGTGTAGGCTTGTTCCCAGACAAGGAAGGAAAAGTACCTCTTTATGGGAATCAAGGAGCTATTTTCCAGTTTAAGATGTCATCAGCTGGCAGATGCTTGTGGTAAAGCTTTCCTTCTCAACTGAAGCCAGGAAAGCAATACAGAGATACAGAGTGAGAACATATGGCATGATTTCATGTTTTATCTCCTTGTAGCCAAATTGCAAGAGACAGTTAGCCCCAAAACAGGAAGGAGAGATGTGAAGAAGTCAGGGTGGAGGCTGAGTCTGGATGCAGTCAGAAGTGGACCAAGCCAGGGAGTCATAAACAGTAGCAGAGGGACCAGGATCAGTGGAAGAAGTAGTCATGCAGGAGGCAGACTGTCTAGAAACAGAAGTCCCTAATTTTGAATGGCAGCTTTTTCCTGCATCTGCCCGCAGCACTGCACAGCAATACTGTTTCTCTAACTGGCATCCTCCATCCCTTTGACTCCAGCCAGGCTTGGCTTGACTAACCACTGTGTTTTTGATAAACCAAAAGCTGGTTTAGGGAAAAATGCACACCCAAAGAAGTGTTGGAACAACACAAATAAGATTGCAAGGTCAAGCCTTCTGAAATTAGGCAATATAAGAACTGAGGATTCAGACACATTCAAATACATTCCTGGAATACGTGATGCTTTATATTCTTTTACCCATCTTGCAGAGCACAGGATGGACCAAGCCATGGAAGTGAATCAGGCTTGCACCACACTGGAGGTTGGTTGTGGTAGAATTCCTTCCTTATTCATTGCAAAAGCTGGAAGCTAGTAAGGGATGAAGCAGGGGGGGGAGAAAAAGAAAGGGAACACTGATTATTCTTTTCAACGATGTGAATGTTGCCTTTGTGAATGAGATTTCATCCTCAGCTCAAAAGCACAAAGCTCCTGTGGAATGGCAAACAACTCACTTAAGCCAAACAGGCAAGGGTGATGACTAATGCTGTGTCCATCCCTTGACAGCCAGCTGGATCATTAAATTATTTCTTGAAAATAATGGAGCAAAGAAACTTTGAATTTACTGGTCAAAAAAGGTTAGCTGCACCTATCAGTGAATGGACACCTCGTTGTTAATGTCCCTGATAAAGTTTTGAGTACCTTAAGAAAACTTTCCTGAGTTGTTTTTTTTTTTCTTATTCTGCAGTAGTATATAATCAGAGTTACTCTCTGGTCCAAAAAAACCCACCCCAAAACCCAAAATAAACAAACAACACAAAACACAGAAAAGTTTTCATACTTTTTCTAGGAGAAAATGATAGCTGTTGGACACCTTCTTTCTTTCCTTCCAGCTACAAAGATGATTAAGGGCCTGGAACATCTCCCCTATGAGGAAAGGCTGGGTGAGCTGGGACTGTTCAGCCTGGAGAAAAGAAGAACAAGGGGGGACCTTATTAATGTCTATAAATATCTTGAGTATGGGATGCAGGGGAATTGGCCGGCCCCTTTTCAGTGATCCGTAGGGACAGGACAAGGGGCAATGGCTGCAAGCTAGACCATAGGAAGTTCCGCACCAACATGCGGAAAAGCTTTTTCCCAGTGAGGGTGACAGAGCACTGGGACAGGCTGCCCAGGGAGGTGGTGGAGTCTCCTTCTCTGGAGATATTCAAGACCCATCTGGATGCCTATCTGTGCAATATGAGCTAGGGAGCCTGCTTTGGCAGGGGGGGGTTGGACCTGATGATCTCTTGAGGTCCCTTCCAACCCCTAAAACTCTGTGATTCTATGATCCCACACTTGTTTGTAGTTGCTGTGAGGTACACGGGGTGCTTCCCCAAGCCCATAGAACAAACATAGCTTTGAAAAACAGCATTTAACACTCTGCCTTTAAACTCTGGAGAGCCACAAGGTCCAACCAGTGGGTTTAGGAGACCAGAGCCTTTGCAATGTTCTCAAATGCTCTCTGGGGCCTGTGAGACCACAACAAATAAGTTCATTGGGTTTTTTTTAAAGAATGAGCTAAGCTATTGAACAGTAAGGTGCAAAAGCCTAAAATACTTCAGAGGGAAGCATATGTCCCTCAGGCTAATGGCATGCCAAACTGAAATATCTAAGCTCTAGTGTTGGGTTTAGCCTAATTCTGCTATGCCCGTGAATATAAATGCAAGCAAAGTCAACAACCTTTGAAGGCAAGGGGGCCAAAAGTTCAGCAAACAAGTCACATGCGGCAAAAAATAACTGTGCTAACTTTAAAACTGCCTCTTTCTTCAACCAAAACATGCAAGCATTAAGTATTTGTCCCAAAAGGACAAGTTCAGACCAAGTGAAAAATGCTGCAACTATGCTAGTCACTTCTGAATAAACTAGTGTCCCTCATTAGGAGTCTGGCATTTGTATCACCACCTAAATTTAGCTCTCCCACAAGAACCTGGAGTCATCACTCTTGCAGTGTTTAAACGGCACGAGAAATGTAGAAGCTTGAAAATTCAACACTGCCAACATCTGCATTTTAAAATAAACCCATTGAAAATGCCTCGGCTCACGTTATTGCATTGGAATACACAAATATTTTGTGGTCTCTGGTCCCACGCATGAAAGCTTTACTTGGCACACACAGAAAGGCTGAATGGCAGTGTATGACCACAAGCATCCATGAGTTACTGACATATTTTTGTTGGTATCGAAAAAAATGAATTATGTGCACAATTTTTGTGCTACATACGCAGTGAGGAGTCAAAGTCCCACCTCATGAGCCCAAATTGGCTCATCCCTGAGGAAAACACCACCCTTGGGACTGAAGTCAAAGTGACTACATCCAAACACCCACACAGGGAGCGTGGCCTGGGGCACTCTATTGGGTTGACATCACCTGAAATGAAGAGAAGGCTGTGCCACATTGGCAAAGATGTGCCACTGGGGTAAGAGAGCTTTCCCCTTTCTCACAGGAGGTCATACAAGAGATGGGGTCTGGAGGGCAGGTGGGGAGGCCTGTCCACTGTGAGGAGTGGGATGTAAGAGAATGGGCGGTGGGGGGGTCATGCTTCTCACAAAGCAAAAGCCTGCTTGTTTCAGGCTACAGTGAAATTATGGTGCAATATACCTGTGTCAACAAGCCACTTGTCTTTAAATCGTTTTCTCTGTTTCTGTTATTTCTTTCAATGATTGAGCAAAATGCTTTGCTTTGAAGGGTAGAATTGAGTGCCCAGAAACCCAGGGGCTCCAAAGAGCTGAAGACAGAGCCTGAAAGGCTGTCCTGTCTGCACCGCAACAAAACACCAAGACCTGACATCTCCACCCATTTACCTCCACCCAGAGGGCAGCTGTTCGGTTAATTCCCCCCCATGCAGAAGGTTGGGTCCCACCATGTCTCCCCACCTGTTCTCCCCTACCCTGACAGCAGAGGAAAGAAAGAGCTGTGAGAAGATGCAGTGGAGTTTTCTCTCTCCCCTTCCCCAGCAAGATGTCTTGGGACGAGAGGAAGCAGGACTGCTGCTCACAGGTGAACTGCACCAGGATTGGCCTCTTTATTCTTCCTCGACATCTCCAAACTGATGCCAGCCCCAAAGCAGGAGGAAAGGGAAGACTCCTGCCTGCTTCTGCTGATTTTCTGGAATGGTTGCTCTTCACTGGAAAATGGCTAAATGGGGATAGCATCTACTTAGAGGGGATTGCTACCCCTCTGGAGTCTGTCTGCAGGGGTCCTGAATGTAGCTCATCATCTAAGAGTTGCCCCAGCTCCAGGGGAGGCCCCATGACCCTGAGGAGAGCTGCGTGGACTTGTAGCACTGGCAAAGGTATACAGCTAAAGAAAATTAACCTATCCCACCACCCAGAGCAGGCTCATCATACAGCTGGTCCCCTTGCATCCACTTTGCTCAAATATATGCTACAAGCATAATAAAGGAAAGTCACACGAAAAAACAAGGAAGTGCTGAAATTGCACCAGCTGCCTGGAGAGATCTAGGACCAAGGATGAACTCTGTGACTTATGTTTCACTTGTGCAAACAAGCTGAAGCATACTCAGACCTCCTCAAAGCACTGCAGCATAATAATCTGGTTTGAGGAATCACAAGACTGAATTCCCACAGTCTACATCTAAAAATTATGGTAAAAGTGGGATTGAATTCAATTCTTCATCAAATAGAAATAGGATGAGTGAAAATGCTACTTATTACCAGCACTACATGTGGGCTCAGCCTGCCTCTGTGTAACCAGCGTGTCCCAGACTGAGCAGAAAAGTAGTTGATGAAAAACCCTAGTTGCTGATTTAAGGGTGGAGGGCTGAAGGGATTCCATTTGGGGAAATCAACACTCTGCTTTTATGGCTAAATGGGGATAGCAGCCACTCAGAGGGGATTTTTAAAGAAAAAAATAACAATCCACAAACTATGAAGCACTTATGTCAAGCCCATGGCAGTCACACTTCACAGCTGGCTTCTGTGTCCTAAAGCATCCTGGAAGCTGGATGCCACAGTCATTTATCACGGCTGCACTCTTCGCTCCTTGTCTCCAGTGACTGGACGCTCCCCTCCAGACAGAGACTTTCCTCCTGCTGCTTGCTGGGAAGCTCCTGGGACACTGGCTGGGGCAGCGTTGCTCCATCGTGGCTCCCAGTGCATGGCCCAGCGTGAATGCCTCAGGAGTGGCCATTAAGCAGTAAAATAAACAAGCAGAAAGCAACATTCATGAGACTGAATGAAAAAAGACAGAGCAGGGCCTCCTCCTCCTCCTCTTCTCCACTTAACACAAGCACTTGGTCATGTGAAGAGCTAACTCATCTCTTACAACACAGGGGGTTTTTTTAGAGACTGGATGATTCCCTCCAGGAGGAAAGCCAAATCTGATTAAGGACTATTTTCCAGGGGCAACTGGCATCTCCTGGCAGAGTTTAAAGCAGATTAGAACTCTGGATGTGTCTGCAAAAACATATCCAGCAATTGTGTTTGACAGGCAACTCCTTTGATCTTCCAGCTCTTATAAGCTTGAAAGGATGGTAAATTTGGGCACTGGAAAGTTAGCTGAGGAAATAATAATAACACAATGATTAAACTTAGATGGCATTTTGTTTTATCTGCAGCTGTTCAGCCCTTTTTTCAATGGAAATAAAGAGCACAAAGCCAGAGGATGTGATGCAGCCTTGTAGGAAGACCTCCTGCTGTTGCACACACCAAATCCTTTCCATAGCTGTACTTAGCTCCAGGTTAAAAGGAATTTCTTTTCCTAGCCGTTACTCCTGCTGAGAAGGACCTCACTGCAGCAGTGATTAGCAGCCAACTTAATTTTGCTTATGGGCTGCTACCATGGCCTTTCTTTGCCTTTCCAGGCAGAAGATAAGGTTGGATCACCTATTCTCACAAGTTCTTCATTCCCCAAGTGTCCTTGAAGCACTTCACAGCTCTCCCCACAGGAAGTTCTCCCCATAGGAAGCATAACGAAATGGCTGGATGGTCACATCCAGAGGGTGGTGGTCAATGGCTCCAAGTCCAGATGGAAGACAGTGACAAGTGGAGCTCCTCAAGGGTCTGTCGGTGCTGTGTAATATATTTATTAATGATATTGGCAGTGGGATTGAGTGCACCCTCAGCAAATTTGCTGATGACACCAAGCTGGGTGGTGAGGTTAATGTGCCAGAGGGACAGGATGCCATCTAGAGGGACCTGGACAGGCTGGAGAAGTGGGCCCATGTAAACTTCATAAGGTTCAACAAAGCCAAGTAGAGAGTCCTGCACCTGAGTCAGGACAACCCCCATTATCCATACAGATTAGGAGATGATTTGCTTGAAAGCAGCCCCGAGGAAAAGGACTTGGGAGTACTCGTGGATGAGAAGCTGGACATGAGCCACTCAGGTCCATCTGCAGCCCAGAAAGCATCCTGGGCTGCATCAAAAGAAGAGTGGCCAGCAGATCAAGAGAGATGATTCTGCCTCTCTACTTTGCTCTCGTGAGCCCTCACCCAGAGTTCTGTGTCCAGCTTTGGAGCCCTCAGCACAAGAAGGACATGGACTTGTTGGAGCATGTCCAGAGGAGGGCCACAAAAATGATCAAAGGGCTGGAGCACCTCTCCTATGAAGACAGGCTGAGAGAGTTGGGCTTGTTCAGCTTGGCGAAGAGAAGGCTCCAAGGGGACCTTATAGTGGCCTTCCAATACCTGAAAGGTGCCTGTAGGAAAGCTGAGGAAGAACTGTTCTCAAACACATGTAGCAGTAGGACCAGGAGTAATGGTTTTAAATTAGAAAAGGGGGAAATTAGGTTGCATATTAGAAAGAAATTCTTCAATATGAGGGTGGTAGATCACTGGAACAGGTTGCCCAGAGATGTAGTAGAGGCCTCATCCCTGGAGATATCCAAGGTGAGGCTTGATGGGGCTCTGAGCAACCTGATCTAGTTAAAGATGTCCCTGCTCACTGACAAGGGGTTGGACTAGATGTCCTTTAAAAATCCCTTCCAACCTTACACATTCTATGATTCTATGATTGATTCTAAGCCACACTCTTCCACTCAGCCTTACATTCTCCCATGCATCCTAAATGGCAACACATCAGCATGGTAATAATAATTTTTTTTAAAGAAAAGCTTATACATTCTTTCCTAGCAAGAACTGATCAGCCATACAGCTCTGCCAACTTAGGTGGAGATGTGAATTTCTGATCTTTCTCTACTGTGCTTCCTCCTCCATTTTACCGGCTGAGATCAGCAGGTAAACTGCTCATCAGCTGTGATCAAAAGCAGCACATCTTTCTCCCATGAGCTGATAGCTCTACTCTACCCACAAGAAGGAGGCCCTAGTCTCCAGAATCTATAGCCTGGCTGGGTTATAATGATGAGAGCTGAAAAACTACCATGGCTTGCCCACAGTCTCCTCTGGAGAGCTTTCAAATCAGCTGCAGACCAGCCATGGTAAGTCCCGGCTGAAAGCAAAAAAGTGGCAGCAACATATTTGATTACTTAGTTCAACTGTGCCCCTGGTTTGAAATCCACAAGTCACTTGAGAGTCTTTTATTTTTGCAAGTAAACAAACCTAGTATCAACTATTTCCAGTCATCGTCTGGCCTCCCTAGCACTTATGACGAAGCATATTTGGGAGCCAAAGCAAGCAAACACGGTGATTCACTTCTCCCACAGCTTAGCAGATGGATGAATCCTCTATATCCAAGAGAAAACAGAACCTCTAAGGCTTTAAATGAATAATGCCTCCTTGTTCCCAAAGAAATTAAAACTTGCGTTTCTATGAAATTTAAGTACACAGAAGTGAGGTTCCTGTGTCACTAACAGACAGCAAGCCAGTAAAAACAGTGAGAAAGAGAGGACCTTCACTTCTTGCCACGACTGAGGGATCGGCTTTTTGTTAGGAAGGAGTTTGCTGCTTACACCTGCAGTTACCATCAGGTTCTGAGACAGCTTAGGCCAGGGCCAAGCCCTAACATTGGTAGGAGGACACAGAGTTGTCAAAGCCCAACTACACTTTGCAGTAATGGAGGAATTTCACACATCCTAACAAGTGAGCTTGGCTCTATGTGAGTTTTTAAAAGTTTTCCTGTTGTTACTAGGTACCCAGCTCTCCCTGGAGGAATTTCAGGAAAACAATGTTGTGTCCTTCCAGAAAACTGGCTGACGCTGTCTTTCACCTGCTTTATTAAGCTCTTTACATCGTGTATCATAGGTAATGTATAGAGGGCTACAGACTATAACTTCCAGTGCAGTGAACACACTTAAAGCAGACTAATGAGTTACATTTATTTTTAGTGGTTTTCTTATCGACAGCCTGTGCTTGCCCACTGCAGGAGGCTGGCTGCATAACGCCATCTTTGCCAGGCCACTGCTGCGGCCTGCTAGGAGCAGGAGGGCAATGGCTGCAGTAGGAGCTGAGCTGGCTGAGTGCTGTGGAAGGGCTTGCAGCTCCCCCCACACTGTGCTTGCCCAAGACACCCCCCAACCACTCCCCCCACCCGGCTCTCCTGCAGTCACCGCAGACCTCCTCCTGGTCCCAGGGGGGATTCTGTATCCTCCAGCCTCACACACACACGTGGCAGCTCTTTCTTTTCTTTCTGTAATAGCTGCAGCATGTCATGACCACACGGTCCATGGGCCACAAACACTTTTCCAAGGCATCATCAGTCTTTTCCATCAGACCCCACAAGACATACCTTTGTGCCTGCCTCCCAGCCTCTTCCAGCATGTACATGCAGCATGAGCCTGTGTCCTCGCTCCGCACAGAGAGCTACCAGGATTGGGGTGATTTCTCAAGAAAACCCAGCAGCCTTGGCAACATGAAAGGGTGTCTCTGTTTCTTTCTATAACCTCTCCAATAACCTGAAACCAAGTGCTACACAGCCAAATTGCTCCTGCAATCCAGGGTCGATTCATCTCACTTTCTCTTAAACTGGCAGAAAAAGACAGGCACCTTGAGAGGGCAATTAATCCCATTAATTATAGACACAGAAGATAACTCTTTCTCCACTGAGGGGACATGAAACACAAAGGGCTAGCTTGGACCAGCTGTGCTCCATCTGGCTGGTGGAAGAATGAATGAGAAGCACCCCACCCTAGGCTGTCTTCAGCACCACTAAGTTTATGAGTAGACAGGGAGTTCTCAGTTCCAAAATGTTAGGACCTATTCCTGACTTTGTTTTGCTCTCCCGGGTCTCTTGCTTTGCAGACTTGAGTCAGAATAATCATCAAACACTTTTCATCACCTCCCATATTTAAAGCATTATTCCTGG
Source organism: Laterallus jamaicensis coturniculus (assembly GCA_022605575.1). Taxonomy (NCBI): domain Eukaryota; kingdom Metazoa; phylum Chordata; class Aves; order Gruiformes; family Rallidae; genus Laterallus; species Laterallus jamaicensis. Next base: position 5,563,221 of record JAKCOX010000023.1, on the reverse strand, counting down.
CAATGGTGTTTCACATGTTTCTTGTCCTCACACACTCACCTTCCTTCCCCAGCTACTAGATTTTAAGTAAAATTTAACCTTATCTGCCAAAATCAACTCTGCACAGATCCAATTCTTATTTCCACTTGCTCCCACATTTATTTGATGATTTAGCTTGAGGACCAGCAGATCTGGTGCTCTGTAAATGACATGTTTGCTTTGGTTTAGATGCCACTTTGGGCAAGCAGCAGTCGTGCTTGGATTGGTAGTTAATTAGATGGACAGGTCACATCAACATCACATGTACTGAGTAAAACAAGAAAAGAGTGGTTTGTTAAATGAACCCGTTTCCTAAAAAGAGCTGCTTCCACAGGAGCAGCTGCTGTCCTGGATGCTAACTCAGTGCCAAGACACCAGCCTCTTCCCCTCGGTAGCTGTTCCTTTGAAGCTGCTGCAGATAGATGAACTCGCTGGCAAATGCTATAAACCCACATAGTGACCTTGTCTTCCTTACATCACTATTTTTTTCCAAAGAGAAACAATGTGGTACAGAGCCCTGCATTCCTGATGTGACGTGGTGTTCCCTGATGTCATGTTTCATCTCAGGTCAAACTATGAACTGGTAGGAGTCCTCAGTCTCGGTTTCCCTTGAGATTCAGGACATTTTCCCCTCAAAGTACATTGAAGCCAATGACTCTCAACTTCCTGGGATGGACCTACCCAAAGGACAGTGACACACAGAGTTCTCTAATTTTAACTGAAAAAAGGATACAGAAGTTTTGCCTTTGGGAAGCTAAGTGAGACAGATCTCCCTGCCTGGGAGCAATGCCAAATTCACATCCCCCCAGTGACAGCATGTGTTTAACCGACATTTCCAGAAGCTCCTCCACTGATTTCTGTGGAGGAACACAATACTTGAACAGTTGGTAGCCAGAGAGAGAAAGATCACCCAATACCACCTGCCCAGACCAAGTCCAAACACTAGGGAGGACCAAGGACATCCATGCACGTGGTGGCAGCCAGAAGAGCTTGATTGATAAGGGTTTGGCATCCCTTGATGTGACAAGGCACAGCCACAGGGCAAGAGCAAGATGGCAAATGGACAAAGCTCATCCTGCAGTGTGTGTGTGTGTGTGTGTGTGTGTGTGTGTGACTGCACCCCCAAGGGACCAGCCCCTCTAGACCAGAGAGATGGAAAAAACGCACCTCTCTGAGAAAAAGCTGCCAGCCCTGAAGAGCCACCTGGCATCTTCCCTCCCCCAGGACTCACACACCAGCACTTTCTTTCAGGTTTTAAGTTTCTTTCATTTTTCACACAACATTTTCAAAACTAATACAGACTATCCTTGTTATCCTTGTTTATAACAAAGCACATCAATGTCAAATATTTACAATATGTAGGACTTTTGTTCAAGTCTACCTGGAAAACATTTACACTATGTTGTTCACTCGAGCAAGTCTACCTATCCTGAAAATCTTCAGAACATTATACACTAGTTAGAAAAGCAAGTATCACTTCATAAAAGGTAAATCTTTGGGTTTGGACATACCCTTTGTATTCAAGACACCACTGAGTACATAACATCAGTTCTCTTTGTGCCAGATTTTTAACTCACATTCACATTTCTTTCTCCTTTTCTAGTCTGGAGGAGGACCTGAGGTATTTAACTTTCTTATGGCATCATTACTCCATACACCTAAAGTTCCACTTCTTTTCCACCATCTAGTGAAATTCAGCCCAGCTCCTACAGCCAGATGTGTTATCTCACTACTCTTGAAGGACATACATGCATGGGGAGAACAAAGCACATTTTGAAAGGTTACACCTATTTGCAAACTTGATTTGTTCTCTGTCCAGAAACTAACAATTGCTTGAGAAAAATGAGCACTCCTGATGTACCTAAAATGTTTTTCTTGCTCATTCCAACAATGGTCAGTTCATCTATAGTTTTCTTCCTTCAAAGAACAGTTACCCAAGTAGACTGACTGTTTTCTACACTTGTAGCCACCTTTTTCCCATCTGCCCACAAAATACGCTAATAAATCCAAAGGGTTTCTTAACTCAAGCCACAGTCTTTAAAATCCTTCCAAATATTTATTGGACCAAACTCAGAACCAGCTATAAGTAGTGGTGGAAAGGAATTAGATTATGGCCTTTCCCAGATGGATGTGAGTTGTTCATTTCCCTGGGCTGTGGGATCACACACAGTTCTAACCTCCTTACTTTCCAATTCATTTCTTCAGAGCCAAAGTTTTTCCTGAGGTTTGGTGGGGTTTTTTTCCCTACAGAGTTTGAGAAACCTCCGGGTTGATTTACTGGAATAAAAAGCTTTATCTTTGGTGTCTGTGAGAGGTGTCAGTTATGGGTCTGTAACAGTCTAGACCCTTAAGGCTGGATCTCTTCACCACACGTAAAGACAAAGACAATACACATTATTCTTGGCTAGCTGTTATCTCTTGGAAGAGGAAGTAACCGAGTGGTTCTACTCATTCTGACCCTCAAAGTACAACCTGGTCACTGACTATCGCTCCCTTCTGAGTTATCTCAAGAGTGCAATCCAGTCAGATTAACCTAACTGGCAGGGTTTTGCATGATGAGTAAGCAATTTGCATTCTTCAGTTTAAAGTACACAAGGTTCCCAAAGTCACACCAGCTTCATTCAGGCTGGTGCAGACTCACTGTTTAGGGGAATCTAAGCCAGGCTTTTACACTCATCTCAGAGAGGACAATCAGGACAGTTATGAAAGGGATAGGGGCACAGAAGAGCAGGACTGTATGTTATTACTGGTAATCTGTCCAATCACTTCCAGGAATAAAACTGTATTAGTCAAATGACTCTCAAAACACTAAAATATCCCTCCAAACTCTTTTCTTGGCAAAGGCAGCAACATGTTACGGCTGCCTATGAAGCTCTAGCTATGGGATGTTGGTAGGTAAAACAGAACTGAATTCTCCTGTGTGGAATTATGCGTTACGCTGATGTAGTTATTTTTGGGGGGAAGGCTATTCTGAGGCAGTCTGTTTGAGCAGAGAGTAATCCAAATGGTGAAAAAAAGAGTAGAATTTTCTGTGGAAAAGTTCATGGATATACAGTTGCCATGACAACTGTATTTGGCTCTGGAAAAGGGAAAAACCTGTCTCTTTTTTAGACTTAAGTTAAGTAAAATGAGCTTGGACACATAAGAAACATGAATTTTCACTCTGATGTGTAATAGTTCTTCCCTAGGAAGCTTTCTTAGCTTCTGGTTTTTCCCTACCCTTCCCATATCCAGGGTATGTTCCTGGTATTCTGTGTTTCAAAATGCTACAGATTGCGCCCTAGCTGCAAAGTAAGAGAAGTGTGTTTCCTGCATCTAGGCAGCATAAAAATGCAAACTTGTATTTATCACTTCATCAGATCAAAGTCTTGGAGAAGAGGAAAGTAGCTGAGATGCATCCACCTGCTGGGAAAGGAGTATGCCTGGTCTGAAATGTCATCTTCTGTCGCATCTGAAGACAGCCAGGATGATTTTTTTTGTTCTGTAGGTGGTTGGAGAATAAGGCAGGTTTTAAACCTTTGCTATTGAGTATCCTTTATCAGCCCTCTGCTTCCAGCATCGGTGTGTGCATATTGCCCCCAGGATCACACAGGCCAAGACGACAGGAATCACTGCAATATACCAGGACAAGCCCAGAGCTGGAAAAGTAAAGAAATGAAATATTTTTTTTAAAAAACCCTAAACCAAATAAACAACAAACCTGCCAGGAACAGAGTTTTCTCTTTCAGTTCATGGAGGAAGAGGAGAAATCACAATAAAAAGGATGTCTGCAAGTTAACCTTCCAGCAGGGTTGATCACCTGCAAAAGGAAGAGGCCTATTGATCAAGTGCTTTGGGAAATGGGATTATGAAGATGGGAGGAAGAACTGGAAAACAACAGAGGCTGAGAATCTAGAGTTCAACCCTTTTGCAGACACATGACTCTTCTGAACCCTTGCCCAGGGCAGCTACATGCGTTCTGTCCTAATTTGGAGGAAGCAGAGGCACTCCAAGCAGGAAATCAAAGCACTGCATGGAGAGGGACTGTATAACATCTAGTGTGCCCTCAAGCTCTATGAATAATTTTCTTGTACAGAGCGGCCTATAAATTATAAATGTTCAATGCTCTGTACAAGAAAATATAGTAATTACTATAAATTACTAATGATCAAGCCAAGACTGAGCTTTTTCCCACAATACAGTCAATTTCCAAAACCAGAGCCTGTCCAGACCACTTTGGATTATTCCAACCTAGACTGGTTCATGGACTGCCTCCTCTGTAGTAATACCTGTGTAGATCATGGAAGACAAGGACAGCACATGATCTAGCAAAAGAGTACAAATCCCTCATCATAGGATGCCAGAGTGAGTCAGGAGGTATAACTCATAATGAAGACTGTAAATGTTCATGTGTCTTTCTAAGACAGTGCAAGCAAGCTTTGGCAATTCATCAACACCGTGCAAAGAAACCATTAGAATTGCTTCACATTGTTTTCACAGCTGGTTCTTGGTCAGTGGTCTATCACACCGCCATGTTAATTGCACTGAGCTTACTTAGGGCTTCTCTTCCCATCACTAGGAGCCAAAATAACAACACCCATCATAATTTACACTTCTTATTTTGGCAGTGGTCCATGCATGAGGAGAAGGAACATTTTGATCTTTATTCTGCTATTGCCTTTTTTTCCCCACCACATCTTGAGGAACTGGAGGAGATCTGGCCCTGCTGCACCCAATGGGAGTTTGCCAGTAGTCTCACTGGATTGGTCATGTCACTGGAGCCCTATCCCATCATCAGACCTACCAGCACAGATCCTTATCCCTGCAGAAAATGACCAACAGAAAGTGTATTTTGTGAACAGTCTGTTCCAAAGTCCACACGTGAAAGAGGCAACCAGTTTTTCCCCAGGCAACACTTCACCCCAATAGTAGCTCTGACAGTACAAAAGGCTTGGATGATAATTTGTCATTAGAATGATGACAACAGTTATCCCAAACCAGCAGTCAAACTAATTACCTTCCTGCTTGACCCTCGTTGGCAGTACTTGGTAGCCATATCTGTTCTGGGCCAGACATGTGAAGTCTGTGTAAAAATCCACTTCTTCGACAGAATCAAAAATCAATGGGACTTCAATGAAGTTTTCACCATTTTCTACGATTTCTCTGGAAGAAAAAAGCAAATTTTCATGTTAACTCCTTTTGTAATCTGGCTTTTCTCTGTTTGATGAGTTCACTCTAGCAGCACATTGCAAAAACCACACTGGATATTTGCTCATTTCTGACCAAGCCCCTCAGCATTAGAGGACACCTGTGTCTTCCAGTCCAACTGTGCCAACTGTTTTGGTCTCAGCAGTCAGTACCCATCCCACACTTAGGAATCTTCCAGGAAAAGAAAAAAAAAAAAAAAAAGTGCAGCTGGATTTTTCTTGCAAAAATAAATTTTAAGAAGGGAGGGAAGAAAAGCAAGCAGAATTCTGTCTAACTTTGGGCTCTCCACACAGTGTTGTGGGAAAAACCTAATTCCTTCTCTCTGACCACCTACGCATTTCTGAGATTAATTCTTACTATTGCCTGGAAGAGGATATACAGAGAACACAACCCTAAAAATGCTCACTCAGCCAACTGAGCCACCATTCCTGTCTATCTCTCACCCAAAGCCAAGAGCTCAGTGCAAGAAACTGTCTAGGAAGTTTCCAGCTTCCTTCAACCCAAGAGTTTCACCAGCCCAGCTATCTGGAAGTGGTTTCCTAGCTGCAGTCAAAACATGGGCTCTTCACATCTTTCAGTCATTGCATGATGCTACACACTGTGGCAATGGAGCTCCCTGTGCAGCCCTCCTGGGACTGTGCTGCAGGAAAGCAGCAACAGGGCAGTGGGTGTTTTGCCAGAGATTTCGGTGGGGAATTTGTTTTCCTGGTGGCATTTGACCTGTTTTGCCTTGCCCCCCGTTCTGAAGGCTTCCAGCAGAACTGGAGTGCCTCATGCTCTGTGGGGCCTCCACAGAGCATGAGATCTAGCTGGCATGGTCCCTGTCCTCATATAGTTATATGACAATATACAACAGTAGTAATAATATAGTAATAATAAAAATAATTTTAAAGTGCAAGTAGCAAAGTACATGTGCTGCTCTATTAGAAATCCTGCAGAGACTATAGACACAGGACATTTTATGGCTCCTGACCACAGAGTTAATGCACTGTCACTTATCCATGTAAATGATGTTACAAATTAATGGTCTCAATCATGCTCCAGAGAATGTGAAAAAAAACTAAGGGTTTGGGCATACAGCTGGGTTACCCTGTTACCTCTGGCCACAGTTGTGCAGTAAACTAAAGGTGGCCAGGTTATTATTATCTGGCACTCATGGCCACAAATGGCCAATGCCAGCTCACATCCATAATGGCTAAACACTCTTGTCCCTCACATCAGGGATACCATACCCCCAGACTCTGCTGGGAATGGTCCCTGCCCCACGCTACACTCCAATCAATAGCCAGGAGCTGGTGAGTGACCAGTTTAACCATCAACAGCAGAAGCCATGACATCCCAGAGCCCAGGAAACTTCCCAGCTCTGTCCACAAGCAAAGGCAGAGCCACTGTGACTCAGGTGAGGGTTATGGTCTTTGTGGACACCCAGCTTCAGCATATGAGAGATAAAACATGCCGACCTGGACCTCAGTGAAGAGATTTCAGTTTTACTTCCCATTTGCAAAGCGCTACAAGCATTGCCTGCAGGCAGCAAGTTGCTTCTGCTCAGGTGATGTGACAAGTACAGAAAGTGGATCTTTTCCCTCCTTTCCTAGTGGGAAGAGCCTTGAGGCATGCAGCTCTGAGGCAGCTGAAAGAAGGGTCTGCAAGACTGGGAGAGACAATGGTTCCAGGCAAGAGGATGTGGGACATCCTGCTTCTCCCTCCCACCAGCATCCTTCCCAGTGCTTTCCTGGCGCCAGGTCTAGCACTCACAGGGTGTCTCTGTGAGTCAGTTTAACAGGCCCACAGGTTCACCAGGACATCAGGCAGCCTTAGGACCTGTGGGAGTGCCAAAGCTAGTTCCTGGCTGCCTCCTCCTTCTCCTCTCTATTTTTGCCTCAGGACAATAGTTACAGGGGTTTTTTTTACGATGATCAAATAGCTCTAATACTCTTAAACAAACCTTTACCTAATTCATGACCAATCTAGAGTGCTAGATAATACTGATTCAATGATAAAATAGCTTTAATTCTTATCATGTGATTTCAAAAAACCTACTGCTCGTGTTCACATCTGCTTAAGCTCTATAAATCAAACTCTGCAATCTTCACCAAAACCTGATTATCAGTACTGAGGAATTTCAGAGGAATTTTGACCATGCAAGGATTCTAGGAGCTGGCTTGATTAAAATTGTAGTTGGAATTTTAATGTGGAAGAGAACATCCCTAATGGATAAAACAATAATATTTAAGAAAACCAAACCAAACCAACCACTGGGTAGTTTTCTGTTGCCTTGGTGTGTTCAGAGAACTCCATCAACATTGGAGAAAGGGTATTTCTATTTCCCTGGCATGGAGCAAGGAGTGAGATAAGAGAAGCACTGGGAAGGATCAAACCCCATTGCTTTCCACTGCAGTCAGCTCTAACACCATCTCAGCTGCTCATGAAAACCCCCCTTCAAGATTAAACTTTGAAGTTGGCTTATCTGCAGTATACTATGACTTAAAAACAGAGTTAAAGAATTCTATTCACCCTCTCTGGGTCTTGTTTGGGAGGGTTTTTATGCTTGCCTGCATGGGGGGTTTTTTTGAGGTCTCACCTTCACTTCCGATCTGTCCATAACCTGTTTCATTACCCAGCACTCAGCTGCACTGAGAGCCCCTGTCACACTGCAGGTTAAAACAAGTACAAGGAAACACTTTCAGCCAGACTTACTGTCGTTCTCCCTCTGTCACTCTGCTTTGCTTGTAAACTATGTCGACACTGGTGTCATTTACGAGCCATTCCACATCGGTATGGAAGTGGCTGCTCAGTCCAATGAACACTTTGCATGGGAGAGTCATCTTGGAGCCTGTTGGGAAAAGACAGGTTAAAACCCCATTTGGACACATGTGAAGAACTACTCTTTCTCTTAGTGAAAACCAACATCTCCAGTGGGAGATCAAACTCCCATGCACGTCAAGCTCCCCTACATTCAAAACTGAAGTCAAGCCCCCGATTACTTTTGATCCTCTACTCCTTGGCAGCAAGACCTGCCTGTCTGGCAGTCCTTCTCACTACTAACCACAGCACCTTCCCATTGCAACAGAAACTCTTGCACCAGACACATTCCTCAGGAGGCAAAGCTATATTCTTGTGGCTTTGCTCCTTCTTACATACTGCAGCCCTAAGGGCAACAGTGTGGTTTACTCTGTTAATGAGCAGTGTAGCTTCACTCATAGGGGCTGTGGGCAAGGGCATTCAGCTCAAGGTGGGGCCTCCAGGGATAAAACATGCAAAAAAATTCAGAAATTTTGCTATCATAACTGTAGCTCAGAACTAAGGATAAAGATCCTTCAGACTGGTGCCTATCTATATGATATGGAAAACACAGGGCTCAGTAACACACACAATTTTATTACTCTCTGTGCAGATGATGACAAAAGGGATATAGATAGAAAGGAGGGAAAAAAAAGAAATTAAAAACACCCTCAGTAATCCTATGCTGATGGAAAAAAAAAGTGGCAGCAGTGTCAGGGAAAACTAAGACACATTGGACATAGCTCTGTGTGTAGTCCTGAAGTTAAAAAAGCTTACTCTACCTGGCATTTTACCCAAATACCTAGCATTTTCTGAGAAAAGGAAATGCGACAGAGATTTCTTGTCATAATGCAATCTTGAAAGAAAATCTGACATCCTATCAAGGTACTATCTAACAACAATAGTTGTTCAAACAGTAAAAAGCCACAAAAAAAAAAAGGTCTCCTCCCAAAAAAGCTATCTGACTCGTTCAAAGCAGCCAGGTAACCTAGCCCATTTTGAGGGAATATTGAAAAAAAATGGTTCTTAGTAGAGTGGGACACTAAGCAGCTGATCTATGGGTACAAATGTGTTTTTCTTGCTTTGTTAGTGGCTAAAATCTACTGCACTTCTACACCTTCTCCTACATGGAAAACAGCATCTAGTTGTAGACAGTAAGATGCAAGAACTACTCCAGCACCAATCCTTGGATAATACAATGGAGCTCCAAAGAACACCAAGTACATACAGCTTAGGCCAACAAATTACATCTTAAGGGGACCTGCTCTAATTTTTGCCTGATTAGAAGTTTCAAGAAATAAAGTTAGGCCTTACCAAGAACAGCTGATGACGTTTTTTGTGTTGGGTAGACAATTATTGGGGTAATTATCTCTTCTCTTTCTGGAGAGAGAAGGAAAACAGACAGTCAGTGCTACTTGAAAGCAAGTGTGTTCACTGCCACTGAACTACAGGTAAAATGTGTCACCTTGCTCAGCATTTTCCCTGTCTCAAGAAAGCACCTGATTGTTACAGCCACTGGAATGCCACCGTGCCATCCCAAGCTGAAGCCCAGAGATCAGTGGCTGTGGCGGCAAGAGAGGATCAGGCTCCCATCTTGATCCCAAAAGCTGCACTGTGAGGGACTGACGGCGCACGAGTCTTTTGGGAGCACCGCAAACATCAGGCACCAAGGGCGGTCCTTTTCAGGCACAGTGAGGCCCGAGCGCCCCGCACCCCCATTTCAGACTCGCAAAGAGAAAAGCCACAAGCTCAAGCACAGAACGGATGGGGGCACGGCCGAAATTTACACCCTCGGGCCTCCCACACCACCGAGGCGTCCGCCTTCCCAAAGCCACTGCCACCCAGGCCCCAGGCACCAGCCGGAGGAAGCAGCACCCTCTCGCTGTCTCCTTCGACCGCGCTCCCCGCCCTGCTCAGACCCTGCCCCGGCCGGGCGGGCTGCGCTGGGGGCGGCGGACGGCGGAGCGCGGCCAGGCGCGCTGAGGCGGCGTGGTCGGGCCGGGCGGGGCGGGCTGGCGGCTCCCGGGCACCCCTTGCTGGCGGCTCCCGGGCACCCCTTGCTGGCGGCTCGATGCACCAGCGCGGCTCTGCCCGGCCCCCCCGCCGATTTTCCCCATCCCCGCCCACCCCGCCGGCGGGGCCAGCCGGTGTCACCCGTTTGCGAAACAGCGGGTTTCTCCCGTGCTGGTCGCGTATCAGTTGGTCTGTTTCCCCAGCGCTCTGGATCCGTTTGCAGTGACACCCCCGGACACAAACTGCCCGGCCTGACCACCGCAGGCGCTCGCATCACCCCGAGCCCTGTCTCCCGCAAAGGGGTGAGCCCAGCCCCGGGACGCTCGGCAGGCTGCCGTGGCATCCCCCTTTCCTTGGCAGTGCTAGGAGGCCAAGCAGGAGTTCCTCTATTAAGAGACGAGACTCTCTTATGTGCTGCCATGTTTTAAGGGGCCAGTACTTACCAGCGGTCTTCAGCTTCACTGTTCTGGTGACTTCGTACGTGGCACCTCGGTGTGGAAACGACATCTTGCAGGTATAATAGCCGGCATCTGTTGGCACCACCGAGGTCACAACCAGAGAGTTGGAACCGTTCAGAATTATGAATTTTTTGTTGTCATCCAAAGGCAAAGCGTCCTGGAGGAATGGACAACAACTGGCGTTACGGCTCAGATGATGGTTGTGGCTGCGTAACTTCCGGGCAGTGGAAGGGCGGGAAATCTGAGCGGTTCCACCTTCCCACCAAAGGGCAAGATCGTCAGACATGTATCCACTGCCACTCTTTTAATCTATCTATAACTGGTGGGTGTAGCTCTTCAGTAAAAGGCACGTTTCAGGATGGAAGATACATAATAGGGTCTTTGATGAGTCCTCTTAAGAACAGTCATCTAACAAATCCTCCTAAGGCAAAACCATGAAGGTTTTCACAACACTGTTACTTTCCATACATGGTATAGTGAGGGTGTCCCTGCCCATGGAAGGGGGTTGGAACTAGACGATCTTTGAGGTCCCTTCCAAACCAAAGCATTCTATGATTTTTGAGACCTCATGAGAATAATATTCTAAGCCATTCTTTTAAGAAATATACATTTCAGTAATCATGACGTTTTCACAAAACTATTCATCACTATGATCTCATAAACTGTGATAAATTCCTGCTCTGTATCACCACGGGTCGGTTCATACATGGGCTGGAACCCAGCTTGGAGCAATTATGTTCCTTCTCCATGAAGTCACGCTAAATTTTACTGATCATTGTAGCAAGAACCATGTTGGGGAGTGGGGTGAGGGGCAGCCTTTTACTTAGGTAAGTGGGTTATAGCTTGCTTCTGAAGGGAATCCTGACCAGGGACCTTTTGCTGGTAAGGGACCAATCGTATAATCAGCACTGCTGTATGAAGCCAGCCTAGGTATTACATACTATGGTAAGGAGAGTAGTTGCACGAGGCAGAGCATACGGTCATAGTGGGAATGCAAATAAAAGCTAACCCAAGGTATTATGAAAATATGAGAAGAATCCCATGCTGTCTGGTGTGAGACTGTACAGCTGAGGATGATCCAGTGAAGGACATTTGACCTCACAAGTAGGCTTGCCTACTGGAAAAGTGATGAACTAGCAAGTTGCGCTTTGTGGGATGAACCTAGTATTTGCAAATGCTGTTTTCCAGTTCATTAATGAAAGCTGCCCCATCTGAACAGTTCACACAAGGGAAGCGTCACTGCGGGGATCCTACTTTATGGGATTCACTGGAGGTGCCAAAGAGAAGAGCCTAATCTGAAGTGGCAAACCTTACCCAGGGTCAGGGTAAGTAATCTAGCCTTAAAACTAGTTACATTGCCTGTGAGAGCATACCACAGGTGAAGCGTTTCACCCTCTGATGAGTCCACCCCAGATAACCTTTCTTAAAGTATACACATCTGCCCTAAAATTCCCATGCTCGTGGCTTTACCAACATCATCTTCAGGAGAAGAAAAAAAGGTAGAGCTGAATGTGGCTTTACAAGCAGGTTGAGATGAGGCTTTGTGCAAAGAGGAGGTGAAAGTTTTACCTTGTACCACTTGAGCTCCAAGCTTGTCCTGTTTGATGTAAAGTCCCACAGTTCAGGGCAAACAAGCCTTCCAGAGGTGGAAGTGAAGAGGACCTGGGTATAGGCAATCTCCTGAACAGCTGTTTTCTCCACAACAGTGAGGTGGATGGAGACCTCAGTGCAGTAGGAAGAGTTCCTGCAGATAGAAGGGGGAGAGGTGAGCACCCACCAGCAACAAAGGGACTTCAAGGGGCACCCATGGTTCCTTCTTCATTCTATTTCCCTCCTTAGCCATTTACAACAGGCCAAGACTGAGATGGTACCCAGTGGGATCCTGGAAAATCACTCATACTGGGGTTTTTGGCACAATATTAACATGTTGCTGGTACACATCCACCTTTAAGCTTCAGTCTTTTCTTTTTTGTACACCAAGTTCGCTGTGTGCCCTTAGACTAAGGCATGATTTTAATTTTCCCAGGAGAGGAACATGTCTGCCTAAACAGTAGCAGGTCTGTCATGAACCCTCCGCCATTTCTTTGAAAGAGGTCTTGACTGTGGAAACCCTAATGACTGGGACCTAAAGATAAATTTAAAAGCTTAAAGCACGTACTAAAATACACCTGTGGTTACTGTTGCACATCCAGCAGGCATTTCTGCCAGCACATACCGTTTGCATAGAAGAGAAGCCATTCCTCCCTTGAAAGCTTTACAATACTTTTCTTTCTGGCCCCAAGTGACAATCTCAAGGAGGACCAAACTGAGGGAGAGAAACTATGTCCTTTCCGACCTCTGAAAGCCTGCTTTTCAGATGTCTGACCCAGCAAAGCCAGGGGGTCTGGGCCCAGAGAGCAGCCTGGGGCTGTGAGCAGACACTCACACTAGAGCTGTGTGGCTGTGACTGGCTGTCACATACAGGCCGGACATCTAAATCTGAAATATTTGCTCAGTGGAAGCAGAAATCTGTGATAATTTGTTTTTTACCCTCATTTTAGAGAGCATTGAAAAAAATCTGGTGGCTTCCCTGTGGGATGATTTTCAAAGGAAATGTGATTCATTTGTACTTTATTAATCCTGTAATAACGCTATTGATGACACTATGTACTTCGCTCTTGTGTATCTTTTCCAAACAGATTCCACAACATTTTACTACAGCTGCCTCAGTGTTACAAGGTTGAAGAGCTGAGATGGAATAGTCCAAAAAGGGGGTTAAATAACACCCTTGAAGGTCTCAGGCAACTACTCTGTGCTATAGGACAGTATTTACAACCTTTTTTTCACTCTGGCTGAAGTCTTCTCTTCTGCCCCACCACTGCAGTCACTGCTGAAGCCTGCAGAGAGGCCAACCCAATATGCTGAACATGATTTATTGACGTTCCACCTGTCCATCTCTTCTACTGCTGGCATACTTCAGTCACAAGGAGTGCCTTGCCAGCAAGGAAACAGCGCTCAGCGCAGGCAGCTCCAGGGGATGGAGAGATACGTTTCCCACTACAGACCCCAGAGCAGGGCACCAGTTGCCAGGGGTGTACTGCAAGGCTGATTGGATGGAGGAGCTGGCAGGGGACAGGGACCTGGGACACTCCAGGAGTTCAGGCTGTAATGGCGACAGGCGGTTTTGCCTTCCTCAGTCCCCCCACAAATCCAGACACTGGTACCTCTTTGGAAACCATACAAGAGACTGTTGGATTATAAACACTCAGAAAAAAAATGACCAATAGCGCTGAAAAAAGCCATGGCTCAAGTCTCAACCCATTGCAGTATCTCAAGTTTGCTACCAGCCTAGTAAATACACATCGCGCTTCATGGAAGATCCTCCAGCAATACCGAGGCAATCAAATTCTGGTTTAAAACGTGAAGCAGGAGAAAAGTAAAGACCAGGGATAAGGGAGAGGGAAAAAGGAAACCACAGGAGAGACACAGTGCCTTGGTATATGCTTCTTAAGGCAATCTGAAGTGTAAACAAGGCTATTTGCTTCTGTGGAGCTGTAACACTTGGGTTGTGTTCTTCAGAATCCCCTGCCTGTATCCCATCCCTGCTTGCCAAAGCCCTAACTGACTCATAAATAAGCTAGAACAAACTCTCTGTACACTCTATCCTCGTGAGCTTCTAGCCAGAGTGATGATACTGTACCATGATTTTCCATATATATGAGACACACAATGCACTTAAGAGTTCTGAGTGCCCACATTTGTTGTCTAATAAAGTCAGAAACAACCTCATCCAGACATGCTCTGAACATAGCTGGAGTTTAGAATCAAGCAAATGTATTTTAATCTTACTAGTGCACTGGATTTTCTTTTAAATACCCACCTTCTGGTGCAGATATATACTCCTGAGTCATCTAGCATTGCTGGTAAAAACCAGAGTGCATCTCCTTCTGCCCAGATTCTTGGATCTTCATCTCTTCCTGATATTATGGATTTCGAACCATTTTTATACCATGTGATATTAGTGGTCAAGGCAGAAACATCCCAGTGTCTGTATCTGGGGGAAGGGCATTTCAGAACCACAGGTTCTCCATGCAGCTCATAGTAGTGTTTGTAAAACACGGTGTGATCTGGGCAGTTTTCTATATAAATCAGAGATAGTTTTACAATATTGTTAGTCAGGGACATTAAAAAGAAGGGAGAGAGGAAAAAAAAAAACAAACCACCAACCCTAAACCCCAAAAGTATGCCCTTACCTGTGGTTTTGACTTGCTGGAGTCTAAAAGCGGAGGCACCGGCTGTGCACATCGCCAGGACAAAGAAAAGCCCACGCATTTTTTCCCAGAGGAAATCAGAAGACTGAGGGAAAGTATCTTGAGATCTACAGGGAAGTTTATTACAAGACAGAAGGTATGATGAAAATAGTCCACACTAACTGCTCTTTTCCCCACTCCGACCCTGGTGAGCTTTGGTTCACCCTTAGTGAGCAGAAAGGCTTCTTCATCCCTAGAGCATGGGGCTGACTTGTGAAACAAGAGCATCTGGCTTGGAGCAGATGCATCACTTCTGTCCGAGATGCAGGCAACATACCACAAGATGCTGCTGTCCTCACGGCTTTTCAGTGCAACAGCTAGGGGTGGCAAAATCTAGCTCTGCTTATTTTGCAATAAGATGTGACCCAGGCAGCATCAGCTGCTCCGTTAGCTGCAGCACAGTGACTGGAAAGAACGCAGGAGCAAAGACCAGGCTTTAGTTCTCTTAAGTAGTCACTGCGTGTGCCTCCCAAGGTTGTATGGATCCCATTAAATCCTGTGTCACTTTATCTTCCCCACTGTGGCTACCAAAGCAGGCAAACTTCCTGCTATAACCAGAGCCAAGCTTTCAAAGTCCCCAGCAAATGTTTCTCTTGAGAAACTTTGACTCCTGTGGCATGTACCTTGCTGTTGGTGCACAAGTGAGTTTTCAACATGGACAATATTACTACCTGCGCTACAAAAAGATGAGGAAAACCCCAAACAACTTGTTCTAAAAATCAAACATGGTGACACTGAGGGGAAAATACCCAAAATTCAAAAATCTACCCGCTGCCAGTCATTTGTTGTCATCTGTATTGGCCTGGCATGGGCAAGGCTGTTTCTGAGTACATCACCAAGTGCTTTTTGGCCCACCACGAGGTTTCAGCTGCTGTTACTCTGTTGATCAATTATGTGTTATCTCAGTGTACCACAGGCACAAATACATAAAGCGTGCTATATATGGGCACCACTTTGTGCTCTATGTAAGGTATTTTTGTGCAATACAATACATACATGTGCATGATACATTCTATTTCCCTTTTATATGCAGAAATGTAAATTGCGTGCATGTAACATTAGCCCAATGCTATGGTTGTCCCATAGGATGAATATTAAATGACCAGACAAGAACTTTAAATTGTCTGCAAAAGTAAAAACATATTTCTACCAAAATAACAGTCATATTCATAGGTACTCACCTTCAGACACTTTCTTTGCATCCCATCATGCTCCTAACTCATCCCAACTGTATTTATAATGCAGTTTTAATCCAAATTTCTCCCTTTCTAGTAGCTATATTTATCTGGCATCTGATACTTCAACTGTAATAAACTATTTCCAGTTAACTGTAATCTCTACAACACCACAAAGCCAACCTCTTGCCCAATAATATTGTTTCATAACCACAGGTTGTCTCCCCTACCGCTAGATCAGCAAGGGTTTCCAGGGTGTTGGCATGGAGCTGTAGCCTCTCTACACCGGGACTGGGTGCCAGCAGTTTTGTCTGCAGCATTAGCAAGCCCCAAGGTTCACACATACTATCGTGTAACAGGGAATTTTTGTCTCTAGTTAAATCCTTTGCATGATGAAAATGCAAGATGATTTTCTTCAGAGCTTTCCAGTCCCTGTGGTTTAGTTTCCAACTAAACACAATCTGAGACTTTAGGTCAGGTTTTCCTTCCCAGATTTCTATTAGATTCACTTACCTATGGTTCTGTAGTCTTTCAGCCACTAGCTTCTCATGAAAAGATATAAGGTGGGAAATTGTTAGCGAGGACCTTATATAGGGTTTCGCTCAACTCACAGCGGAAATTTGTCTCTTGTTGCCCAATTAGATTTGTGTCAGCACCAAATGACACTTTAGACCCACCTTTCTTTCCTTCCGTAGGGTGAGGATGAGGGAAATAGACAGAGAGAGAGAGAGAAAATATGTATTTGGATTTCCCAAAAAAGGGGAAATGACTGCTAAATATATGACTAAATTTCCCTTTTTCTGACGAACAGCAGTTTGCATACACTCATGTTTTCCCGTGACTATTTCACGCTCTACCTCAAATGAAAAAATTCTCGTGGGTAACAAAGGTGTCCTGCAGCATAGTCAGCAGCTAAATAATTGCAATCTGCATGCAATGTGGTTTAGCAAGCCCTTCATGGACGAGATACATCTCTTGTGATTTCCCAGAGCGCCTGTGAATCATGAATGGGTTGATTCCCCTTTCCTTCCACAACATCCATCTTAGCGTCGCAGCTTACATTAAGGCTTTCTCTGAGGTGGAGTATAAAGAATTAGCAGATATAAGCAGATCATGGCATCCAGGCTCATGAGCAGAAAAGGTAAGAAATGACTTATGAATCAGGGCGATGATGGCCTCCAGGTGTTCAGAAGAAGGTAACCTGGCAGAGGACTTCACTCTGGAACTCCAGTACAAGCCAGTTTTTCCTGTGCCTTGTCCAAACGTGATGCCTCCTATAGACAACACCACATTTCTCACATCCTCTTGATCCCCAAGGAGCAGCTTCCACACACTACTTCATTGCTAGGCCAGCGAGGGCTAACAACCTCCAGCTGACCTGCCCCACCTGGAGTCAGCACACAGGTCTCTGCTAGCAGCCCTCAGTAAGCTACCCTCCCTGAACTTCATAAACCTTGGCTGAGCAGACCCAGTCACCAGTGTCTCAGCTGGAGGCTCAGGCTTTTCGGTGCTCTCACTGACCAAATGATGACCGAGTAATAAAAACAACACAGCTATTCATCAGAGTAAGCATGCCAGAGCCATTCCATATTTAACCCTAACATCATTTGTTAACTCCTTCTTTAACTAATATCAGCCCCAGTATTATTAGAGGCCTCAGAATATGAGATGAAAAATTGACAGGTTTTGAGACCATGCTGCTACCTACTATGGAGAGAAGAAACAGACAGATGATGGCATCTATGAATAGACTGCAGTCTTTGGGGATGTGTCATATGCCTGGGTTGGACATATTCTTTTCTGCAGGAATTATCCACCATATAACAGCAACTTCAGTAAATAAACAAGGAGAAAAAAGGTCACAAAACTGCATATTTCAGTCTAATGGTCTTCACAGTCTCTATATCCTGATCAGGGTGGTCATCACAAGGGTCTCTACAGCTATCAGCCACGCACATGGCTGTCCAGTTTTCTTTAAGCAGTCCTGTTATCCATAAACCTGAAAGGCTGATCATGCAAGTAAAGTTATCTACAGCCCTGTAGTGCTCCATCTGAACTGATGTCCACTGGTGATGAACTCCCACATTTGGGTTACAAAATCATGGATCTTGCTTTCTGCAGCCCCCTGCACTTCATTCTGAGAATCTGACCTTATGAATTATAGAATCATTTCAGACCTTCCTTTTCAAGCTCACTGTATGACACACAGGCAGAAGATCTGTCAGATTGGGTGACCTAAGTTTAGGTTTTTACTGCTTGAGTGTCTCACGCAACGGAGGTGGGAGTCTCTAATGGTAACCCTGGTCACAAGAGCCAGAGAAGTTCCCAACAAATAACCCAGGCATATACTAGATTCAAAAAGAGCAAAACTGCAGGAAATGAGGTTTGATATCTTTGGAAAGATTGCATCTACCTGGTGCATTGCTTTCACTGAGTAAAGCCATCCGACAGCAAGCTGTTCAATGAGCAGCAGAACTGGCATCACTTGCTTTTCCAGAGATTTGTGCCCTGTGCCCTCACACATACACACACACATACACACCCTCCAATACAGTCACTTTGGCTTTCCCTCCACTGCCTTTCCCCACCACACTCCAGTCCTTTCCTTCCCCCCGCTTCACATCCTCTGTTCCCACCTCCCCCATGACTAGTTTGTCTAGGCCAGGTGCAGCACATGCTTAGGCTTGCTCACTGATGCTAACTGATCAGTGCCCATCACGACATGTAAGGACTGGGCTCTGCCATACTTCCTCTCTCTGAGGCAATACTTTGTGCTTCCCATCTGTACACAGCAGCAGTGGCCAATCTTGCTCACACTGCTATGGCTTCAGACCCTTTGAAAACACAACCCCTTGCAAAATGAAGCTGAAGACGGCTAAAGGGTTCAAAGTGAGTTTATAGGCAGTGACCTGCCTCAGTAAACTAACCCCGAATATCTCCAGAGCAGTAGTGCAGTTCCCAGAGAGTATAATATCCTCAGGCACACCTAACAAGGATCAATACATCTGAATCTTTTTCTTTTTTTTTTTCCAGAAGAGCTCTGCCCTGCTTGGTTTTTTACCCAGAAAATGTCCTGATCACATGCACCAGTACCAAGACTTAAGAATATCTGGGGGTGCAAAAGCCTGGTTTTAAAAAAAAAACAACCAACTCAGGAAGAAATGAAAGATAGAAGAAGTATTTTTTTGGGACCTGCTTGCTGAGAAGACCGTGCCACTTTGCGGTCAGTTATTACTGAGTATTTATAAACAGAAATATGCAAGTTTAGCAGCTATAAATAAGAGAGACTCTTTGGGGGAAGCTGGTGTCGTTCTGTGGTTTCCCTGTGCTGATGATTCATTTCTACAGCTCGAGATGCTGGACCATGGCTGTGAAATTCCTAACTCAAAGACCAGGCTATGACCCACTCATCATTCATCTCACCAGATCATGATTTCCCGCACCACGGCTACACACAGCTGCCTTTGGTCTCCTAGGACATCCCAACAAAGTAACCACAATCTCAAGTAATATTTAGTGTTCAGGCAATTCCTTGCAAGAGAGGCTTTCAAAAGGCCTCCACAAGTGAGGTGTGTCTGTTCATTATCCCTAGTCTGTGGAAGGGCAAATGGAAACTTAGGCATCATGGAGAGGGGATAAGATGGTTAAGGTGACAGCTTTTCATAGTGACTGCCAGGTTCTGCTCTCCTGGAAGAACTCACCCAAGTGGCTCTGTGGCTGATGATGTCTGGCATGTGAGGAACTGCATTCACATGGACTTCACTAGTTATTGTTCTTCATTTTGGCTGAGCCAGCTTCACACAATTAAAAATAGGAGAAAATTTCTGTAGTTCACATAAGAATAAGGTGGAGAGGCATTAAGAAATATTGAATGTTGAAAGCTGGCTGGCAAGCAGATGCAAAGTAAACCACAACTATTGCACCAACACATGTTCTTGGGCTTAGTGATATCAGCAAACCTGGTTTTAATTATTTATAATGTCCTTGTTCCCAGATGGGGTCTCGGGGAGTGTGGAAATGGAGAGGGAATTAAAGAAGCTATCCAACTCTTAGAAACACCAAATAGATGGGACAGAAAGGCTAAACAGAGGAATTAGCCTGATGTACAAGGGATGCCAAGAATAGAATTTGTGTGCTTATCCAGAGAAATTGGTGCTGTCGTACACCAGTTCTGTGTGACTGACTGGGAGAAACAGGAAGAGATGGGCCATGAAATGTAGACTTGGGAGGGAGGGAGGGCTTGTTTGGCCAGAGCAGCAACAGCTCGGCAACAGATTGCCTCTGTGCTACCTCATGCACTCCTGGGATTTCCACAGACCCTTCCACTGCAAAAGAAGCTAGGCAGGCTGTGAAGAGCTGGAAAGGGAAGAAAGGGAGGAGGGTATCTTCATCATGGAGGTCAGCAGTCTGCAAGTGACAAAGTAATGGCTAGAAAGGCCTAGAGCCAGCAGCAATGAGGCCAGAAATATTTCAAGGAACAAAAAGTGTCTCACCTGCCCTCAATGCAGATGGGGTTTGGATTGGCCAAGGGGAGTCTGTATTAGTTGTCCTCATCAATGTATGCATCACCCCCATGTTTGCCATACTTGCCTGGGAGACTGGGAAGTCTTTATCTTGCCCACTAGTGCTGCACACCGGCTGCCAGCATCAGATTAAAATGCCTGGGCACAGACATACAGCCACAGGCTGATGAAATAGGTCCATGATTCCTAAAAAAATGGGATTTCTGGCTTTTTATGTAAGGGAGAAAACCATTCTTGGAGACAGTCCACATGGCATATGTCCACAATGCAGGCAAGCAGTGAAGGAGGACTGTGGCAAAGCTGAGTTTGTTGAAAGTGGCAGAGGTAAAATGCTGTCTCTGTCCCTGTACACTGAACTGGAGAAGGTAATCTAAATTGCTAAGTAGTGTCTGTCTCACCATCGCTGCATCCAAAGGCCTCTCCAAATCCAAAATTACAGTGAGAGTGAAAAAAATACCTTTCACTGCCCTTCTTTCTCCTTTGATGTCTAGATACACTGAATTTTGTTCATGGTCTGTGCTGTGGTTTAATCCGGTCAGCAGCTAATTTAATCCAGCCAGGCAGGGGGCCACCACATGCCCCCTCCAAGTGGGATTGGGGAGAGAATCGAAAAGGTAAAAAAAAAAGCTACAAATCATGGGTTGAGATAAAGGCAGTTTAATGGGACTGAAAAGGAAGAAGAAGATGATGATAGTAGTAATAGTAATATGCAAAAGAAGGGATGAACAGCACAATTCCTCACCACCCAAAGTCAATGCTCCACACTTCCTGAGCTGCATCACCTCCCAACCCACCCCTCAGTTATATATGAACATGAAGCCATATGGAATAGCCCTCTGGCCAGTTTGGGTCAGCTGTCCTGGCTGTGTCCCCTCCCCACCTTCCTGGGTGCCCCCCATCTTCTCCTTGGCAGGGCAGTATGAGAGGCTGAAAAGTCTTTGTCTGCTCAGCAGCAACTAAACCCATCAGTGTGCTATCAACGTTATTCTCACCCTAAATCCCCAACACAGCGCTCTACTGGCTACTGGGAAGAAAACTGACTCTCATCCCTGCCGAAACCAGGACGGTGTGTCAAACAGGGGCTTTGCCGGTGTATAGCCTCAGATTAATACTCTGCAGATGGTGACTGACCAGTCAGGTGGACCACCATGTACAGCTCAGCTTGAGCACTTCCCCATGCCTCCAGCCATCCTCAGGGCTGGGATGAAGCGAGCGCACAGTAAGCGTGCCTTATCGGCCATGCCTCAGGGCAAGGCTTTAAGCCAAGCTGCTGGTCGCTCACACCGTGTGGGAGCTGACTGGGACCTAATGATGATGAGGCAAACAGCCAGCAGACATTTCCCACAGATGTGGCATCTTCTCAGACCACAGGCAGTGAGTCAGTAGGGGCACTAGGGACGTGTTTTAAAAGCTAGCAAAAGCGATCCTGAGATTGCTGAGTAGCCTTTTTACCCCCCTCCACTTCCACAATCCCAGCGTTTGCTTTGCCATCAGGAACAGTCTTTTTTTACATCTGAAGCACCATAATGTGCTCCATGGGCTTGCATGTGAAAAGTGCATAGGGATTTACAAACAGTACAGTGATTTTGGAAAGCTCACGGTAACAGTAGACAGGGGAAGAACTGTGTCCAGTTGAGGACCATGAAGTCATACAGAGTTACATGAATCAGAGCAACAGGGGTGATGTAAGATTTCTAAATCAGTTATGGTACTTGGTATAAGCAGCCAACCCACCAAACAGAACCAAAGAGAAAAACAGATGACATTCATGGCTGCCTTCTTGTTGAACTTAAATTTAATTGGTAAAAATTAACTTCATAGCTAAGAAAAAGAGTGATAAATGTATGTCCTGTGATTAGGGAAATATTGAGCTAGTATGGATCATACGTTGCAGTAGGTGTACTGGGAGAGTAATGTTAACCATTAATTTTTACTACATGCTCCTGAATGAAATCTTTGTCTCATCAAGAAGATGAAGTAATTAATTTAATGGAGGCAGTATATCTTCTTGTTTATCTTTTAACATCCTTCTGACACAGAATTCTATTTCATGCACTTGTTTTAGGAAGCAGGAGTATGAAATACACTTGGTGGATACAGCTGCCCAAGGTATTTCCTTCCTATTCCACTACCAACTTGTGTAATTCCTTATCAGGGAAGTTGCAGAGGTCACAGTGTAATACATATGAAAGTGCAGATGGTATAGAAATAAAGACACACAAGTTTTAGTTGTACTTTCCATTCTTCCTTAGTACTTGTCCTGTGTTCAGTGTCACAGTGATCAGCAATTTTGACTGGCATCAAGAGCTGCTTGAGAAGAAAATAAGGGAAGATTATTTTTTTTTCCTGAATCAGTGACATAGTGGACGATGGGGGTACAAATAAATAAATAAAATTAATTAGATGCAGCAATACTTGTTCTCAAGGGGAGTGGGGTGGAGATCAGGATATCTGAAAACAGGGATTAGGAAAAATATAGTCAGTTCAGAAGAAAAAGAGCCAATATCAGCATCACCATTGGCCTCCTAAAGAATTGCAAGAGCAACCCAAAGTGATGCTACAAGATGACATTTACTTGCGATAAAAATGAGGTAGGCTGAGTCTTTCTTTTTGTACTCTATTTATCTGTTTGGTTTGTGCATATACTATGAAGCACAGAAGAAAGTAGGATTCTGTACCTTTCATTCAGCTTAATGAGCACGTTTAGTTTAGTAAAACCAGTTGCCATCAGCTGAGTTTGAAAGGTTCTGTGATGTTCATGACTGACCACGTAATAGGGGTACAAATGCACCTGGGGCAGCAAAATTAAGCTTCAAAGGATTTCAGGCTTCAAATGCATTGAGCTAAGACTTTCTTCAGCACAATATGAGTTCTCCAGAACTGGAAGGGAGCTCTCCGGAGCACATATTTCAGCAGCTGATGTTTACAGACTTTGGGAGGACTTTACACATGATGGGAAGTCAAGACAATATATAGTATTGTTTGTTTTATCATTGCTATCAATTCTATTTGAAAAGAAATAGAAGGGATTCTAACAACAGTTTAACTTTGCTGTACAAATCTTCCTTAGCCACAAGCTGAAAGAGTGTTTATTCAGACTTCATTGGAAGGAGGGAGAACCCAACAGGGGGGTTTTACTATTTACAGGGAAAATTGTGTAACTTTAATGAAAGATTGCAAAACAGTGGTGTTTCTTTCCTTCAAAACATCCCTGGATTGAGAGCTTCCTTCCCAACAAAACTGGCATCCCTGTCAGTCTTTCTGGCTGTAGCTGCTTCCAGGATCTCACATCTCAGGGCCATTTACTTCACTGGGGACTCAGCAGAGCCCTGCATTTACTTGAAAGACAGCTCATCAAACTTGATGTCCTAAGTTGTGAGCCATTTCCCTTGCCTTCATGAAAGCTGAAAGGTCTCAGGACTTTTACAAGTCCCTATTTCTACTGAGGTGCCAGTTCTTGTGAAGAAACTTCCCAGGGAGAGTGGTTTCAGCAGAATGTAGGAATAATCGATACGGCTGTTGGCTTGATCCCATCCTTACGGGAACAAAAGAAGAAAAGAGAAAGAAAGGGGAACTGAATTTAACCATGTAATTTAACCATAGCAATATGGCAGCACTGTTTGGAAACTTCAGCCCTCGTTGGCTCCCTCGAAGTCACAACTGGACAGCTCTGCACAGCAAGGACACGGCACGCGGGAATTGGGGCCCTTGCTGCTGCTCCTTAGTGGGTCAGAGCTGCTGCCTGGGTCATGGCATGTTTGTGAAACTGGCCTGAGATGAGGGGGTTGCAATGACATGCCCCATGCAGGAGTCACAGGATCTGCTGTTGAGTTTTAAAATATCCAAGAGAAATCCTGGTGATAAGAGATAAGTGAGATAGCAGATACTTCTTGGCGCCCCAGTGGTTATGTTTAGACTCATTAGAAACTCTCTCTCTTTTGATACATAGATCAAGAGAAAGAGAAGAAAATAGACATATGTGTATCCATACGTGGAGAAATGTAGAGGCTGCAGCCTGCTGAGGGGAAAGAGTTGTATTCAAATATCCAAGTCCCAAAGAGAAGGGTGAAAATGAAAATCCTGCAGGATTTCTGTTCCTGTTCTGCTGTCTTTTTTTTCATTGCCCCATGCAAAGTGGAAAAGCTACAGGATGTGCTCACCAGGCGACATCAGGGTAATCTGGCCAAAATTAGTGTAAAATGGCAAATGTTTGGGGAAACTCAAAACTATTTTACAGCAAAACACCAGCCAGAAAAGATGCTTACATGTACAGTGAGAACCTGAGGACTACACTAAAAGTATTTGGTTTATATATTTCTACGACATTAAAAAAATCAGTAGCAGCAGTGCTGTCTGGGTTTAAGTCAACATCTAACAAGTTTGCTGGTGAGGCTGACAGCCTCTTGCAGGACTCCTGCAGCTAGACATTCATGGAGAACTAGGATGCCACCCGCAAGAGATTGCTCCAACAATTTGCCCCTTCCTCTTAGAAGAAATTTTCTTCTTCACATTCCAGACTCACTGCTACAATAGAAAAGAAGGATTTTCTTGTATACCCTCAAATCATCAAATGATTCTTATTTCTGAAGGCTTGGTGGAACAGAGGAAAGGTCTGAAATGTTCTGGGACTGCAGTCTGCCAAAGGGGGAGAGGCTGTGTTTTCTTAACAATGTAAGCAGCCACCAGTCCACTTAAATGAGCATTTCAAAACTTTGTCATGTTGTAATGAAGAAAAGTGCCTGACAGAACTGTTCCCTGATACTGTGCTTTCTGAGAAGATGAAGAAACAGCACCTTGAGGAAAGGATTCTGTTAATGTGCCAACTTTGATGTTTTTGTAAGAGGGGTTTTCATCAGAAGTTGGTGCACAGGAGGAGTAATGAACTTTATAAAGACACTGTGCTTTCAATAGGGCTCATGCCTGACTCAGGGTCTGTCGTGGGTGCATTTAAGTTGCTTTAGGTTCAGCTGTTTCATGTCCATCAACAATAACAAAAAAAAAGGCAGGGTTTGCAAACCCTGTAGCATTTTATGCACAAGATCAAGCCCCTTTCAGAAACAGATCTTTCAAGTTTCCCTTCAGCAAAGCGGATATAAATTCACCTGCACCACGAGCCAGGTCTGCTGTGCCTCTGATGTATGTTCCTGTCCATCTCTTAATCAGCTCTGCTCCATCACCCTCACCACCCTGCAGATCTCTGTCCTCCCTTGTTGGTCATGCACAGGCTGTTATAACACAATCATGTATTTAGATGGAGGGATTTATTATCCTGTGTTGTAAAGAGAAGTTTTATTTTGTACAGAGGTAAGTTACCTACAGGTACAGCCACAGTAAAAGGTAGGTCATGGGAAGAAGTAAGGTTGGGAGACAGAAAACAGTGCACAGAGTGATACAAACCACAGAATCATAGAATGGTTTGGGTTGGCATGGACCTTAAAGATCGTCTAGATCTACCTCGTGGATTAGGAGAGATTGTGTTCTTCACCATGGAAAGCAAAGCTCTGAAGGACTCTGGGGCTGTGCATGAGACACCTCAAAAACCTTTTAGAAGCCTGCAATCCTGGGTTGAGTGGATCCTAAAAATCCTCCTCCTGGTGCCCCACAGCACTGGTGCCCACAGGGTGAGTATGAATCTTGCGCACCACTATGGGGAAGAACTTTTTCACCGTGAGGGTGCCAGAGCCCTGGGACAGGCTGCCCAGGGGGGTTGTGGAGTCTCCTTCTCTGGAGATATCCAAGACCTGCCTGGACCCTGACCTGTGCGACCTGTCCTAGGGACCTTGCTTTGGCAGGGGGGTTGGACTCAATGATCTCTGGAGGTCCCCTACAATTCTATGAGTCTGTGAATCCTCCACCCTTGCACCACTGTAGTGTGGTTCACTGTAGAGTGAACCAGCCATGTGCCTGGTTCATTCATGAAGGCTACCCATGTCACGGCAAGCAGCTTTCATGATATGAAGAATTTTCTCAGCAATGTGTTCAGCATTGATCACAGGACCTTCTCTTTACTTTCCTGTCCTGCAAATGCATGCTTCGTTGTGTGGAAACAGTTAACTCTTGTTACAGAGGAAACAGTTAACTCTTTTGCTAGTAAAGGCTATGTAAGCCAAGGGCAAAAGGTGCTCTGAACCTTACAGGCATCAGGAGAAAAATCTACATATACATGCATGGGGAAAAACTTCTTAATAAGGTAGTGGAAAACACCTCCAGATCTTCTAAAGAATCTGCGACCCTTCGCAGGCCACCTAACAGTTAGGGATCAAGACTTGCAGCATCACCGGGATCACTGTGTGACAGCTGGAGAATCTGAAACCATAAGAGTGTCAGAGCAGTCACAGTAGGTCAGGCTGAAAGCCCACATAACCCCATATCAGGTCTTGACAACAACCTGCAGCCAGTGTTTAAGGAGATAAAAGAACATGGCACTTGTAGAGTGTCATTTCCCCTTTGTATTTTCTGGAAACCAGCGACTAAGGTCTTTCAGAGCCCCCAGAAAGGGTTGATCCCACACGACCTGGCTTACGGGAGTCTGCTGTACTCATTAATACCTCCAGCCTCTAACCCAGCCTGTGGCAATGGGTTCCATGATTTAAATCAATTCTTGATGGAGAAATACTACTCTCTTGTATATTTTAAACATCCTGTTGATAACTTCATGCGTTGCCCTCTAGAGCCAGTACTGTGAGAGTAAGCAGACATGTGTTGCCTCTTCACCTTTTCATACCATCCCAGACTTTTAGCCCCAACAGTATCCTCCAACTTCTAACTCTTTTCTGTGCTTTCATGCATTTAACATTGCTGTCATGCATTTAACTTTGCTGTAGAGGATGCAGCTCCAGGTCCTCTGTCATTCTTGCTGCCCATGCGTGTACATTTTCTATTTTATACCCTCTTGAGTTAGGATGGCCAGAACTGCACATATGCATAGTGCAAACTTTAAAAGTTCTGTAACAGTATTTCCTATTGTGCCCTTTATTCTTTTCCTGCCAGTTGGGTCCAGAACCATACAGCCCCAGAAGAATGGCCATGTCTTGTCACAAACAACTTCCCATTTGTCAGTGCTGAGCAAAGACACTTAACGGTGGCATTGCACATACCCCTGCCATGCATCATCATCATCATCTACCAAGTGGGTTAGCAAACAACAGGCAGTAAATTTGCAAAGAGCAAAGTCTACATGCAGGAGTCGGCAAACCATTGCAGCAAGCTCTTTCCACAGCCTGAAATGAGTTTTGATGTAATGGGGGTCTTCCCATCCTATGCCATCCTACGCCATCCCTCTGACCCCCAGCACTGTGCCCCTCTGCTTGCTTTCAGTTGATCCATCCCCAGAGGTAGGACTGGCTGATTGCTTACATCTTTCTCCTTCAGATTAAGCTGCTCACAAGTCCCCTGCTTATGTGTTTGACTGTGAAAACCTCAACAAAGATCCAAGCTGCCCATTTGCAGAAGCAGTGGAGTTGCAAGAATGACATTGGTGGGCCTAAGATGTCCTGTGCTTTCCAGGGTACTGTGCAGAAGGTGTATGGGTTCCCTGAAAACATCTGGAGCAACACTTGATGGGACAGCTGACCATAAGAACTCACAGCACTTACGGGCAATCTGTGTTCATGAGGGATGTAGTGAAATGAAACCTATGAACACTGATTGCAGAACTAAATGTACTGTACGTGTGCTACTCACGCAACTGTATGGAATTCCAGCACAAACATGCAGCTGAAAAAGTAGATATGCCCAGGAGGGTGACCTCAGGTTGGAAAACAAGTCACCCTTCTGCACCTGTTTCGTGCCAAACGTCATGCTTTGCACTCTGACCCGTGAAGCTGTAGGTCTCAGGTTTCCTAGGTGGGCAAGGCAGCCGTAAGGTACCCTGAGGTCGCTGTACAAAAACCATCCCACTGCTACTCAATAGGAAGACACGGTTGTGAAATAAGGCCCCGTGACTGTGTTTACTTAGGCAACATCTCCGTGCGAGCCTCCATTGATCTGTTGCTCCTGGGGGCCGTCCCAGATTGCGTGTGGCCTGCCCTGTTCCGGAAGGATTGCCACACATCGAGAGGCTCCGGCTCGCTTCCTCTTTACTAATTTGATTTTGACAAGGTTGCTGCTCCCTGGATAACAAATAGCTCACCCTGCTCGAACTGGTCCAGTTTGCAACCAGAGCAGGTCAGCAACACTGGGGAACAAGGTGAGAGGAAACCACTGGGGACCAGTAGAATTTGCTTCTGGACATGCTTCCTGGAAGACCCCAGGCCAAATCACTGTTGTAATCATTTGTGTCTTACAGTTTACTGTGGCCCATTGACATATATTTCCAACTGTTACCTGTAGTCCCTAGGATACAGGAGTTTGGGAATCCTGGCCCAAACTGCTAGTTACGACATTCTGCAGGACACCTATTGTGACTGCCATTCATTTTGATGCTGTCAGTCATCACCATGCTTTGCACAGAAGCACTACCATGAGACAGTGGTTTATGTGCATGGCAGGCACAATAAAACTGCCCTAAGTAAGACCCAGAGTGCTTGTTAGCTATGCTGGATGGAAGCATGACCTGCTCAACACAGCTAGGTGTCAAGGCTGACCACTGTTTAACCAAAATTATACACCGAGTTTCCTATGTAACATTTTCCCTTGTGACTAGGGATAGGAAAGGAGAAAATGGTCTTCAAGTTGCACTGGAGGAGGTTCAGATTGGATATTAGGAAAAATATCTTCATCAAAAGAGTGGTGAAGCAATGGAACAGGCTGCCCAGAGAGGTGATGCAGTCACTATCCCTGGAGGTGTTCAAAAAACAGGTAGATGAGGCGCTTTGGGAGATGGTTTAATGGTTACAGTGGTGTAGGGCTGACTGTTGGACTTGATGCTCTTGAAGGTCTTTTCCAACCTTGACAAGTCTTTGATTCTATTTCCCTCTGGCAGCTGAAGGAGTATGCTGTTCTGTACTGGTTCCTGCTGGAAGGTGATGAATATTGGATCAGCGGCTGTGCATCCAAGCAAACTCACTGCATCACGAATGCCAGAACAGCAGGGAAGGCAGCTGCAGAAGCAGACATACGGTGCAATTTGTCACGTCACTGTTTCACTTACCTC
Organism: Laterallus jamaicensis coturniculus; assembly: GCA_022605575.1. Lineage (NCBI taxonomy): Eukaryota > Metazoa > Chordata > Aves > Gruiformes > Rallidae > Laterallus > Laterallus jamaicensis. The sequence continues at coordinate 5,533,683 of JAKCOX010000023.1, read as the reverse complement.
TCTTTTCAATCTGGGCTCTTCATTCTTCTCTTCCTTTGTTTTTTGGGGGGGGGGGGGGTTTGTTGGTGGTTTGGGTTTTTTTGGTTTTGCTTGGGGGTTTTGTGTGTGGGTTGTTTTTTTTTAATGGACTCTTCTTTCTTTGTCAAGTTTGAATTTGTGATACGAAATTAACGTGAGGTTTTTTCCTAATGAGTGGCCTTGCACTTTTTTGGTCTGCTGCCAGTTTTCTGTTTTGTGAAAGATTTAATCAACATTTCAACAAAAAGAAACCATGTATCATTTTTGCCTGGATCCAAAAATAAGTTCCATTCCCCATCTGTCATACACAATAAATATTCATTTTATCATGTATCCAGAGGTTTTTTTCAGCAGGTCTAGAGAATTAAACATCTTGAAGTATTTTTCCATTTGAATAGTAAAGTAAAACATACACTTTACACCAAATGTGGCCCTACTTGTTTCAAAAAAAAAATTATCAAGCTTTCATGAAGGTTTTTCCAGCTCCTTTCTATTCTACAGGGTTAGTGTTCAGTTAAAGTACATTCTCTTCCCCAGTTCATACAGTGTATCTTAGTATGTACCAGAGGCAGCTGGTACCCATCTGCCTGTTCACAACGCTCTTCTACCGCTAACTCAACCTCTTCTGTTTTTAGCTGCTTGTTCCCTCCTCTCCATTCTCATATCACACACTGTTCACTTCAAGGATGCTGTAATTTCTTTAAATACATCTCAAATACATCACTTTTAAAAAATAATTTCCAACAGTGATCCAATAAACAAGTTTCAGCCCATCAGTTTAAAGGTCCCAACTCACCAGCACAGACTGGAGGGCAGAAATCAGCCCATTCAGGTATCCACAAACTCACACCCTTGTGCAGGTGGGTTAGAGATGACACAAGCTGACACACTAGGCCTAAACAACTGGGTGCTGACAAAATCTGACTCTGACCCTGTCTTGGGGTGACCTGTCTCCATGCTAGCACCAGCCAAAGGGGGAAACCTTGGTCACCTATGACCAAAGGGTTTCGATCCTCAGGTCCAGCTCTCGTTGTGCAGTCTAAATAATTCATACCTATTCTCTCATGAGGGAGAGTTTAGGTTTGTAGGCAGGGTTTATTTGGGCAACATTTTCATTTTCCTGAAATAACTTTTAAATAGGAAGAAAAAAAATTAAAAAGAAAAGAAAAAAAAGGGGGGAAAAAGAAAAAAAGAGAAAGCTTAACATCGGTTTTCTTGCAATAAAAAAGCAATATAAGGCTGTAAAAAGTGCTGTGTATCTATGTGAAAAGCTACTGACGTTTACACTTGTGCTATTCTGAGACTGACTTGTGAGAGCACGCACTTCCATTCTTACGGTACTCGAGCAATAACAGGCAGGGCAGTTCCTGCACCTGGAGACCACAGACTTGGCAGAGAGCACAACAGAACATCCCTGCAGCCCAGGGGGACCCCTCTGCTCTGGGGCAGCTAAATGGACTATGAGCCATCTGCTCCAAGTCACGAAGAAATCCAACTACCAATGCGTTCTGCCCAAAGCAGAAAGGGTTGGGAAGCGCCTGGGCACCGGGGCGCGCTGTGAGCAGCGCATCGAGTCAACACGTCCAGAGCTCGCCTGCTCTCCTCAGCAAAATCAGGCACTGTGCCTCTCCAAACTGGATGGGTCTGACGCTCAGATCCTCCTCAGCTGGAGCAGGCCAAAGCTTTTACGTGTGGGAACGGATAATTTTAATCTCTTAACAGATGAAGACACTGATATGGGTTCCTAACATATTTAAATGACAGTGCTGAGGTGGTTTTGTTTTTTTATGTTTGAAAGGGCAGGCAGAACCTCAAGGAGAAATTAAAAAGGACATCTCCAGTCTTACCCAATGTCTCTTTTAGAGGCTGCTCCCCCCCAGCTTCTGCAGGCATCGTTGTTCCACCAATCTCAGATGAGTATAAAAGGTAAAGAAGAAGCCACAGGAGGGCTTGCATGGGCTACCAGCTCCCTCTCTTTATTTATTGTCACCACCTGTGAAAACCTCAGGTTTCTGAGCATCTCTTAACCTATTGTTATGGCACAAAGCTCCCACAAGTACCTGTCCTGTGTGTCAGCAAGCACTCAGCATCTGTGCTGAGAGATACGAGCTCTGCCCAGGTCTTACTGGAAGGAAACTGGATGCGTTTTTCTGATGGTCATCTCTTTTGTGTGTTTCCTGGAGTGAGATTAGAACTTGCAAAATGAGCTTGCTTAATAGCACCGCAGTTCAGATCCAAAAGGAACTTCTAGACCTTTGCATTGGGTGTTTGAGAAATGCCAGTGCGGACAGCGCTTTCCAGGGTAAGTAGTGAAGGCAGCGATTACAAAACTTCATTAGTCAAGGCTCAGAGTCACCACAGTCAACTTGGAACCAAGTCACGTACGTGGAGTTGTAGCATTTGCTGATAGATGTTTTGCAGACAGATGGCCAATTTAGAAGCAAGATTTGTGTTTGGCCTGTTCAGAATCTCTTCAGCAGCTTCATCCCTTTGTGCAAATCCTCTCTTACTCAAATGTATTTCCTTATTAGCCCAAAACTGGTTAAAATCTAGTTTGCCCATTGTGGGAGAGTTGGTGCTGGGATTCACGCACAGCTACACACTGCAGTGCAGAGATGCAATCACAGCACCTCACAGTCGTATCGTTGCATGAAGGAGCAATAGCAGCATACATTGAAAAATCCTTCTGTGTGTTGCTTCATCCCATTCCATTCCATTGCAAGACAAGCATCCCTTTGGGCCGAAACAGAAGTAGGATAGAAAGAAAGGAAGGGCAGGCACAGCAGGAAACAAAGGAAGAAGGAATAAGACCAACAACACTTCTCCAAATAAGACTGAATTTGCAGCTGCTGCAAATTTATGAGAAGTTAACAAGTCCTGCAGGCCCTGAAGGTATGGTTGCCAGAGGGAGGAAAGCTGCTTCTCCTGCAGCAGATGCAGACAGGTATGGGATGATCTAGAGACAGGTCTTACCGAGCAGTTGGGTCTGCTGCAGGGAACTTGCCCCAACTGGTGCCAACTGGTGCCAACTGGTGCCAACTGCTGGCACCCAGCTTGGCCAGCCCCAAGGTGCAGCACCAGGTGTGAAGCCTCACCAGCCTCCCCAGGCTCTGCATCCTACAGCGATGGAGGGGTACAGCCAGCGTGCAGTCCCTGGCATCTCCACTCCCACCCCAAGGGGTGTCAAGAAGGGCACTTGACCTCCTGTATGTATGGCCTTGCCATGCAAACATCTCCATGCCACTGGGAAATCATGTCTTCCTCCACCCAGCACTGTCATCACAGAAGACTGGGAAGATGACCTAGGAGCCTTTTCAGGCATTTCAGCAACGGGAATAAGAACACAGTGCTCTCTATATGACTGGAAACAAAACTGACACCAAAAGAGTTGGTTCTATTTATAGAAGGGAGGCAAAAAGAGATCACTAGGCCCATTTTTTTAAACTCTGGCTCTTCTTCCTGCTCTCCATGGCACAGCTGCCCAGGGAAACAGGCACTTCCCTGCTTGTGACAGCCAGTCCTCAGGGTCTCCAGGGTGCTGAGTGGCAAACATAGATCCCTCATGCCGAGGTTACCCACCATGGCAGTCCCACCTAAGGAGACCACCAAAACACATGGGTCTAAGAGCATTGTACCACCTTCCATGAGGAGGACCAGCAAAGGTCCAGGTGGGCTGGCCACTGTTGCTCTGTGTGCCAGGGGCTAGCCAGTTCTCCATCAGCTATGACTATCAAGGGTCTGGTGAAGGAGATAGGTCTGTCCTGCAAGATGAGAGGTCACTGGATCCCAGGCACATAGCTGTTAGTGGGGGCTGTCTGCTCCCTCTCCTTAATGCCTACAAGAACTCATGTGCCGGTTTGGAAGTAACTGCAGGAACTGCAGCAAAATCAGGGAGCAGAAGATGGAGCTTGTCACCTCCTACTAGTAGAAGGCAGCTCTCCGTTGCTCATTCCCCCACAGTTTATCTGAATTAACTGTCATTGTCCTGAGGTCCCTGGAGTGTGTCTGGTTTTACAGAGAAGCAGAGATTCCCAGATATCCATCTGAGTTTCCACAGAATCCAGAGTCACAAAGTTCACTTCCAGACAGTATATCCAACTGGGCCAAACCCAAAAGGGAACGCTTCAACTGTTAGCTGCTCCTCAGACCTTCTGCTCTGACTGCTCTTTCAGGAGCAAATACTCTGCCACAATGAATCTCAGCTGCAAACCAGTCCCAGGGATCAATACTTTGTATCGATCCCAGTTAAGAAACTCAGCTGTGAGACATTGTCCATGAAAACATGACCAGCAGTGCTGAACAGCGCCCTGATCTGTAGGCACACAGGAGCATGAGCAGATCTGATGGGTTTTTGCCCACACATTGTGGCACGAGGAGCTGTGGCTGCATCCCATGTCGTTAGTGATGCAATAAATCACTCCTTAGAAGCCTCTGATCAGAATTTGGGGGGGGGGGGGGGGGCGGGGGAGGGGAATCTATTTTGCACTGTCTTCACAAAAGGATCGAGCTGTGCACCTTGCACTTTTACCCAGAAGACACATGTTTAAAGGCAGTGAATAAATCATCTTCCAAAGGCAAGCTTGAGAAACAGGCACTAGAAATCAGGGCCCTGTTGTAGACACTGGTTTTATAGCACAGCACAATCCCCCTTTTTCCTCCCTTTCAGCCCAGTCCCCTTCATTCTGCTGGGTACGTGTTTTTCCTTAGGGAACAACTAGTTTATATTGTCTCAGCTGAACAGCCATCTACTGCATGTTCTCTTTTCCCTCAGCAAGTGGGAGACACGGCTGGCTGAACCCAAAGGCCTCAAAGGGCTCACGTGCTTGGCAGAGCCTCCCCTAAATCTCAGTCTTTCTAACAAAACCCATCACTCCAAGGCATCTACCCAAAAATATGTGTAACTGGTGCTTTTTTGTCCACAGTTCTGGAGCAGAGACCTGAAAGTGCCATGGCCTGAAGGTGCCTAGGGGCTTCTCAGCTGGGGCAGGTAGCAAGGCATGGGGCAGCTCAGGAGGGAAAGCTTTGGACAACTGGATAAAACATTTTTTCCATTTTTCATATTAAAAAAAAACCCACCCTCAGGGCAGTGGCTATACATACATGCTCCATCTGAATTATTTTTTTCCTTTTTAATCAGAAAATTAATTTGCTGTTTAACTGATTCTTCCCATGGGAAAGACACGTACTCTTGTGAAACACATGTGCTCTGATCAAGGAAGGTGAGAGGTGAAGTTTGACTGAGACAGAACGTTTTGCTTAATCAATACACTCTGAAATGCTTAATTGATGCTGTAAAATTTATAAGGCATCTACCTGACAGCACCTTCTCTCACCCAGCACATAGGTTTGACAGCTATACCCAACCCCTCTGAAATGGGTTGGGTATAGTTTCCTTTCTGAGGCAAACTTCGTGAGATGGACGATGAGGAAAGTTGTCTGTTAGAAAAGCACCACATAGAGGGATGATGGATGGAGGGAGCAACATGAAAATACCTTTAAAATTCAAATTACAATTTATAGGCTGACATGCCAGTAGTTATTATAACAAACAAGCCATTACAGTTATCAGAAGTGAAGAAATCAGTTTTGAACATATCCTGTGATGTTTCCCTTTCACTTTTCTGGAAAAAAAATGGGGTTCCCTTTCATTAAAAAAAAAAAATCCATCTTTCTGTTCCTTATTTCAAATTAGGACAACAGAAAATAAAATTAAAGCGCTTCTAATGCTAATCCTCCCTCACTTCTACAGGCATGTAGAGAAGTTCATTAGTATTTGTGAACCATACTAAGTTGATGTAATTTATGAGACAACAAGCACTTTGGATGACACCAAGTAAGATATACATAAGGCTCCAAACTAATTAATGAGAATAAAGAGTTTCTGAACGCTCATGCCTCCCATGAGGACCATCTGTTGTAGAGTGAGCATGGCACTTCAGGAAAAGTCTATGAATGTAATTAAATGCTGAGCACTAATAAGAGACGACTGGGTTGAGTTTAACTGAGGAACATTAAACCCTGGTATTTTCCAATTTTTCAGCATTTAAAAAAAAAAATTTAAAAAATCCTTCTCCTAAAACTTTGTATTCCAGCATCTGCTGGTTCAGTTTTGCAAGACAGAGCACAAACACACACAATGGATGACAAAGTCCTTCACTGAGGAGTCCATTGTCAAGGCAAACATGTTAAAACCTCTGATGGGATTAAGGTGCCTAAACCCAAGCATATAGTTCCCTTCCAGATGTCCAAGGTACCTAAGACACCCCCATCACTCTGAGAACCCAAAAATTCCTTCAGCACCACTGAGGTTTTAGGGACCTGAAGTAATCCCTCTGCAAATACCCTTAGCTACCTCAGGTCACTTGCAGACAGACAAAGCTAGGTGAAAGCCTAGAATTCATTCCCTCTCCCCTTTGTGTGCGTTACTGTGTGATATGGGCAAAGTCAGCCTCTGAATCTTGTGCTTGTGCTTGTAACATCTGTGTGACAGTACCAGTATGGTGGTACCAGTATGGAGTTACTCTCCAGCTGCAAAGTCCACAGTGCCTTAAGATGGAAAGAAGGTGGCTCACTGCCTTTCTGGCTCACTGTAACACTGCCCCCCATCACAGGTCTCTGATTTCCTGAGCCGGGCTATGGGTCCTTCACGCACCACCACTGCCCATGGAGCAGCTGCTCACCCAGCACGTTTTACAAAGGCCCTTTTGGGGCACAGCGACACCGATGACCATTCACCCCAATATCACAAACCAAAGCTTTCCCACAGCCGATTTCCAGGTTAAGCCATCTCAGCACTGTGGGTGCTGTTGGATGCTCTAAACGGTGCCATCCTTTGCTCCGAATTAGAGCCTTGGGTTTCCAATGTACCGTATCGCTTCACCTTAAGCATGTTAAGAACCCACTCAAACCCAAGTGCTGCCTTTAGTGATTGGCAGCAGGCACGGGTTTATGCGCATCGCCGAGCCTGAGGTTAAACGATGCCACTGAGCAGCTGCCTGACGTGGAATAAATCACTGCATAAAAATCCCCAGCGTTTTCACTAGCGTAACACTGAGCTCTGTCCCACTGGCACATTTTGAAAAGCCCTAGAAAAATGTTTTTATCTGAATGGCAGATAATAGATGAATTCATGCTTAACTCGCATTACTCCATTTCAGAAAAATTAGATCTAAAAAAACCTATCATAGCAGCACAGTAATGATAATTGCAGCTTAATTACCCATAACTGATTCTTTATGCCCTGAAATAATTTATTCTCCTTTTATATGTGTCTCTGATATCCATTAGAGTCATTACAACTGTGAGTCTATAATTACATACTTTGCATTTTAACATTCTGTGCCACTTTGCGCTCACTTCTTATCTTTCAGCTAATTTCATTACCAAAACATGGAGAAAATTTCCATATGAATTTTCCAGAAGTTCTCATGATTTGATTTGGGTAGATTTGGGACTTAATGAAGCCCAGCAAGCCAGTTCTTAGGTCAGAGGATCTGAATGTGCACACCAGTCTGGCTCTGGTTCTGCCAGCTGCTCTGTGTAGACTCTGCACCAAGGTAGGATCCATCAGTAGGAAGTTCACCTTCAGGTTTGGGAATACATTTAAGCATCAGGTGGAGGTTTAGATGCAACCAAGTGCTTGGAAGAACAGATGTTACCTTGTGTCTATGTGATGAAGTACAAATGCTTAAGCCGGCAGTGGGGTTGACAAGGCTCGTGACAAGGCTCTTCCAGGAGGACCCAGGTCCACTTTCTGGCTCATGGTACCACCAGTATGACACTGCTATGGTTTAACCCAGCTGGCAGCTAAAGCAGCCACACAGCCTCAGTGAGATGGGGGAGATAACTGAGAAGGAAAGGTGAAACTCATGCGCTGAGATAAAGACAGTTTAATAGGAGCGAAAATAGAGAAGGAGAAAAAAAAGAGGAAAAATACCCCCAAAACCCCAAAGTGGTTGGACAGCACAATTCCTCACCATGTGGAACCGATGCTCAGCTAGTTCCTGAGACATATTCTCTGCCAGCCCATCCCCAGTAACATACTCAGCATGACCCTGTATGGAATATCCCTCTGTCCTGGCTGCATCCAGGGCACACTGCTGGCTCATGGCCAACCTGTCTTCAACCAGGACCCACAGGTCCTTCTCCATAGAGCTCCTCTCCAACAGGCCATCCCCCAGCCTGTACTGATACAGACGGTTATTCCTCTCAGTGGAGCAGTGGGACAGGCTGCCCAGAGAGGTTCTGGAGTCTCCTCTGGAGACATTCAAACCCCACCTGGACATGTTCCTGTGTGATTTAGTCTGGGTGATCCTGCTCTGGCAGGGGAGTTGGACTAGATGACCTTTCAAGGCCCCTTCCAACTCCTAACGTTCTGTGATTCTGTGGTTCTGTGAAATAAGCCAACATCTGGGTGCTGGAGCATGACAGTGCATTTGTGTGTCCCAGGAGTGAGCTGCAGTTTCCGTAGCTCCCAGGTACATGTGGCTCTGAACTTGGGTCCCTTACATGTACCAAGACAAGTCTGGCAAGGGACACCCCTCACGTGGAGCTGAAATCTCAGCCATAAAGCACGCTCCTCATGTGGCAAAAGAAGTCATCTCCTGGTGAAGTTCCCAGGATTGCTTCTCTGATGGCTCGCCTGCAATTTTAAGGCAAAATAAAAGCCAGGAGCTAGTACAACAAGTTGGCCATGACAAGGACAAGCTGTAGCATTCTTCAGCGATGTTGGAAGAAGAGAAAAACAGCTTTGGGCTAAGATGCTGCAGCTGATGAGTGGGGAACAAGGCACTGGGCACTAAATTTGTTGCCCTGGACCGCTTTGATACAGCCGAGTCCCATGCTGAATGTGTGGTGCCGAGTCCCCTCTCTGCCAGAGGCTCTTTTCTCACATTTTGAGTTGTTTCTCTGACAACTTCAGTCTCTTTTTAGCTGCATCACAGCTTTCATCCCAGACCCCGGTATAGATACAAGCTGGAGAATTAACAAGCTCTCTGCATAAGAGGCGGCAGCCCACAGACCTGAGTGTTCACTGAATCACAGAATCACAAGGTTGGAAAAGACCTTTAAGATCACTGAGTCCAACCGTTCCTGTCCTATGCTAAACCATATCCCTAAGTACCTGAAGTTTCTCCCATCACAGAAGGCCCTATACAATCCCAAGGCTCCAGCACATGTTTTGGCAAGGCAGCCCCCTGAAGGGGGGAGGAGGGGTCTCACTCTTCTAACTTGCAGGTTATTGACTTTCATCTCCTGGGTGTTCTGCACTTTGCATCACTAATATTTGTGTGTTAAAAACTAGTAACTCGCACAGATAAAAGCTCTGTAGGAAGAAAATTGTTTCAAATGCTCCTTTTGATGCTTGATCATTTTTTTTCTCTAGTTTGACTACTGTGGCTACAAATTTCTTGAAGATGTGGCATGTCCTTTTGCTACGCAGTGTGTTCCCTTCTCTCCGGCATCCATCCCTCCTCCCCTCCTGAGGTTCAAGCCTGGATCTCTCTTACCACTGCTATTTGCACAAGCCCCTCAGAGGGCTCAGATCTGCTGCTCGGTTCCCCCCAAGTTTCCATCCTCCCACAAATCACTGCAGTTCTGTTGGCCTTCACAGGGATGTGACAGTTTTACTGTGTTCTCAATCACCTCCACCAGCACCCACTGTGAAGCTCTCACCAGGCTTTTACTGCAATGGCTTGTACCTGCCTTTGCCTCTAGCCAAGCTGCGAGGCCACACCAAGTACACTCAGCTCTGAGAAGTCCTCGACAGGATACGAATGGCTGAAGAAATCCAGCACCCCCTGAGCAGCAAGCGGAGCGGAGCTGGTAGGAGCCCAACCAGCAGCAGGCCGGTCCAGGTAGGGTACTGTAACATCAGTCGGTATCTATACTTGAGGAAGGGGAAAAAAGCTGTGGGGCGTGGGGATTTCAGCTACCTTTGTCTGTAGGGAGCAAGTGAAACAAACCCTGAAACCTTTTACAACGTAAACCACATCCCTTGCCTTCTGCAGATAGGAAGTGTGAAGAAAGACTGGAGCCTGGGAACACAGACTTCCTTTCCCCCTCCTCCAGCCCAGCGGGAAGGCAACACCTACCGCTTATCTCCGCTTCAGACAACAGACACAGCCCACGGTGGAAAAACCTGGGCGATGGCCAGCAAGAACCCCAGGGGCACAGAGCAGCTTTGCCTAAACCTCCTCAGTACTCACTACTTAGGGCTCGGGAAGTCTCGAGTGTTGTGGAGCCATGCTTTCACGCCACACGAGAAGCCTGGCTCAGGATTCCTGTTTGTTTGTCTCTCTCCCACATCAAGAAGTGACGCCAGCTCCCCAAAATCACCTTCCTGAAATCAGCGTGGCAGGGGTGCACGTTCACAGCGCACCCAGGTTCTCCTTTGTGCAACTTCTTCTATCTGAACCCCTCACAGGGCAGAGTTTTTCATTGTTTTCAAGGAAAACTGCCACCTCTCAAAAGAGCAGCTGCACAGAGAGGGCGTGTGGGGGTGTGTGTGTGTAATAATAATAAATGAACAAGAAAAAAAAGCCCTCAAAAGCCCATGTTTATTGTCAAAGTCTCTAAAACTGTGAGATTTGACAATAAAGCTTTTGTTCTTAGGAACATACATGCAACCGGGCAACATGCAGGTCGATCTGTGCAGCCAGCAGGTATTCAAAATACTTTCCACATACAATAGGTGTCAATTTGACTTTATTTAAGGAAAAACGGGGAAAAAACAGTAATTTCCATAATACACAGAAGACAAGTTAGATAGCACTGCAAAAAAAAGGCTGAGTGTTTTACTTGTCACCAGTCTGCTTTGCAGCTCTACGATTAGTAATTTTAATGCAGTTTGTCATTTTGTATTATTGTTTAGCATCTTTATTATCAGCAGAGTTGGGGGTTATAAATCACGAAAAGTGTACTACTACTACTATGAAAAAAACTAAAAAAACCCACAAAAATCACTTTCAAATAAACCATAAATATGTGATGCACATTAGTGTAACAAAACCATTTTTTGTAAACATTTTCTCCAACATAACATGTGCATAAAGATAAAAAATAAAAAACACTGCAGTCATACAAGTTAGGGTTACTTTGACTTAAGATACAGAAAATTATTACTTATTAAAGCTTAAAACTAAACCTAGGAGCTTTTATCTTTTCTTCTTTGCTTACAGAAGCACTGCTTGAAGAGTTCCTTGTTGGTATACGTAGTGGTTCTGTAACACTGTTTTCACTTTGCCGCGCTGGCACTTCTGCAGAGGCAGGAGCTGCCAGGCGGGCAGAGCCCCGCTGAAGGAGGGAGATTCTCCTACACACACACACACACACACCACCTACCCCCATCCCCCTCCCTGTCTCCGCAGAACCTGGAAACTTCAACCGCTCGTATCTGTGACCTGGGCATCCCTACGGTACTGGAGCATCTTCCTCTAGGTGAGTAGCATCAGCTTTCAAGGGCCGGATTGAATTCTGACCACGTAGCGCTGGAAGATGTGAACCACGCAGACTGACACTCGCTCGAACCGGCTTGGGCGACCTACGCTAGGGGGCAGCTGTGTGATCACACCCACGCCCACCGTGGCGTTGCGTCTCCCACTCCCCTCCCCCCACACTTTATTAGTTCATTTATAGTACAAAAAAAAAAGGTCGAGCGTTCTTCTGGCTGAGCACACCGGGCCTGAAAAGAACAACACATCCTTCACCTTCAACGCTATCCGAAAAGTCACACAATTCAGGTAAAAAATAAAAAGAAGAGTCCTAGGTATCTTCCTCCACCAGCAAATTGTAAGGCTTTCTTTGAGTTTTGATTCTCCCGGGGTACGCGGGCGGTGCGCGGGCGAGGCGCGTTTCCCCGCTCGCTTCTCAGCCGCCTGCCACGTTGGAAGGAGAGTCTTCAGCAGCGAGGCTGACCAGGGTTGAAGGGTTTACAGCAGTTCAGGTTCAACACCAAAAGAAGGGTCCGTCGAGTCTGAGTTTCGCACGCTCCTGGTGCTCAGGGAGGGGGGGGCTCTGAGCCTGAGTGCGTAACCAGTCACTGGAGCCACCATCTTGGCTGAAGCACGCGCGTTCAATGCAGCCCTACCTGTCACGCCGTGAAGGGAAGTTCACCGCAGCAGAAGACAAAGCCCATGAAACACTGAGAGCCTGTTCACTGAATGAACAGCTTAAGGCAGCTGTCAACAGAGTACCCCACCAAAGGAATTTGGGGGGGAAAAGGGGGACGGGGAGAAGAGCGAAAACAAAAAGGAGAATGGCTGAATTGTGACACTGTGCATTATTACACCACCAACGGATTATTATACACTCAAGGTTTCTCAAGTAATGAACATGTAGCCATTAAACAAATTATTACTCTCAAGACATTTATTACAAATGTCAGAAAATAAAACTGACTTAACAAAAAAGGAAGGGGAAAAAAAAAAAAGAATAAAGAAAGAAAGAAAAAAAAATAGCCAGAGCTGGGATCTTACATCTAAACACAGGTATACGCTGTTTTTTTTAATGAATAAGCAGTATTAACTACATTCTTAAAAGAGTTTTAGTGCATTGCATTCTTAAAAAAAGAAAAACATCACCGCCCCAAAATGGTTCCTACGACATTTAACAGTTTATAGAACTAGCCTAGTTATTTTCTTACCTGCCTGTTACTAAGCCCATGTGTTAGAGAAGAGTGAAAACCCTCTGGTTTTAGGCTAAATTTCAGACTTCTACTAAGGATGAAACTGGTTTTTAAAAAAAGCTCGCTTTACCAAATTTTGTAAGCAAATTACACCAATCAGTGTCTCTCTGCCATACCACTACCACCGCTGCCCAGAGGGACCACAACTCCCTCCCCTCCTGCTGAAACTCGCTGCGCAATAACAGTCAGAAACCTCTCCACCTGGTAGTTTTGGTATTAAGATTAAATTAGACATTAATGGTTTTCATCTAAAAACGTATAAACTAAACCACCTCTTTCATTTTATGCATTAAAAACAATGAGGTAGGCACAAAAAAATAAACATACGTTGTTTGGATTTTATTTATCTTTTTTTTCTTTTTTTTTCTTTTTTTTTGTTGTTGTTGTTTTAGTTCTGCGAGTGCAGACTGTGGTAAAACTGTTGTTGCACTTCTAGGTTTAAACAAAAATTAAACCTTTAACTGAGGCAGTGCTAATACTGTGACATAACCAAGTTCTGGCCTAACACAGAATCATTATAGAAAATGGAAATTTTTTTTCCTTTTTTGCTTTTTTTCTTTTTTTTTCTTTTTTTTTAAATTATCTGCACATGTTTCAGGCAATACCTGGCACACAGAAAACGACTAAAGTTATTGGCCAGGCCAAAATAAAACTGCAGAAACAAACAAACAAAAAAAAACCCCAAGAATTTCACCCCAAGCCCCTTCCCACCCTCCCTGTCCCCCAAGAAGAAGTTCTCCTAGTCACTGCGTCTTTCACATTTTATAAATATTAACTTCTTAAAACCTCCACCTTCCTCTTTGTCCACATATTGTCACATTACAAAAAAAAAAAAAGAAGAAGAAATGTCAATTAAATACATTGTTAACATTTACTAGACTAGATCTGCCCTCTGCTTCAGCCGGCCTGACTCTCTGCACCCCTTCTCACCTTCTCTTGCCTGCCTCCTGTCCGCTCAACAGCATGTTGGTGGTTAAGTCTGGGTTGGGTTTTGTTTGCTTTGTTGGGTTTTTTTTCTCCCCTTTTCCCCTTCCCCCTCTCTGTTTCAACTCTTAACAGTTAAGAGTCCTTCAAAGCCTAGGAATCCTGGAGCTGAAGGGAAAAGACGACCTGTAGCTTTCTAGCGTGATCCCAAATCTCAAAGACATTGTAGCACCTGATGGCAATATCTTTACAGCACCAGCTGCCGGCGCAGCCTCAGTTGAAAAACAAAAAGAAACCTAACACCAGTGATGCCTGCACACACATTTACACAGAGTGCTGCACTAGTGCAGGTCTGTACTCCAGTTGAAAGCAATTCCGAGTTATGAAGATCTCAGACTCTGGATGTCAGCAATTCCTCGCCAAATCCCACCGCTTCTACCAGCTCAGAAGAGAAGTCCTGCCAAGGGTCATGAAATAGACTTGGCTGCTTCCACCCGACCTCACCGAGGCAAAGAAAACCTGTCGAGGGAAAGAGAAGGGTGAATTCCACAGGTGGGACAGCAAGAGGCTTCAATGTCCCTTTGCTGCCCCTGGTATTTACAGTGCAGTGACTCCAGCCTGCTGCTGGGTCTGGCGGGGACAGAGCTGATCCTTTACAGCAGCCTGCATGGGTCTGGGCGTTCACTTGTGGCTGAAGGGCGCTGTGAACGTGATGGTGTTTTGGCTGCTGCCGAACTTGCACAGCACTAAGGCTCTCTCTCTGGCCCCTCAACCCCCAAAGGCCAGTGGGCTGGGGATGGGCAAGTGGCTGAGGAGAGACAATGTCAGGGCAGTGGGCCCAAATGGACCAAAATGTCGTGCTCGGGGAAAGACAGAGGATGGGGGAATAGATGAGGAAGGAAGGTTTAAATTGGATATTAGGGGGAAGTTTTTTGCAGAGAGAGTGATGAGGTGCAGGAACAGGCTGCCCAGAGAGGTGGTGGATGCCCCATCCCTGGAGGTGTTCGAGGCCAGGTTGGATAGGGCCCTGGGCAACCTTGTGTAGATCCAGGCCTGGAGGTTGGTGGCCCTACCTGTGGCAGTGGGGTTGGAACTACACGATCCTTGGGGTCCCTTCCAACCCAGGCCATTCTGTGCTTCTGTGATTCTATGAGGTACTTAGAGATATGGTTTAGCATAGGACAGGTACAGTTGGGACTCAATGACCTTAGAGGTCTTTTCCAACCTAGTGATTCTGTGATCCTGTGATCACAGTGATGGTATTTGTCTTTCCAAGCAAGCATTATGCACACTGAAGCTCTGCTTCCCGGGAAGTAGCTGAACATCTGCCTACCAACAGGAGGTTGGGAATTAATTCCTTATTTTGCCTCTTTTTGCTGTCTTAATCAACACATCCTTTTGCCTTCCACCTATTTTATCTCCATCCCATGGGAGAGGGGAGCGAGTAAGAAGCTGGGTGGGTGTGTGGCTGCTGGATTGGGGTCGGGCCCACACGTACCCTGTTGAAGGACGCGGTTACCACCTTGGGGCAGGGGGACTGTACCTTGTCGTTGCGCTCGCACAGGAACTTGAGCCTCTGCGCCCGCTTGTGCATGAACACCCCGTCCAGGTGCCCCGTTTCCACCGACCGGATTTCGATGGCTTTTTCTCCCCAGCCCATGATCTGGTTGGATCGGATGTATGCTTTGGGAAGGGAGAACACAGCACAGGGACCATCAGGGCAGGCAGAGGGCAACAGGGAGCAATGGAAAAGGCAGAGGAACAGCCTGACGTGCTCCAGTTAAAAATGACCTTATAATAACTACACTCATGTTCAGAGTGGTGATTTCTGTCTTCAGCATCTTCAGGATGCCTAAAAATACCCTTTCTTTTTTTAAATTTTATTTTTTTAAATTTCCTTGTGAGTTTTCCACATGTGTAACATACATCCTGCCTGAGCATCTGTGACACAATGGGAACCCTCCAATCTTCAATTAAATGGAAGAAACATCGAGTTTTTACAGAGGCTTTTTCTTCCAAGCATGTCAAAGAGACAGGCTAATTAGGCATTGACAGGAATAAAGCAGAACCCAGGGTTTAAATTGACTAAACCCATCCACTCCAGGACATCCCCAGCACCAGCTCCGTGTCCCATGGTGTTACTTCCTCTCCTTGAAGGAGTTTGACACCAAAACAAGAGAAAAGTAGAGGGAAAAGGAAAATTAGGAAAAAAACGAGCTAACCTCCTTTAAAAGGAATAATACTTTAAAAACCTGATCTTGAGAATGCCAGCTGGTCTGAAAAGCATTCTGTATATCTCAAAAGAGGTTCATATCAAGATCTCCGAGTGGAAACACTATTATTTTCAGAGAATGGTTTCCTCTGTGCACAAATAAAGCAAAACAATTGAGCATTTTTCCTTAAGATCCTCACTGGGGGAAACAGATTAGTAGTAGCATGAGGAAAAAAATCTGTTCTTGATAGCAGTAAAAAAACCCAAATAATGAAGAAAGTCACCAGCACTATGAAAAGGTATATTCAAAAAGCAATTTGATGGATACTCTTAGGAACACTGCCAGAAATAACATATGGGACCTTAATGAAGTATGAGCTGTTGCCTCTGATTTACATGCATACTTCACAGAAAAATAAGAACAACAGCAGCTCAAAATTTAAAAACATTGAATTTTCCATTACTTCCCATTTAGAGAGTTTTTCTGTATTATTTTTTGGTGAAATTATTTACTACAGTATAACGTAGCATATACTGCATCACATACACCATGCCGGAAACTTAATTACTTTTAAATATGCCACTAGAGGTAACTGGGCCAAATAGCTTCTAAAAACTGTCAGATGGCTTTAGATGCCTCAGTGCCAGTACTTCTCAGGCACTGCAGTCACCAAAAGGCTCTGCAGTTTGCCAGCTGATAAATCCTGCTTGCTTTTAGCTCTAGTCAAAGAGTCAATCGCCGCAGGAGTGAGCACGCTGGGCATGGAGCTTCTTTAAATTTCCTCCCCTATTATTGTTCACGTTGCGGGACGAAACTCTCAGCAGTCATCTCCCAATACATGCCTCCATTCCAACGCACACAAACCCAATGCATCTGCCCCAAAAGAAGGGGTGAGCACAGCCCATGCTACACTCAGCACTGAAATACAATGACACAGGCAGTAGGAGGGATCCTCTAGCACATACACGGGTCTGTAACAAATCCGTGCCCATTTTACTACACTTGTTGCCCCCACTCTCAAAACTCCCTTATTGTGAACTGAAGAGATGTGAAAGAATTATCCTGCTAGCATAGATGAGCAAGCTGCAGGTGAGTTAAATACATCAAATCAGCTATACAGACTGTTAGCCCTGTAGAATTACCCATAATAATATCTTACCCATCTCCCACCTTCCATTGTCCATACTGAAAGGCTTCCCCAACTTTGTGGATGTGCAGCAGCCTACAGAGGCCCTGGTGAGATTTTAATCCCGGAATTCCACAACTTGCTTGTTTAGATTTTGTTCTTAAAAACTCAGCAGAAAACAGATCCATTTGATCCCTCTCCTTCCAGTTTGTGCAGAAGTTTTCCAGGAATATTACAGCCCTGCTGCTCCTGAACCTGACGTCAAACCTGACGCACCTTCCTTCTGCCCCTGTGCCCACACACCGCTCCCCAACGGCACACTGCAACACTTGGCTCTGCTGAGGCACTTACCAACTGAAGTTGGCATCTCCCCCCACTGCAGAACCACATCCTTGGTGATCCTTCCATATGTGTTGACGTAAACTCCTTCATCCTCATAGCAGACCAGTAGCTCCATCCCATCCGTGTTTGGGAGAATGATGATTGCGTGAGGTTGGATACTGCTCTGGATCTAGAGAGACAGAAGAGAAGAGGAAGCCTTTTGTTTCAGTGCCACAGAGCCTGTACTGGGAGAAAGGCTTGAGTCATTTTTTATTTGGGCTGACAGCATGTCAAGGATTCACTTAAGTTTATATGTTCTAGCTCTGCTCTCCCCAAGCTAGTGCATCAGATGCTGCAGACCCACCTGACACCTCTGTGTACAATGCAAAGGAAAATTTGGGAGCTAAGGCCATCTGGCCTTTGGCAACCCTGTTGAATTTCATCAGTGGGCTGTCATACCATTCATACTGCCACCCTCCCTGCAGCCTCTGCAATGCACTCGGCCACTTAGCAGCTTCCCCCAAAACAGACAGGTTGGCCCATGTCCGACCTGGGTATGCAGCTCCCAACCACAGAGACATCCTGACCAGGAAGAGAGGACAGAGAGTGAAGCACAAGCCCCTAAGTACAGGTGGGCACACCTATTTGGACCTCTCCACCCAATTTACCATTCTAGCAGTGATACATGGGGACAGCCCAATCTCTTGGTCACCTGAGGAAAGGAAGGGGTGAGGGGGAAGGAGGAGCACGGAGCAGAAAAGGAGAAAAAAAACCCCACCCCAACAGCAGCTCTTACATGTGTTGGTAAATAAATATCATAGACTGATCCTGAATCCACATCGACAGCATGGAAGCCAGCGCAGGAGCCATAGATCACTTTTAGTCTCTGTCCCTCTTCCACAGTTAGATCCACCAGCAATGGCTTATGTACCAATTCTCCAAACGACTGTAAGACAACCAAGGGTGAGATTTACTGTACTGCTTAGAACCACGGTGGGTTGTATAAATATATGCTCTAATGCCCCTGTTACAGGTCTATTCCTCTAGCACACCCCTGGCCTGCATCCACCAGACTGGTTAGGCTAACAGGTCTCCCACAGACAAGGACAGATTACCCTGCACCCCGCTGGATTCCAATCACATAAGCTGGTTTCTGCAGGGCTTTCCATTAGTTGCTCTGCTTGCTTTTTAGTAAGAATTGGTTTTCCCCAAAGGGGGAACAGGTCAGCGTCCAGACAGGTCTTATCTGGAGATATTCATCTCCAGAGAAGGAGACTCCACAATCCCCCCGGGCAGCCTGTCCCAGGCCTCTGTCACCCTCACTGTGAAAAAGTTCTTCCCCATATTGCTGCGGAACATCCTGTGCTCCAACTTGAAGCCACTGCCCTTTGTCTTGTCCCCACAGACCACTGAAAAGAGGCTGGCCATTTCCCACTGTATCCCACACTTGAGATATTTCTAAACATTTACCAAAGAATTGGTAATACAGCCATGATAAAATGTTCCACCACTTTTGAGAAAGGGGTAACTGCCTCCCTTCTATGAGAAAATCCTACGTACAGCTGAAATAGACTGTTACCTTAAAGGCCATAAATTTATGGTATGGCTTTGGTGCCCATGCATAGACTTCCACAGAACTCTTCAATGCAATTACCAAGAACTTGATCCTTTCGTATTTTACTGAAACGAAAACAAACCAAAAAAAAGAATTCAGTGGCAATTCCAAAGTCATTCCAGTTACTCCAGGAAAGCAGAGAATGATGGTATCTCTCCATACTTACAGACATTTGGAGGGTTTTAGTAACACTGCATTTTAGGACTGCTAATTCCATGTAGTTATTTTGGCACATTTACATAACAAGAAATAGTTACTCTTATCAGTAACTGACCCCATCACCATGTTTGGAATTACCTCCTCTGTGCACACTTATTCACACTTGTTCTACCTACGTCAGCCAGTACTTACTCATTAAGAGTAAGCAAATTGGCTTTCAGGCAGGGACATTTCTAGTACAAGAAGTCTGTGACTGTGGCAGCGCGTGTTGGCAGTTCCAGTCACGGCACTGGCAGTCGTAGTTTGAGCTGATGGCAAAATTCCCCAAGGGAAAGGAGAGAAAAAGGGGAACTGAAATGAAAAGTTAAGAAGCAAGTCTTCTCCAAAGGCAAAAGGCTAGTTTGATAGCAGAGCACTTTCCTTTGCCCCTAATGCCCAAAATAACTCATTTGGGGAAAAATCCCCAAACCACTAAGCAACAACCATGGAATTTATCAGAAATGAAGTGTCATGACATAGCTGATCCACAAATGTATTTCTGTCCCATCAAAAAGCTGTGTTCACTTGTTCACTTCTGTTTTTAAAAGGGGACTGACAATGTCTAGAAATGGCTATTCAAGTGCTACTGGATCTGCATTTCCAGCTGCCAGCTGGATCTGAGAAGAAATAGATCATGGAGACTTCCAAGGGTTTGGCTTTCTCTTCCAGCATATTTTTTGCGGGGGGGGGGAGAGGGGAAGAAAAAAAAATTTGCCATAATTTGAATGATATTAAGAAACCTCAGGAAGTGATTGCTACCTCTTTACCCAAAGTTTTAGGGGACTACAACACTTTTCCAAAACAATGAGTAATTCCATGCACCTTCACCTTCTGCCACTGTATCATCCAAACAAAACCTGCTCGGAAACACATCAGGAGTGAAAATCTCTGACTTGTGAGAAGGACAGTTCTTTAATAAATACTGTACAAGCCTGTAGTTGTTGTCTCCTGGTAGGTAGCAGCGAGACAAAGCTACTACTGGCTCCCTTTTGACTCTGCAGGGAAGCAAGACTACTGAACTGTAAGCTTAAAGGACTTGATGCTCTTTCAACAGGCAACAAAAAAAAAAAAAGTCTCTCAACCTCCACAGCTGTACTGACTGAAAAACAGAGCTTTTGTTCAGTCCTGTCTAGCTTACAAGACTTCTTGGAATTTTCTTCTTGGGGAAGAGGGGGTTGCCAAACAAGACTACCTTATCTGTGAAAGGGGACCTTTGACAATCTGCATTCTTTTCTCTGGGTGCTATCTGGGAATTCACCCAAATCTTAAGTTTCAAAAGAGCAATTTATCATTTAGAGGAGCCAAAAACTGCCTGAAGCAACAGAGATCCATAAATACCACTTCACTCTGACATCCGAGCCCCCTGTTGCATCAAAGAGACAAGGAAGCCACCAGTGCCAGCTGCCTCAGTGGCAGTCTCCAGACCCTGAGCCCAACTATTGGCAGAGCTCATCCTTCTTGGTAACTGCAGCACAGCTGTCAAAGAGGCCTCTCACTACCTGAAGAAGTCATCTATGGTTCAGAGGGGAAGTTCAGTGCCAGGCTGCAGCCTTGGGTAACAAACCCCCCTTCATCTGGAAGAGAATGCTCTTTGTTTCACATGCTTCCCTGCTGGAACGCCTCCTTTCAATAGCTGTTAATGTATTGTTCACAGGCCACTTCATTATGCTGCTGACACCCTGGGGTACCATACCAGAGAAGTACATTATTAATTGTTTCTGGGGTCAAGCTCCTAGTTGAGCAGTCAGTTAGTGCCATGGTTATTGATTATACCCTGCGAGCAGGTTTTTCCAAGAGCGCACGCATGACTGGAGGAGACTGAGCCCAGTCTCACCGCTGCTGCTGCTGCTGCGGCTCCACACTGACTGACACAGCTGGAAAGGAACCGAGCTGGCTCTTAGGAGAAAACCAAAGTCAACAGCCAGGGCCCATTAAGATGCACTCTGAGACAGAAGCAGCAGAAAGAGCTCTGGGTTCATATCCCCACCTGCAGGGCAGCAGGCTCACTGCACACCCTGCTGACTGAATGCTACATGTCTTTCACTGATTTTGGTGGAAATTTCTACAGCTAAATCCACTTAAGTGACTTAAAACCACTTAAAAGGCACCTGCCTAGTGAAAACACACTTCATCCCACAGCAGTACCACACTGGGTCTGAGAATGCATTAAGAAATTTTATGAGCAAAGGTGAATCAATGAATCATCTTGAAGCTAAACATATGCTTCTGTTCCCAGATGCCTCCCCCTAAACTCGTGCACTAGCTGGGTTTGCTTTCTCCTCCCACTCTTCCCTCTCCCCCTTTTCTTTTTTAACCCCAGTCTTTAAAATCTACATTAAAGAGGAGACATTTTTCACTCTACTCCAGCATATGATTTCATCAAGGTAAAAGACCAGAAAAACCTGTTAGGAGAGAGAACAGCTGTTGGTCTACAAAAGTCCTTGTACCTGAAGGGTCTAACAGAGTTACCAGCCTTCAATGTCCACATTAGCACTCTCCTGGAAATTGCATTCACCACAGGAAGGAGACAGATGGGAATTTGTGCCCGCTCCGGTTCACAGCCGAGCATCCCACCGCAAAACCTCTCCCATATTCAGTTTAATCCAGCAACTTTGTCACCTACTCTGGTCTCTGCCAGAGAAGCTTGCTCCAAGGGACAGGGAAGACAGCTAGAAATAAAATCCAATCTTCAACCCAGCAGCTACGTGTACTGCAGTTCCCTTTCTCAGCCAGCCTTTACCCCGACAATTCCATGACCAAATGCACTACTCACCAACTTTATAATGCACACAGCCTTCCAAGTCACCCACCGTTGTCCAGCCCTGTTTCTTTTCTACTTCAGGGTCGTTGTGCAGGATTTTATTTCTTAACCAGGACAAATAGTAAACTCGCAACTTGTTCTTCTTACCTGGCCACCAAATGAGAAAGACTGGTAAGTGCCAAAATCCCCCACCCAAGGAAACAGAAAGCCCCACAGAGGAAATCAAAATGATGGAGAAACTGCTGCAACGGCACAGATCTTCCCTCAGTTTTTATGTCCACAACAGCTTTACTCCAGACTCCACCCAAACACATGCCTTCCCAATAATCAATGACAGAGACACAATGGTAATACCATGTGAACATCAGAGGACAAACTCAAGGGAAGAGCTCTTCAGCTGTCTGGTTCTCAGGACGCAAATGACTGTCATGAGAAAAAGGTTATACTCCCACAACAAAAGCACCCAAGAGTCATGCACTGAGATAAGATAAAGATACAGAGCTGGGTGAGAATGGCTCTTTTTCAAACAGCACTGTAGGACAGCAGCAGGACGGGATTTGAGGCCCAAAATTATCAATACAGCTATCAGAAGAGAGCAGGGCTGGCTTGAAAGGGAGAAGCAAAAGTGAAGAAAAGTATGTTGATGAAATACATTGTACAAATTCTTCTCAGTCAGTGACCAGGGCGTTTCCATCCCTTGTATCATCCTCAGAGACACAAACTGGTCAGGTTTTATTAGGACAGTTCATTATTTCCCTGGTGGGAGAGCACACCAAACAACAGCACCAAACGATTTCATCACTGAGCAGAACTTCACAGCGGTTCTGTTGCAAAGGAAAACGTGCCATATCTGACACTGCAGTGAGAGTGCTTCACAGGGCCCAGGCAAACTTCACCTGCTTGCTATGAGCTGAGGACTGCTTTGTCAGCAGCCCTTCCCTTGTGCTGCAAGGGGTGTAATACTTATCAGGCTGCACACAGAAACTGCAAGAGGTGTTTCTGCTCCGCAGGTGAGGGAATCTACTTGCCCAGGCTGCCCTATCTTCAGCTGACAATGCATCTGCCACCATCATCAAAACACCGCTCAGACTCTAGCTCTCAACACAGGAAGGCCTCCTTCCATGCAGAACAAAGTTCATGATAACCTTTATCAGTGATTCTTTAACAAGTAATGGTCTACAAACATCTGCTGAACTGGTGAGAAGGTGGACCTAATGCAGACTCAAAGCTTGCATCCTCCTTCCTCCAGCTGCTTTGCTGCCCGAAGCTGTTAGAAGTCCCACAGATTAAACTGGAGGCAAAGAATAGAAATCATCCCTGCTTTGGCTAGGAGACATTTAGTAAGGCTCTGTGAGGTCTCCGTGCAAGGAAATTAAATAGGAGATGCTCTCAGGGGATCCAGCTTGTCAGTGGAGTAGCTGCATGCTCCACCAGCCAGGATGAGGAAGCCATGTGACTGTGGACAGTGTTCCACAGCCCTTGGGAGCGGGAAGGAGACAGCTGACCTGTACTGCAGTGGGAGCTGGGCTGGCCAAGTGACACAGCACTGGTCCTCAGGACCTGTCAGGATGCTCTTCCTGGCAGCCTGCCAGCCACATCCACCTACAAGGTGTAACTACGTCCTTGTCTTTTCAGTTTTCTGATGGATCAGTTCATGGTTGCTGCTCATTTCAGAGATGGGCAGAGGTTAGGGCAGGATGCAAAGCTCAAGCCTTGCGACCATCTCGCTGTGCCCAGCCAGCTCTGCCCTGGGGGCCCGGAGCCCGTGCAGAGCCCCCACCCTGATGGCAGGGGACCCCACAACAGAGCCCAGCTCCTCAGGAAAAGCAGCTGTAAGGGCAGGGGCAGCCCACAGTTGCACAGCTTGCAAGCAGGCTGCTCCATGGATTGCAGTGCCACAGATCTCTCTGTTATGAAGACACACTGCCTAGAAGATGCTTTTATGCCTGCTTGGGTGGGAAAGGGCAGGAGGAAAAGCAGAGGGAGCTTCAAAGTGGAAAAAATCTGGTCACTGAGCTTAAATTTGAAGTGGAATTGGAGAGCCATTTTCAAATACTGGACCTGCTATTTAATTTTAAAAGCCCCTCTGCTCTGATAGCACCAAATGAAGCATGAAGCACTGTCCTTTGTTTATCCCCCCTACAAGTGACAGCAAATTTGGCAGTAAGGAGCACCCTGATTTATTGCCTGACCTCGTGTTTATTGAGCCAAGTTTCATAAAGTGATAAAGTCCCACCACTGCCACAGCTTTGTAAGATTTGGAGAAGAGACCAGAGCACTGAGAATATTTCCAGAAGTCCCACATCTAACCAAGGAAACATCCTCCCATGGGACTGCTGCAAGCAATAGCCACAGGGCTATTGGAAACACTGAAAAAGGGAACACAGCCCGGGCCAGAAGACACTGCAGTTCTGGGTGAGGAAGAGCTCAGAGGGTGCAGGAGAGCTGAAAGTCAGCACGATGCCCCAAATGTCATCACGAGTCCCTGTGCACTGGGAGACAACATTCTCTCTCAGATATTTCCATAGCTTTAGCTACCCCAGTAGCTTAGTCAAACTGGAGGACTCAGAACAAACAGCACACATGGGAATTTCCCAGCACGTGGCTAATTTTTTTCCTCTCTTCTGCTTCACATGATGTGCACCAGGGTATTTCTCTCCAACCAGTAACATTTTTCAAAACAACAACAATAGAGAAATATCTCGAGTGTTTTTCCCAATGTGTTTTAGTGTCTAGACCACAGGGAAAGTCACAAGACAGGAAATTCCTCTGCCTCTCAGCAGCCTGACATGAAAAAAGCAGGATCGGTTAGTTACATAAACACGGCTGAGCTCTTCGTGATCTTACTGAGAACAGGGGGATTGGATCCTTCTGCTTATAAATCTCTACCAGCCAATTTAAAAAGCTCTCAAAAATCTGGTGGCTTTTTTCTTCTTCTTCTTTTGCCTAACTGTTATATGGTCATGATCTCAGAAAGAAAACTCAGCTCCAGCTATCAAACGCAGTGATCAGCCAGTGACTTCTGTGAGAACTTCCAGCTCTACTTCTCCCACAGACACTGTTTCAAATGCAAAGCTCCTTTTCCTTTATTGACTTTTTGGTTTTATTGTCACTGTGGTTTTTACTTATTAAGCAGGTAGACTCCAACCAGTTCTTCTGCTCTGTCATCCCTTCCTACCTTCCTGAGTGCCACCATCAGTCAGTTGGGTTGGCAAAACCCTCTGGGAGCCACAAGTGGAGCGTGTTCTGTATGCACGCTGTTGCTCTCTCTGAGCGTGTTCTTAGGACCGTATAACCTGATCAGCTGAAACTATGTTTTTGCCTCCCAAGAGCACAAGCTGAAAAGTTAACTACTCTGCTTTGACCTGTGATGCTTTCCTGTGCCAGCTGAGGCAGCTCACTATCTCAGCATCAAAACCTTTGTTGTCAACAAGTTTTATATTTGAGATACACATTGGCGGAGGAATTGATTTCAGGTTTCCAGACTCAAAAGGGGGGTATATTAAAAGTGATTTTAGGTGACAATCCCCCTGAAATCCAAACTTCACACAACGTGGTGATACTTTTCAAACCTCACCACTGTCAGCACATCGCTTCCTGCAAAAGCTGAAGGATTGTATGGTCAACAGGGCTGCAGGGAGCTGAACACCACTCAGTAGCAGTCCCAGGACAAAGCTCAGAGGCAGCTCCATAACCAAGCTGCAAAAAGCACCGCTTGCAGGAACACATCCCAGTTTGCCTGGAGAGGTGGAGCAACGTAAAAAGACACTAAGAGAACTCCAGCCTCAGGGTAGCTTCAACTGAGAACTACAGTGCAGAAGCCAGAACAGGAAGGTAAGAGGGGGCCCAAGCATAAAAGCATCGTGATTTCATTAAGTGTGCTCCCCTTTGCCTGCCTCTCTGTGGGAAGAGATCCCCCTTTCCTTCCTTGTCCTCCAGTAACTTCCCATAAAATGAAGGAGATGGACAGAAACACACAGGCATAAAGCAGGCAAAGATGAGCCAATTTCCTAAGGGTTAATGTAGCATGTCTCCACAGAGGAAGCAATAGTTTTGAAGGAAACAAAACTGATGTGTCAGGGTACTCTGACCGTGACTGACGTAAACGTAAATAAACCTTAAACAATTACACACAAGACTGAATCACAGACACTTGTCATCTGTGTAGGATCTGCTTCAAACCAACAGATTTTACACAGGTGGGATTATACAATGTTTTTGTTTATAAAGTCTACTTTAGAATAAACTCCCATCAAATGGTGCTTTCCAGACAGCTTACAATTTAATGCGAGTGCCAGACATCAAAAGGACACACAGCAGGTTGCATTTTCTTCTAAACCCTCCTTGATTAACCTTTTCTTTTGAAAGATTTCACTGCTGTAGCTGAGAATGCAGCCATTGACAAGCCAATAGAATAATACAGTTGCTCTAGACAGGAACAAAGTCCCATGCTGATGACACACACCAGCATGGTGTGTGCGGACCCATGGTAGCATAACACTGCTAATGCATTAAATTGCATTCAGTTGTCTAGGTGAGTGTCCTTCTGCACAAATGCTGAGCCAGAGAACTCCTCCAGTGGAGTCAGAGGGGCTCTGGAGACTCAGCAAAATTTGGGCTAACTCCAGAATGACACAGGGCCCACTGCGCCAAACCTGATTAAGCACCCTCCCCCACCCCCATCACACACGTGTGGGGCAGCAAGGGGTGATTTCACAAACAGACTAGAACAAAAGGAAAGGTAAACAGCTGGACGGCACCTCTGAAGAAAGATTAACAGCACACCACATCAAGTTGCTTAACAGCAGGATAACCTCATGCAATAACTCTCTGGAGCCAAAGAGTCTGGAACCTCAAGCTTCATGAAACATGCTGTTCCATTGGCACAGGCAAAGCAAACACAACAGCCACCAACACCCTTCCCCTCCCCTTGCTTTGCCATCTGCAGTTGGGTCCAGCCAGAGGCAAGGCCAGAAGCTGCACCGACCTGCCTTCTCACACTGGTGATTTCCACATCACGTCCCCTCCTCTCAAAAGCACACACACACACACACACTCAGTGCACATCACCCTTATTTCCACACTTCGCAGGAGCATTGGCCATTCTATGGATTTTAACACATAAGGTGTCTTTAAACCCAAGCAGCAAATTATGTTTGGGTTAGGAAGAGGCCAGGTTGGAAGGAATCATGACAGAGGAAGAAACCCACCATTTTTACAAACTTCTCAAAACGTTGGCTTACAGCTCCCAAACGCTGAACAAGCAAAACCAGGAGCAATTTTTAACGGCCGCCCCAGGAGAGGAAGGACAAGGGGGCAAGGAGGCATGGGGAGCTGTGCGGAAAGTGATTCACTTGCAGAAACAGAGAGGTGAAACGATGGGAAAACCCACTGATTTTAGTCAAGTCAGGACTTCCTCCTCAACACACAGGCTGCCAAGAAAAGCTTTCTACCATGCCATGCCATAAAGGGGAAAAGATCATGTTGACAAGTTAACTGTACCAGAAATTGTCACCAAGACATTCAGCCCTTCAAGTACATCCATTTGCTGGAATCGTCTTCGATTGATGAGTGGGTAAACCTTCCCCTGACCACTTCTGTCTAGCAGCATCAGACCACTTTCGGTGCCCACCAACAAGTTGACTCCTGAAAGAAACAAAACCAGAGATCCAAGTTAGGAGACAGATTTTTCCAAATACTCTGATGAACTGATTGCTGGTTTGGTCTCAATGCCTGTAGCCTCAAAGATCTCATGATGCAGAAACATTACTTGCCCACAGTGACTACAGACACCAAATTGCAGTGTCTAATAGAGTGAGAAAGCAGACTGTGAAGAACTTTCTAGAGCACCAATTTCCAAACAAAAAGGCACACTAATGATGGAGGAGGGGTGAAGCACAAAGTTGTACCCAAGCTTACATACACCAAAGCTGTTATTTCCTGTTGAGGGGTGGGGGTTTGTTAACAGGATAACAGGATCACAGATTGATTTGGGTTGGAAGGGACCTTAAAGCTCTGGTAGACCCAAACTCCTGCCACAGGCAGGGACACCCTCCACTAGACCAGGTTGCTCAAAGTCCCATCAAACCTGGCCTAGGACACTGCCAGAATGCTCTTGACAAAGATACTGAAAAAAGTAGTGATAGGATCTTGGTCTCCACTGTAATAAACAGACTCCTAAAAAGGACAGGCAGAGGGTTGGGCCTCAGCTTCCCAAAAATCTTTTCCATCTGAGTGATAAAACTAGAGAAATTACAGCAATCTTGTGTTTCCACAGATTTCTCCTAAAGATCAAGCAGAGATGAGAAAAGTCAGTAGGCCAGTTTCTTTCTACAGTGGTCCACCCATCCACAGGAACACTTGCCAAGAGTCCTTAAAACCTTAGTATTTAAATCCAATTAGATTTTTTAAAGTAATTAATATATATATGAAACTAGGTTTTAAATCTCTATTAATGTATTATCACTCTTTAATTTCACGAATATACATTTGGAATAGTGTTTCAGTCTAGAACCCCACAAGTTGTGCAGAGACAGGTCAGACACAGTCCAGGGAAGGGAAATTATACTAAATGCATGCCTCGTTTTACAAGACTTCTATGTTGCAATCCCAATACAAAGCTTGTCATCCGTAAGCTTAATAAAGTTATGAAATAAGGAAAGCAAAACTCACACAAGGTGATCATAGTTTTATTGCCTAACTGCCTTAACCCCTCATCAAACAATTCCCAGATACAATTATGCTGGTGCCACTGGATGTATCATTCGTGCTGATCCTGTAATGAACCTTTTCTAATCACAGAATTGTAGGAGTCTGGAAGGGACCTCCAGAGATCATCAAGTCCAACCCCCCTGCCAAAGCAGGTTCCCTAGGACAGGTCGCACAGGTCGGCGTCCAGACAGGTCTTGGGTATCTCCAGGGAAGGAGACTCCACAACCCCCCCCTGGGCAGCCTGTCCCAGGGCTCTGGCACCCTCACGGTGATAAAGTTCTTCCCCATATTGGTGCGGAACGTCCTGTGCTCCAACTTGAGGCCACTGCCCCTTGTCCTGTCTCATGTGGGCCCAATGAACAGTAATCTGTATCTTGGTGCAGGCTGCATCTATAGCAGTCACGCCTTCTCACTCAGAAAGGCACTGCTCACTAGGACGGGGAACCACTACCCCAAACGCCACCCCAGCTACCAGACATGGGAGCGGTTCGCATGCTCCTCCTGACCCAGAGGGTATAAGGTCTCTTCCAAAGGGGACAGGGGATTAGAGGGTAGCAGAGTTGCGGCCAGGAGGTACTGATGGGCAAGGGACCTGAGCTGCTCCTGGTGTTGGGGCACTCTGCAAGTCCTCTGGCTGGAGGAGAAACACAGACATAGCCCATGGAGAAGTCAGAAACCATCACACATCTCCATTTTCCTCTACCTTGACTTTTCAGTAAGGAAGCTTCAGAGGTCCTAGCAGTCCCCACAAACCATGTGCTCTACTACTCCTCTGACTCCTCCAGGCAAGAGAGCCCACAGATGCTGGGAGGTGCACAGCCTGTCTTGGGAGAGGACCTGCAGACATCCCAGGCTCTCTCTTTAGCTGCTGACACCTCCTCTGCCCCCTTCTCCTGCCTCTGTGTCCCCCCTACATGGGTCTGTGTCTGCTGACTCCCATCCCACAGCCCTGGTGACATTTCCCATCAACCATGTCCCATACTGGGAGACATCCTCAAATTGGGAAGGAGCAAAAGGAAGCAGGGAAAGCAAGGCATGTGCTGAGTCAACATTCAGCACAGGCTGCAGCAGCACCAAACTCACTGAGGAAGTGCCCAGCACTCGGTCTCCTTTCTGCAGTTCCAGGATCCAGACTAAAGCTGTCAGTGATACACCTTCAGCACATGTTTATCTGCATTTTTTTCAGTGTAGATTACTGTACAAAGCCGAATTCAAACTGCTCCCTCACGGTCCCTTCTCCTCTGTAGGCACCAGGGCTCAGTCGCTCCACCCTCACCTCTTGCTCAGCTGCCTTTGTGGTGCAGACCTTTCTGCTTTGAGATTACATGGGCACCCACCCCTGGCCCCTTCCCTTAGCTATATGCATTTTGAGATGAGCCCAGTGAGGTATTAAGTCAGTGGGAAGCAGTGCCTGTATTTTAAAATGCAAGCACTGTCTTTATTCACAGCCAGCCAAGCTCGTCTACCACCACCCTACAATTAAGCAGTTCTGGCTTTTCAAACAAATGGAAATGCTTCCTGAAAAAGTACAGGCTCTCTGTGGAGGCTGGGGACAAAACTGCATCCCTGTCATTAACTTTGACTTTCACCAGTCAGCAGAAACAGAATCACAGACCCAAGACAATCAGCAGCCTCCCAGATACGGTGGCATTGCCACTGGTAAAGGCAAAGCAAAACAAAGCAGAGCAAGCCCTCTCTTTTGGAATAGGAAACTTCACCATGAAATGGTTTAATGGCTCAAGGGAAAAAGAAGTTAAACCTTACCAAGGAGTAAGCATGGGTGCCAGCTTATGTAGACAGCAGTTTGGCCCTACATGTTCAACAAGGAAGTGCTTTGTTATGGCTGTAAAACACCTCTAGGATTTTACACCTGTATTTTAAATCACCGTAATAGTCAGATACATGGATCAAAGAAATATAAAACCATTAACACAAATTGCTACTGGCAAAACAAGGCAGATCAGAGAAATTATGAGTCATCTTTACTGATCCCATACGACTGCTCTCTGCCTTTGCCCTCTCAGAGTCTGAAAGCTTACATTTGCACAATTCTCTTCCTTTTATCAGTGAATCTTTCTTACGAATACATGCAGAAATAGCATTGGGAATAAAAACTCTTACCAGGAAATTCTGGAAATAAAGAAAACAGCAAATAGAAAGATAAGGTGTCAGGAAAGCTATTTAATTGACAGGGCTTTGCAGGCAAGGAGGACAGAACAGTGCTGTTCTGAGAAACAAGAAAAGCTGGAAATAACCCCTAAAGGTAACTAACGCCGTGGAAAGAGCTGTGAAAGGTAAACAAAGTGCACTGTGTTACCTGTACAATCATCATGTCACTCAGGGGAATGGCCAACTTAAGTCTTTAAAATGACGTATGTGTGCATTTACAGGCTGTTGGGCTTAGGGATACTAGATAAATATGTGCACAACATACACAAGCACCCCCCAGGTAATGAAAAAATTCAGGTGGGCCCATAGATTCTGGCCAAGAAAGAAAGGACACAGCAGAGAAAAGCTTTTGCTGGGTGTTGCAGCAGGCCACAAGCACTGCTCAAAGCCTCTCAACAGTGTAGGACCCTCACTAACTGTCTGACACCGACCTAAATGGTCCCTTGTGACAAGAAGGGCCAACACTTGGTCAGCTGACAGCCCACACCTAGCTTCCCCTCTACATTAACCACTCTTAACGAAACCAAACTACAGTGTTGTGCTGGAAAAATGTCCTTCCTACCCTTCTCTCTTCCCGTTTCCTTCCCAGTAAACTGATGACTGACATGGAAAGTCATATTATGAAACAAATCTTTGTCAAGGTCCTCAACAAGACCGCTGCAAGAGGCTCAAGAATAGGACTAGTTTTCAGAAGAAATACCCTGTGTGCACCAGGTATACAATGCAAAGATGACTACACAGGCTCCTGAAAAGCTGCAAGAGATGTACTAGCAGGGGTTGGAGAGAGATGTAAAGGACATCCAGATTAGCTCAGTGAAATCTGAACTGTGCCATCAGATGCATATATGAGAAATTATATCAAAGCAGAAACAACATACCACAAAAAGCCATAATAACAACAATAATAATAATCAGCTCTTGCAATAAAAATATGTAAACAAGCACTGAATAAATGCAGAGAAACAGCTAAGGCTTTAGAGATACATTCTCAAAGACTGCAAGCTCATGCTGGCACACGTGCACTTCAGGAGCGCAGGAGCCAGAGAAGGAACAGGTTTGCATTACCCCATAAAGCAGCACACAGTATCTCAGAATTGAATCTCTTCTTGTATTTGCGAATCTCTGGGGTATCGCTCTGTGGCCGGGTATTCGTGGGGTTCACATTGACAACAGATCCCTTCCGCGTGGGGTCTTGCCTTATTGCCTCCGACCTCATCGCTTCACTAGAAAATCCTACTGGAAAACAGAGAAGTAAAGTGCATGTAATATCCCTCCAGCACTGAATTCCAGTCATATATATATACATATATAGTCTTCAAACCACACAACCCAAATCAGTAACTGAGAATATGGAGCAAGTCCTTCTCTTTGTAAGAAATGTAAATGGAAAAAGAAATAAACTATGCAATCCGTTGCAAATCAAAACAAAAGCACGATGGTGACGTTTGGAAGCACTTTAAAGAGCCACTGAAGTCACTGAACCCTTTTTCAATTGTCGCCTTCAGCTACTTTACTTACCCACAGAAGTCACAGTTGTCCCACTAGATGGAGAAATCTGTAGTAATCTGGGGTCTATAAAAGGTGTAAAGGAGGAGGAAGATTTGTGTTTCTGGAGTGTGTTACTAGCGGACTGAGTCTGCAATGTAAATTTCAACTTTATTAATATTAGTGACAATAAAAAGCACGGAAAACAACAACCAACATTTATAAGTCGCTACAGAATTACACTACAGAGCCTCCCCAAGCTGTCATACTTCCTTTATAGATACACAACACACTGCAGGCACCGCACCTGAACTAGATACTTATGCACACTGCGCATCTTACAGCAAAATGTCATCAGCTAAATCCTTGTCCGTCACCTCAGCTGCTAGCAAAGATTTTTAGGACTGGCCACTACAACCAGGCACAAAGCAAGGGAATGTCTTCTTTTTTAAAAAAAAATCTGCTTAAATGTATGTATATACTATCTCATCTGCAAGCTGTCCACTACCTGAAACTTTTGAATTTATGAAGCATCTCCTAAAGTGAGCTAGTTTCATAAATTATGAAATTTGATCTCTTGGCTTGTGCAACTAAATCAGAACCATCTGGGGTCAAGCGTTCACTTCTACAATGGATTGTGTCTCAGTGTCCACTACTGTTCATTCTGCCTATTTTGTTTAACCTGAGCCTCTTGCCAGAAAGCTGCAGCAGGTTCTTCCACCTTTATTTGACAAAGCAACATATTAAACCTGTATCGAACAAAGGGGCTCATTAGTGTGGAAGGTGTAGCAAACGGTGATATGAAGCTATGAATATGTAGTGGATAAAATCACTGGTGCTTGCTGAGTTATGTGGTCTAAACATGAAAAAAACACAAAGAAAGGAAGAAGACAAGTGAAACAATGAACTGTTAAAAGTGGAAATGGAACGACTTAAAACCCCTTGCCAGTTTAGTATTATAGTGACAACAATGCATACTGAAGCAGAATGGGACAAGTGACAAAAATAAAATACACGAAGGGCGTGCACGTTGGCAAGTGGTGTACCAAGCAGTACTGGGTCTTTGCTCAGCTTTATGCAAATGTAGTTAGAGACATTCATTCATCATGAGTGGTTCTTCAACCTCTGATCTCTCTAAACCTCTACCCTCTGCAGAAGCGTGTGACTGCTCTGCACAGCTCAATACCGAAAGGCTCATCCGCCACCAGCCACCACCACAGCCCCCATTTCCCAAGCTGAGCTAACAACCCTGCTGATGGATCGCTTAAGCCAAAGTGATAAGCAAGCGTTATCTCTGGATCAATCAACCGATCTCTGTAACCTACAAGAGTGTGCTTTTAAAAAGATCAAAGACCAATGAAGCATAGCTGAAAATTTAGTATGTTAACCGAATTTCCAGGAGGAACTTTCCCAACTCACCCTCCTGCTATGTGGTTCACCGCAACCTCTCCTTCTCATCACACCACCTGCATGCCTACACGGCAGGATGGCTCTACCCTGAGAAGCTGCAGCTTCTTACCACAGTGTTTTGCTCCCCCTGGGCCACCCCTGGTGGCATACAGAAGGAGGCTCTCCCCAGGAGCCAGGCTGGCCACCCAGCCAGGAATGGAGGCCCCTTGCAAGTTCCTTGCTTGCTGCTCTTGTTGGTGAGGGGTGAATGATGCCCTTCGTTCACACATGTGCATCTCCTCTGCAGTGAGGGGTTACACACATGTGAAGGACTGGGTTGTCCACCAGTGCTCAGTAAGGAAAGCCACCGTCCCAGGATCAGCACAGGACAGCAAAAGAGAGCTTCCCCTGCTGCAAAGCCTCGCTTCTCCCTCTGGACGCGTCCAGCACTGGCAAACGGTCATCGCTACACAGCTGCTTTGCAGAGCATGCATATACTTGGAAAAAACCCCAAAGATTTCCCTCCTTTGTTATTCCCAAACAACACCCCAGGCTTCCACAACCCTCCCAGGCAACACCTGATTTGCTCGCCCGGCCCACGTGGCAAACTTTTAAAGAGCAAAAATCCCTCCACAGCCACTTCCTCTCCCAAAGGGTGAGTTTCCACTAGCAGCTCCTCGTACGTGCGGAGTCACTAGCCCAGCCTTTACCCACAAAGCCCCAATTAACCCCTGATTTTTAAAGAGGCACGCTGCTTGCAATTAGCCTGCTCCCAGAATAAAACAGAATTTAAAAAAAAAAAAAAAAATTAAAATTAAAAAATCAAAGAGTATTGGCTTGAAAACGTAGCAGTGGAGTTTAGTTTAAAAGGAACGCCATGCAATTAATGACTCACTAAGAGGAAGCAAAAATAGTAAACTGGCAAGTTTGGCGTGGGGCTGCTCTAGAGTTAAGGGCTTCTCACACAGAACTGAAACGTGTTATTCGGGGAGGTGGGAACAAAGGTGACAGGAAAAAAAAAGCAGGGGAGATTGGCTGGAGTTCCTTTGCAAA
Organism: Laterallus jamaicensis coturniculus; assembly: GCA_022605575.1. Taxonomy (NCBI): domain Eukaryota; kingdom Metazoa; phylum Chordata; class Aves; order Gruiformes; family Rallidae; genus Laterallus; species Laterallus jamaicensis. Next base: position 5,499,018 of record JAKCOX010000023.1, on the reverse strand, counting down.
CTAGCCACTAGGCAACGCTGCTATAACCCTACGAAAGCAGCCAGCTGTGGTGTAAGACATACCTCATTAGTAGTTAGCTTGTCCTGGGGTGTCTGTGGGGACATGGTGGGTGTCGGCTGGCTGGAGGATGGGGAGGAGGAGGTGGAGGAAGTGGAGGAGGAATGGCTTTGCTGTAAGAGATCTGGCAAGAGGTGAATGCGACCGGCAAAGCCATTGCTCTCATGATGGCTGGCACGCTTTTTGTCAACTGTACTCTGTAGAAAAAACAGGCACACTTGTCTTGCTCAAGTGCTGCTTAAAGGTCTATATCCCTAACAACCTCTCTCCTTCTCTCCCTCGCTCTCTTCCTACCTCTTACCATTTACTTATTTTATCTGTTTGCTTGTTTTAAAATGAGCTGCTAATTCATGCCTTGATGCCTGGATGGAAAGGGAAAGTGGGCAGAGCTACTGTAATTCAGCAAATTCCCACCACTTCCGTCAGTTAGAAGCTTAGTTCACGTGGTTGACTTGCACAGCCAGTTCCACTAATTAATGAAAGAGTAACTGCACTGGTAAGTCTTCCACCACAACGCGGACAAGCACATTTGGGCAGGGGGGTGGGGAGAGGGAGGATTTCTTTCTCTATTGTATTGTTTAAAACTAACTTAAATTCTATACAGATCTGAGCTTAGACTGTCTGGCAAATGCCTTCAGCTAACTATTTAAAACAATAAGCATGAAATCTTAATTTTCAAACCAGAGGGCTCAATTAAGAAATTGGCATTCAGCAGTGAAATTCAGAAATGTGATTACTGAGGAAACTCCTATAAGCTAACATGCTCATTAACACACGAGCTCATTTAAAACCAGGAAATCATTATCTTTCAGAGGGACAAGAATGCAACACTCAGAATCAAAGGCAACACCACAGTGCTCTAGCTCTGTCCACATTCTCTCCTTCACCACGTAATATCCTTCTCCGTTCCCCCACACTTAACTGTTATATGAATTTGTATGTACGTGTGTGTGTGTGTGTTTTATCTGGGTGGTCTGTATGCCCTCAACTACAGGTTCAAAACAATTAAAAAAAACCCAGAAAAACCCCAAAACCCTGAATACTCCCCACCATCCTCCCTCCCAGACCCACTCTTGAGAACCACACTATGGTAAAACTACACTAAGTTTTTGCTCCAGGGACTCGCTGCACACACCTGCAGCTTTTCTACCCTTCTCTCCTACAGACTTTGAGGTACTCTGCACGATGCTGCCACAGGTGTCACTGGAAAGCATGCAAAACAGTAGCAAGGGGTGAAGGGCTACTCTCTGCTTCGCATGCATCAAACATCTTGCTCATCTGAAATTCACTACGGCTGTGTCTTGATAATACGAACAACAAATATAATGTAGAAACAGCATGGGTGAATGAGCGAGTGGGTTAATGAGCACAGAAAAGGTGCAGCACCGCACAGGGCAGGAAAAGCAATACCTGTCGGACAATTAGGGTGCCCTCCTTAGAAGGAGTCAAGGCAGGTTCACTCTCCACATCATCATGGACGATCATGGTTTTCACTGACTCTGTTTCACCATTGCTCAAGTTCAACGTTGACCTATTTGCCAGACAAGAAATAACTGGAGTGAGCTAACAGCACTTAATGCCCTGGCTTTCGCTGCCCCACACACCGAGGCATATTCAAAATTAATTTATAACGTGACCAGAGTGGAATATTTATTTAACCTGCCAAGAAAAGCTCTTAAAAATACCAAGTTAGGAGTTTGTTAAACATCAGTTCTTGTTTCATAACTAAGAGAGAAGAGGGAAAGGACATAATTTTCAGAAGCTTGCTTTTTTAATAGATTACCATCAGTATTTGAAAATGTGAATAAACCAGGCTACTAAGTCTTGCCCACAGACTGTCGTGAACTGAAAGAACTAACACACAAGCCAAAATACCCAACATTCTTTTCCTTCTACCCCATAAGAGGGAAGACTGAAGCAAAACATTGTGAGAACTAACACTGCTCGGACATCATCTGGTCCAGAAGTAGATTCATCTGCTCCTTCTTGTTCCATATCATCATCTTCCTCATCCGTTGTCCCTGATTCCTCACTTGAGGATGAATAATCCGTTACTTTATGTGGAGGCCGCACATCCTCTACCGCTCTCAATTCCTTTGCCAATGCAGTTAAATCCTGATGGGAAAGGGAGGATAAAATGATGTTGTAAGGAAAAGAGGGGAAGAATTTGCAATCCAGCCCCACTGGATTAGTGTCAGAGTTTGCTTACTTCCCACTGCTGTGTTTCCATATGCCAGCAGTGTCGCTTCTCTTCACTTATTACTTATTACTTACTACTTATTTACTTATTACTTATTAGAGGTCTTGCTCTATTACAGACACATACGCATACTTTGAATCCAGACCATCCTGGATTATGGCCTCAGTTTATCCCATCATACCACGTGAAAGAAACCGGCTCTCACTCAGAGGTTGACTGTCACATTTCATTTTCCTGAACTCTGCAGGATAACAGCATCCATCACAAGAAAACCAGGCAGTAAAGCAGCAGAAATGTCCTAGGACTTATGGAGCCACCCAAGCACAGTTGCAGAGAGCCGATCTCCTTGAAACTTTTTGATCCATTTCCAGTTGCATGGATGTGCACTACAGAGTTCACCTCGGAGATTGGGTTTGGTAGCACTGCCTCAGTCACAGATGACCGTCAAACAGTACAAGCCATAAGCTGCTTTTTTTGGAGAGTGGTGGGCAAACCAGGTTTGCAGTCAGTGCAATCTTAGTTATGTAGCTATGTTTTGGTTAACTGAATAGTTTGTGGCAAATACTTCACTCATTACACTATCAGAGGTGAAGAACCAACTTCCATGCTTCTTAAATAAAGCAGTATTAACTGGAAGATTTGGGAGTTTGTGCACAATCATAATGCCAAGTGGAAAGTTGGAAATATTGGGAAAAACCACTGTGACCCCCCACATACAACTGGACCTAGAGCTGTAATTGACTTTAACAGCAGCCAGAGAAAGAAAACGTCCGAAATCTTTCACAGAAAACAGCAACAATTTCAGGTCTTACCACTTCTCCCTGCACCATTCAGCCCAGCATTGGCACATTCAGGTCAAATGCATGATCATTGGTCCAGCCCCAGGAAGGAAGCACAGGATAGAAGGAGAGAAAGGCAAAGGTTAGGAAGGAAGAAGACCAGAGAGCAGAAATCAATTCCAGAGCAGAGCATTCTTATGTTTTAAGTACTGTGATATGTGCAGGCAATTGCAGAGACATGCTGCTGTGTCTGCAGATACGAAGTCAACTCAAGCTGAAGCTCACCCTCAATGGCATCATGAATGGAAGCTCACACTGTACTTTTTGGGGGCCTACCTGAGAGAGAGTGGGGACAGGGGAGGGTAGATGTAACTTACAGCAGGCTTGACAGGTCTGAAGACTTCCTTTTTCTCTTCAGGCTTTTTAGGTGCACTTTCATGACGCTGTGATGGAGAACCTTCTGATTTGGATGATGCTGCATGGGTCAAGACCCCGAAAGGAACACAGAATAAAACAGATTAGGCAGGGAGATAAAGTGTTTTCTTACTTCACTCTGGAGTGGGGGAAGGGAGGTGAGAAGGCTGTTGGGTGGTGCCTGACAGCAAGACATTAAGTTTCACTTGTTCTCTATTACATTGTCCCTGAAGAACTACAGCAAAGCATCATAAGCTGTGATCTGTATAGGTGTAGCTGACCTATGACTGAAGTCAAAGTAAACTGTCACTCAGCAGTAAATCAAAGAGGGTAACTCGAGCGTGAGCACAAGCTGGAAAACCTGCACCAGCATCCAACATACCCTAGCTGAGACCTATCCATACCAGTCTGCAACCCTTCCCCAAGCACCAAGGTGACAGGCAACAAGCACCAAAAGGTGCATCTGCACGTAGGAGGGAGGGAGTTTTTCCCAAGCAAGGACATACAACCAAGGGGGGGTACTGGAAGCTAACTGGTCTTTGATACCGCATGCTCAAAGGTCTGTCCCAGCAAGGGTTATCATCCTTCAGTGCTGGGTACTGCACAACTGAACACATTTAGAAACATGGTGTTATGAAGGGTGGGGGAAGGACTTACATCTCATCCGAAACCGCTCTCCGGACCCACTCTGAGACCCAGGGTGGGAGCCAGGCTGTGAACCAGAGTTGCTTGAACCTGAAGAACTGCCACTGCCTGGCCTCGGCACGAGCTTCTCCACCCTTTCCCACAGCAGACGAGGCTCTATATTGCTGTATCAAGGGAGGGAGGAAAAATCTTTGTCATGCACTTCAGCTTCAGATTCCCACCTCTCAACTCAAATGTCACTCTTCCTAAGTGTTTGGCAAATAACCCACCTGAAAGAGCACTCAACACTGAGCTGAGGGCATCAGGGATGCTTCACAAAGCAAGCAGTGGGTCCCTTTGAAATACTTGTTTACCATATTTTGCATGATAAAAAATTCTCCTAATTTGGAACTAGCTACCTGCCTTTCTTCCTTATCTAACCTAAGGCAGACAGCTCTCAGCCTGCATTTGTTTGAAATTGGCTCAGAAGTGCCCTGGCTACCAAGCACAAGCCAAAGAGCCAGTACTGCCCGTCCCTCTCAAAATACCCATACCCCTGTCCAGTAAGACAGTCCCAGGGTGGCCTATCCAGAGTGCTCTGCTGAGCTCTGGAGGCAGCCCACTCCTCTCCTCCCCTCCCCTTTCTGTGCTGAGATGCTCTGTATTACAGCTCATGGCTGCTTCTCCCCCTCTTAAATTCAGGTTCTGGTTGAGAGGTCAGAAGGTTTCTGAAAGCAATTTTCTTCAGATGTTACAAACACTTCTGCTGCCAGTAATCCCCACCCAAGATGACCTGTTGCACCAAAAGCAAAGATGTTCATGAACGGCCACATTTTTCCAGTAATCTTCAAGATATTAGGAAATTATTGCAAAAGTTACAGGGCAGACAACTCAAAGGAGAAGAGGAAAGAAGAAATTTTGCTTGCTGGCCACAATGCACCAAGGGAAATTAGCATTAATCATTACTGAAAAGGGATCCAAATTCATCCTCCTTTCATATCCAAGAGACAATGCCAAAAGCTTTCTGAATATGCCTGGCTTTCCCTGAGCTGCTTCCTTCCAATGCAGGAGAGGCCAGGACATGTAGGCTTACAAACCTCGTGGAGTTTCTTTGACCTGCTTGGTTATTTTGCTGCCCACTGCCCTGCAGCGGAGAGTCACGGCGGGACAGGACTGGTGATCGGGATGTTGTTCTCACAGGTACCTTGGGAGAGAAAAGGTTGTGTTAGAGCCATGAAGAGGAGAGAGAGAAGAGGAAGATTAAACCTCTTCTGCTACAGAATGTATTCTTAAGATCTTAACACCACTTATTCTAAGTCCAAGCTAGCATCAACAACCAAAAGCAATAAACAAACACCCACAAAACCAAGAGCCTTAGTTGGGATGCTGTTCAGACTTGGAAGAGAACTCAAAGTTTAGTCTTAACATTAAGTAGTGTTTCATAGTTACCACACAAACACATACACACCCCACTACCCTCCAACTACTGAGACACTTAAAAAGAATATGGCATTTTGACTGAAGCAGGGTAGGCACAAAGCAATTTGCTGAAACAGCATGAGAATTAGGAGGATAAGCTCAGGGGAACCAAACAAATGCCCGGGAATGGATCAGCAAAAGGCACAGACTGGTGGGGGAGCAAGAATATACTCAGAAGAAGCAAATCCCAGTGGATGGGAGGGGGATAGGAGGGGGAGAGGTGGAGGAAATATATTGAATGTTTCCTTTTTGTTCAGTTCCATCTCAATTTTAAATATGCATATGATTCATAGTTTGGGTTGATAACAGATGAAGAGGAAAATTAACTCTGAGCAATAACCTCGGGGATATTTTAAATTCTTTCCTGGATATGGTAATGATTTGTTAACTTTGCATAATAAATTGTCTCTCTGAAATAGCTGCATTCTATAAATAATTGCCAATTTTATATGAAGCTTCAATATTGTACTTAAGGTTGATTACCATTAACCCATTGACTGAATGCCTAACATTATGCTCTGCCTTCCAAAATACTGTTAACCAGTGCTGGCACAAGGGCACGGTCTTCCCAGCGCCCAGGTTATCACATCCTTAAAAAAATAATAATTAATAATAATAAAAAGAATAGCACACATCTGTCTTTCTACTCCTTACCCTTGGAGGCACCTCGTCACTGTCTGATCTAGCCCAAGCCTTTTGGGTGGGGTCGGGTACCTCCGACTTAGAGTCAGAACTCTGATTTAGCACTTCACTGCGTGAAGGTGGATATGGGTCCTGGGAACGAAGATGGTGATGAGCAAATTTGGGAGAAGGGTCACTGAAGGAATGGGATCGCGAGACAGGGGAAACATTGTTCTTGAGAGATGCCAGATGGGACCACTGTACCTTACAAGAAAACAAAACATAAAACATTCAATGCGCTCAGTATAACTGGCTTTCCAATTAACACAGAATAAAGGCAGGTGGGGCGGGCAGAGACAAATTGGTTATGGTATTAGGTAAGCGTGGGGTGGAATCAATGCACTTAAAAGCAAGGCAAGCGCCCAAAGAACGTAACAGACTGAAAAATACAGCACATAAGCATTTTCTTTGGTGAGATAAGCTCTCCACATACACACACAACGGTGCCCAAAAGAAAAGGCGACCTAGTATCTGCACCGTGAGCCCGAGTCTAAAGGCCACTCAAGACACAAGGTGCCTGCTGTTCCTCAGTCTTCAGTGGGCTTTGGTCAGGTCTCACGGCAGCACTGGAGGGTTGGGAAATTTGCAGTGGATATCCAATTGAAGGAATGTACAACGTTACAGAATGCTGTACACTATGCAGACCGACAGACATTTACGTTACCTAATAAATTAAGGAACTAGATATAGTTCTAAACTTTTGGAGAAAGACCGTAACACAAAAAGCCTTTATTCCTTTACAGTCATTGCAATATATATAAAAAAACCATAATATATATTGTATGTAGTATACATATGTACAATGCATATTATACTTACACCATATATGTACCTTATACTGTACATATATACATATTTGTACACAAACGAAGCACGCACGTACAAGCACACATATTCAACTACACATATTAAGAAGGCACAACAGTGACTCCACAGTTAGAACTCCGTTGGGATTTCCACTGAAACCCACATTGATCCTTCAGCCCACTCCCTTTATGCTTGTGCATAAACCTGCATTTCAGATTTAATTTTTGAAACTGAGGAGGAGGAAAGGTTGTAACTGAGGAACACACTGTTTTCACACCTAATAATTAAACAAAACTTTGCTTTCAACCCCAGTTTCAGTAGGCTGGCTGTATTTGTTTTGATATGATTATTATTTCCTCAATTTTCATACACACAGCTGCTGAAGAGCCTGATTATCCTTAATACAAGTGGAAGACCCAGACTTTAAAAGTAACTGGCACAGAGAGCATGAAGATACAAGTCCAATATTTTGAAATAGTCATAGAGGTTTGAATAAAAGCCAGGAATTAATGAGTAAGAGAGATGAAGTTCTGTCCTGATTTCTCCCACTCTCCCGTCTGCTCAAATTCTCCTGTTGCCCGAAAGACTTGCAGTACCTAGTCACAACCACGGCTGGATTTAGCTTGCACTGTCATCAGCAGACTTCATTTGGGAGAAAAAAAATTCTGCATGGAAACAGAGGAACTAAATGCAGAACTATACTGTTTAATTTAGCATATCTAAACCACTTGGAATTTATGGGCTATGCCTAAGTTTTAGGTAAAGGTACCTTTTAAATTCATGCTGCAATTCCTATGAGATGCATATACCAATAGCTGGAGGCTCTTCATTAGAAAACAACAGAAATGTGGCAGCCACGCAGCTCAATGGTTTCCACCTCTTCTTGATTTCCAGGGGTGATACAGAGCTCTGTTTAGCAACTGTAAGCCTACTGACAACAAACTTGCTTTTCTTAGTCATGTTTTGTAAATCTTTGAAGGAGTGCTTACACTATTAAAAACCACTTGTTCAGTTAGCTTTGTCCACAAGAATGAAAAAAACCTAAGCCACCTCATTTCTTTCCTGAGCATCCTCTCTGGTAGTAAATACACTGCAAAGATCAAATTCTGAACTGTTAGAAGTATACTGCATCTGTCACCGCTGTTCAGCCCACCGTTCCTCTGCTGCAAGGATAGTAACAGAATGCATCAGCTCTAATTCTAATATTAAAAAAACCCCACAAATCCATTGGTTTATCAAAGCCAAACCAGACAAAGAGCAAATCTACTGGACAAACTGATCTGTGTAACAGCACTGCTCTTCACTATGCAGCAAGATCTGCAAATCTGAATGAATCATGTCGGGACTTCTGCATTTCCTCCAGGCTCGCCCAAATTTTCCTGAGCACTTACCTGGGGCTCCATCGGCCTCTGCAGGGCAGGCTGAGCAGGTTCTGAGTTTCCATTGGAAAAGGACTCTGATCTTGAAGGCACTGGTGGCTCCAACACTTTGCCCATCTGCTTAGACTGTGCTTCAGGGGAGCCTTGATTAGTTTTTCTAAATCTCTCCTCCACCTAAGCCAAAATAAATGGAGGTTAAGCCTGGAGTCAGTAAAACCAATTACAGTAGCAATATGACAGTGACTACCACCCTTCCTTTACCATCAAGAATTCAAATACATTTGGGGCTTGGCAGGATTTTTTTCCCTACTGCTTCCACCAGCGATGCAAAACACGGGGCAAACTGCACCGAAGTGGTGAGCAAGCTGAGATGGAATACCCACAGTAGGGAAGAGGTTATGGCAGGCAGTGAGATGTGAAGTGGTACCATCAAAGACCACGATGAGGCTTCTTCCTGCCTAGATCACTTACAGAATTTTCCTCAGTATTTTCTTAGCAGATTATACAAAGGCTATATGAAGACACAACTAAGTTTACCATATAGAACTACATGTCCCATTGCCACCCCTTACTGTTTGTAAACCACCCACCTTCTTCAACTAATGTTATTTAACCATCTGCTCTCCTGTGCTTGTCTCTCTGGCTGGGCAAGAGAAGAGGCTGGATATATTTCTCTACCTAGCAATACTGGAGGCTGCTCAGCTTTAGGTACGGGCCTGTAGGACTGGTCATCCTCTCTCTTACCAGAGAGTCCCCAAACAACCTCACAGACTGCAGAGAATGGCCCCAGCAGCTTGTTTCTAGTTCTCAGGGATGTGTAGAAGTCATGGTGCACTAACCTAGAGAGCTTTTTGCTGGGAAGACTAGATTAGAAAGTGCTCAGCCTGCAAAAGAACATGACGTGAGGGCCCCATGCAGAAATGTTGCCTCTTCCAAGGCCACAGCATTGTGAACAAAGTGAGTGGTACGCAGGGCAAGAGATGGAGGTTGGATCTGAGCAGAAAGGAAATATCCTCCCATTTCCTAGGATGGTCTATGCTGGAATCAGAGCAGAGTGTGCATTTCTTCCAGGGAGTCTGGTGTTGAGGAGCCCTGAAGTCCCAACACTTTGATCCTTCTTTGACACTTCGCTAAAACTGGCAACTTGGGCTGATTTCATTTGTTGAGATGCTGCTCACAAGATCTGCTTTAACTCCTGCCTGAAGCCTAGAACCAGTATTGGGGTGGTTTCCTAATTGTTCCCTAGCAGTGATGGTCCAGAGAGACTGGCTGCTCATATACTTATGTCAGAAGACAGAGGCAAGTTTCCAAGACTCCTAAGCTAGGATGTTTTACAAATCCAACATGCCTCTGCTTCCCAAAATTTGAGAACAGTTTGCCTATGGGAACAAGCAGACCTCTGCCACGTCTACAGAAAATACACCATGTCTGGGGGAATACAACAATAATGAAGCCAAGCATCTTCACCATACAATCATTTTCACCACTGTGTTCAACTTCACAGAGCCATCCTTCAGAGTTTAACAAACAGGCTAGGCTCCTTGTTATGAATAGAACAAGGAAAAGCCCCGAGTCTTTCTGTCTGAAGGAAAAGGCTTTCATGTCTCTAGCTGTAGATGATAGGAGGTTTCCTGCACAAAGCACAAAAACTGCAGGAGCCACAAGTCCTTAAAACGAGGCAAGAGGCAGGAAAGAGGCAGCCAGTGTGTCCCTGGACAAAACCAGGCCCTGTTCCAGTCATCTGACTGTCTGGACCAGAAAATGGTATTAAACCTCATTTCTTGCTCTAGTCTCCTTCCCTGTGTCCCAGAGCCCATCTTATCCTTATATCCACATGGCCATTGGAATGGCAAAAAAGCCCCAAACACCCTAATCCCAGTTAGACTTTGCTGGAACAGGGAAGTTAGCCCACTTTGTCTTTACATCCTGACTGTTAGCATCTCCACAGATGGAGACTTTCCCTGGAGAGCAGTATACCTGAAAGTGTAAGGTATGGAATACTCACTCCAACTCTGATGTCAAGAATGCCATTAGAGTTAATGTCTGCTTTTAAGATTAACTGGTGTTGCTTCCACTGACAGGCACCGAGATACCATGGCTATACTTCTACGGCACATAGACAGCAATCTCTGGGAAGATCTAACTAACGCATTTTATTCTGTGCTTTATTCCTTTTAGCTAGAGCAATTACCAAAGAGAAAGAGCAGGACAGAAGAACAGATGAGTCAGTGGTTCTGCTAAAATTTCTAACACTTTGAATCTTCAAGCATTTCTCTCCTTTTCAATTCTGAAAGGAAAATGGGAGACAAAGAACAGACACAGTCCTGCTTCCCTCCAAAGGTAGCCTTCAGGTTGGACAGGAGTGCTGGACTGGCACTGTGCTTTCCCTGAGAGTGGCCAGGAGCAAGGACAGGAGGGCCAGTTCTGCGCCTGCACCACCACATGCCAGACAAGTCTGAACTTCTTGCAGGAGAAAGATGTACCAGATACTTCAGCCACCTAGAGGACTGGATGAGATAGCACAAACATGGTTTATGGAGAACAGCATCTATAAGAAAATGAGTTTGTGCTCACCAAGCCCAAACAGTAATGCTTCAAAGGCAATGACGCACCACTGGACAAAGATGGACTGAAAGCTATTTTATCAGGTTCAACAGCCCCAAGGTTTTGGGTTTTTTGTTCTTCTTCCAAAATATATTTACCTAGTTCCCACATGCTGGTGATGAACGATATTAAGAGCTTTGACCAGTATTGCCCAGTTGAGTGGTTTGTGGGCAGCATGGTTCTCAAAGGAAACACAAGAGTAAGACCGCTGAAAGGCAGCCAAGCGCGCATCAAAGAGGGAGTTACTTGCTCAGCAATGTTACCCACGGGCCAGTGAAGACAGGGGCCCAATCACTGAAACAATCAGCACTCCCATGATTTCAGAATGACTTGTGAGTGCCCAAAGTCCACAAAGGCAGCACCACAGAGTTCCGTAAGAGCAGGATGTGACCTCAGAAGAGAATACTTAACACTTCAAAAGTGAACTAATGAAATTCAGGTTTGTGTTCATGAGAAGGACCTTTCCAGGAGCATGAGCTAAGTCACCAATGTGTGAACAGGTGCTGTGTGCAAGCATCCCTCATAGTTTCATGCTTTCCAGTTGCCTCCCCATTTCCAATCACCAGTACTTGCCAGAGACACAGAACACCAACTGCACCAATGAAAATATGTCTGATGAAGCGGAGATGAGATTAACTTCCCAACGCAATGCCTCCAAAGCCAGTCTGCAGCCTTCCACAATCTCTTTCCACCCCTTGTATCTCAAAACACTGAACTCCAGTGATTCTACCAGAAGGACTCAGAAGCACACCCCTCCAGTGTGGAAACCAAAAGCCAGCGTTTTAAAATATCCTGCCCTGTATGAGTGATGCTTCAGCCTCTGACTGTACTGTAGTAGAACTACAGTCGTGATGATGCCAACAGGCAGGGGCAGAGGAGTAGGTAGCAAATCCCTGTCTAAAACCAGGACTTACCTCACGTGCTCTTTCAGCAGGCTCATAGTGGGATTTTGGCTCAGGGGTATGATAACTTTGTTTATTTCTTTCTTGCTGCTGCTGCTGCTGCTGCTGTTGCTGCTGCTGCTGTCGCCTGTGATCGTGCTGCAGCGACAGGAGGTAGGCTTGCTCCTGCTGCAACTGGCGCTGGAGTCGCTCTGCCTGCCGGTGTTCTTCCATCTCCCGCCATCTGTATTCCTTTGAGAGAACATGTGAGGAATTCAAGACATGACACTGACTGCATGGCAGACGTGTCCCTATCCATCCCATTAAAAATGCACCTTTCTGGTTTTTGTTGCTTTGTAATATTTTTTTTTTAAATTTATTTTGGTTTTTTATTCCATTGTTAAAGTGTAGCCAAGAGCTAGGTTAGACCAATATGGCATGTGTCTCGTGTTGGGAAAGTTGAGAGTGTACTGCTAAGCTTGACGTGATTGGAGAGTTAGGTCAAAACTGGTTTTTATTAAAGGAAAAAAAAAAGAAAAGATATACTAAATCCACTGCAAAGTTCATAAAACAATGATTTAGACCAACAGTAGGCCATTGTACCCAGGGGTGGATTTACATATCACGTGTGCTTTTGATCTGCAACATAAGCACTCTAGTTCTTCACTGAATGTCAAGGTCTGTTCAGAAACTCGACCGCCACACCAGAACTGTTCCACTTTAACATAAAGCCTCCTCTGACTGCCCAGAAAGCAGTGTGACCATACAGCACTTCTCATATGTGCCTGTCAGCCCACAACGCTGGCATGAATGGCTTTTAAATCAAGCTCCTTTGTTGTCATACTGTCAGTGCAGCTGTGCCCGACTGAGTGAAGCCTAGGACTGGCCGGATAAATGGATCCTATAGCTACTGAACAAAACAGATACAGTGCTTTACCAGTAACATGGCCTGCTCCTGGAGCAGCTGCTGCTGTAGAATTTCCAAGTGCCGCTGCTCCTCTTCTAGCTGTCGCCTGATATACTCCTGTCACATAGAAATTACCCAGCAATAAATTTATTCAAAAGGAATGCATCAGAACCCCCTGGGTGGAACACCACACGCTACTTCCCCAGTTCAGCTTTACAGAGAAACACACTTCAGGATGGATTAGTGCCTGCAGGACAATTTTAGGAAGCCCTGACTCCTGAGCATCGGATTTTGGCCCCTTTCGTTCTGAAATTTGGACTCCTGCAAATGTTGCCGGCACAGGCCAGAGCTCGTTTGTGTGTTTTGGAAGTGGTTTCAAGAAGCAGCAAAATGCACTTGAAGGTTTTGGAAAGTTAAAACACAGCAAGTCCGACTCAACACAGCCAACACAAAGTCACATGCAAGTTGTATTAAACATTAGTTTGTTGCACTGGTGCGATGAACTGTTAGCAACAGCTAGAGCCAGGCGTAGTGTAGGCAGAGCTGGAGCAAGCTCCTCCAAAAGGGGCTCTGCCAGGTGCAGTTTGGGACCTGCCCTGCCATCTCCCCTGCCGCCCTCACCAGGAGCTTCTCCTGAGCAGACGCTGCCAGCCTTGCTGAATTATGCGATGGTTATGACACAAACAAACATCCACCAGGAAACAGATATCAGACCAAACTCGCTTGCTCTTGCCGCCTAGCCGCCTCTTCACCTGCAGCCTCAACAGGGTTGAGAGGTTTACCCGCTCTTTTGTCTGACCCCCTAAGAAGAACTCGCAACTCTGAAGCACCAAACCCAAGCTGGTAACATCCTATCATGCAATTAATGGAAGTATGTATAACATGTGCATGCGCACACACACAAGCACACGCACACGTTTACAGTGTATGCATAGAGAAGTTAATGGATCAGTGATACGGTGATGGGAGCTCTAGGAAGTCTGGTGACAGACTGATGAGAAACACTATGCTGTTGTTACGCACATCGGCTGAGCCATAATTTGGGTTAACAAAAATTCTAAAGGTGGGGGGGGAGGGAGGGGCATGTCTTTTCTTCTCAAAAATAAAATTTTTTAAAAATCAAAATTCAGAGTGGTTCAGCTTGGCCACATCAATTAATCATTTGTCATTACTGGCACTGTGTGCAATTAGCGTCTCCACAGTTTAAAAAGCAGCTGGGGGAATACCCGTCGTCTGCCCAAAAGCTGTGCTGTAATTAGAGATTTGCCATGTATTTAGTCCCATTGGTTAGTCTTCTCTCCTTTTGACTCCAAAAAATATCTTGGAAATACATACAAACACAACAAAATTCCCCAGTAACACAATCATCAGTGATCTCAAATGCAATGACTTTACGTAAGAAAATAATTAAGGTAAATCAGGCCAAAACCAGCATTCCTCAAGTTAATGGGAAATTTACAAGCAGCCTCTAGGACAGTAGTTTTGGCCCTTTATTTGTGATCAGTATTTTGCAGCGCATGCACAGTCATTATTACCCTGATTATCACCCTGATTAAAGGATTTTAAAACATGCAGATTCCATGCAGAAAGACAGCAGCTGAATTTCACCCGTTTCAAAGGTTTCTCACCTGTACTTTCAATGTATTAAGAGCACACTGTCACAACTTAAGGTATACTCACTGCCTGAACTGGCATACATTATTAAAGCTGATTTGAGACAGACAAAGTATGAGAGAGGTTGAAAATTTAAGTTTTAGGAAGGAAAACCCTCTGCAGCTCCAAGGTTCCGTCTCAAACTCAGAACATTCAAAGTTCGTGATGAGCATCTGACCAATTCTGGGTGCAGGAAGCTGACACACGACACAGCTGCCCTTCTCTGTGAGGCCTTCGGAACAGGGGCATGTCCTGCAAGAACCACTGATCCAGCAAGACAAGCCTAGAAACGATTTTCAGCCCCAGTGATGATTTTGCCAATTCTGATGGTTTTTAGTCAAGCCCAGGGGCACGAGCTGAATTTAGAATGAGCACTGCAACAAGACTTCTTTTTTTGAGGGGAATATTGAGGCTGCCAGAATTCTCCATAAAGCCCTATGATCTATGTTAGTGCGTTTGCTGTCAGAGACAACAAAGATGAAAGGGTCAGTGTTAGGTTGCCTCTAAGCTGCTTTAGGCTTGCTAATTTTTAATAAATTAAATTAGAATTTAGAAGAAACAAACCTATTGTGCACATATATCTGCATCATGGACTCACCTGCTCCCTTTCTACCCTCCTCTTTTCCTCCTCTGCTCTTCTTCTCTCTTCCTCTTCCTTACGCCTCCTCTCCATTTCTTCCAGACGTCTCTTTTCTTCCTGTTCTCTCCGCCGTTGCTCACGCTCCTGTTGCCTTCGAGCTTCCCGTTCTCTCCTTTGTTGCTACAGAAAGGGAAAAGAAACCACAAAGTTTTACTTCTGTTGTTATCAAAGAAAAGAGGTGGAGTTGTTTTCTACTGGGAAGAGAGGGTTTCACCAGGATGGGCAAGCTCTGCAACTGAGTGACAAAACATTTTATGCAAGTGTTCCTCCAGGAAACTAACCCATACCCAGCACACAACTATCCCTAAAAGCAACCTTGCTTGCTCTCTCAGGTTTCTTCATGCACACACACACAAAGGCATGTACCATACTCCTGACAATTGAGGTGTGGAAGCTGACTGCTGCTCTTCAAGAGTGTCTCATGCTGAAATCTCAATCCTTGAACCACAGTTGAACTCAAATCTTAATCAGTGACAGTTTTCTTGACTTCAACGCATTATCTCAATGTTGCCAAAAGGAAATTACCATCCCCACCTAACAGGCTGAAACTCAAGTGACAACCATCTGAGCTTTTGGTAAGCAGCTTCTCCTGTAACATAATTCATGGTCTACTATGAATTTGGTGGTGTTGGCCCAACAACCAAGCTCTTTTTAATGCAGTGCCCAAAGCTCTGCCTAGGAGAGAAGGCAGGCTGACCAACAGCACCTCAGCCCCTCCCAGAACATCAAAAGCACCTATATGTAAAAGAGGAAAAAGAGCTGAGCTGAGCTTTTACACTCACATAGATAAGCTTTCAAGCATGACCCAAACACAAACTAGTGCTGATAAGTCTGAAAAGAACCTGGAAAACAGCTCTGGAAAGTATGAACTGACTCATTTATGTCTATAGAGCACCACGTATGACTTCAGAAGAGACATTTTAAATGCCCATACAGTCGTGACCAACTCTTCCAGCACTTCTACAGAAGCATCCAGTTACTCCACCTACCTCGAAATCCCAGGCAGCCTCCCACAACTGCCTAAGTGTCAAAAGACCCAGCTGTCTCCTGTTACCATCAAATGGGAATATCTCCCTCACATTTATTTCCACTATAGATTTCTATAATATGTCTCAAAATTATAGAAGGAATTTAAACACCTCCCCCCAAAAAAAAAAGCAGACTCAAATTTTATCTCAAGAACAAACCAAAAACCTACACTGGTTATTCCTTTTCTTATTAGGTTAAGGTTAATACTATTCAACAATTTCTGTGGAAACAAAGCTGCCACAGCTTTGCTAGTCTTAAGGCACCCCATGGAGCCTTGCAGAAGCACTCAGACAAGGCCTTTATTGGGGTTCACAAATCCAGTTACTGGTCTGCTTTTCATAGCTGTGCTCAACTGAACAAGCAAAGGCCAATCAACAGTCCCTGTGTCACTTCACAGGATGAGCTTTCTCTGCTCAGCACATTACCCACACCACTATGAAAGCTCAACAGCCTTTCCCATCTTCTGGATCAATGCTGACATGACAGCGGAGAAGAAACACTGTGGGGAAAATAGGTTAAGAATTAGTAGTATTCAATAAACCAGGATGCTTTCTGGGTCTCTTTAAATAGCTGCAGTTTTGGGAAAGATGCAGCTTTCCTGAAGACCACTGTTGAAATACACCCACTCTGTAACCATGACGCCTTCCTTCCTGGCATACAGCATCATCTGGGGTTCGCTACCACCTTCCCGTGCCACAAGACATAAGCTCTTTTCTCCCCCACACTTTCTGTATCTTGTCAGAAACACAGTTTCCTTGCTCTCACATCTCCTCTTCTAACTAAACGCATCCTCCAGCCCTTTCTCCCTTGCTTAAGCAAGCTCTCTTCAGTAAATGTAGATATAAAAATAGCCAAAAGTGCTGCAAGGCAGCTACAGCACGCGGTGCTTTTCATGGGTTTCACTGCTTCCCCTCCTTCATTTTTTAAGCACTGTAAAAGGATTAAGTAGGCACTTTTATTTCTGAATATACGCATTTGTGTCAAACAATTTCTACATTTAAGTCAACATTTTCAGGTGCCTCTTGGCTAATCAAGTCTGACAGGCTCTTTGTTTAATAAAACTACAATGTGAAGTACAGTAATTCTGTTGCCCTGAGGATGCAAGAGACAGCATAGTGCTGACTGGTTAATATGCACATTTATCATCTCAAACACTTCTTAAACATATGAAGCCTGTCTGTCTAGCAATATTGTGTTGACATTGTTAAGTGAATATATTGCAGATCTTGGGATGGCAACATTCTCACTACAAGGAAGATGGGCAGAGCTTGGTTCTTTTGGATGAAACAAATTCATCGCTTCTTAAATCAACGGAGAAGTATCCAGCAGTAATTATAAATGGCTGAGCTTAATATGAGAAAAAAATAAGCTACAAATTGACTGAGAGCCGATTTCTGACAGCATCATGAGATAAACAAAATCATCTCTTAAAGATGGGATTTGTAACCAAACCTTGAGCCAGTTTGCTCACTCAGTACTAACAGTAGATACTTATTACCCGGCAAAAGAAGGATTCTTTGCCACCAGCATGGCTTTAAGTCAGATCTCCCCAGCACAAACGTGCTATTGTCTACATTGCCAAAACACACAGAGAGATAGGGCTTTTCGGCACCCCTTCTGCCTTCCCGTCAGACACCGCCTCAGCCCCTCGCCAGGCAGTGAGGCACTGCGGGAGGCCGCACAAACACCCCGCACTATCCGCCTATTCCCGGTCCCAGCTGTAAGATAAACGTTTCCCTTCCTTTGCATGGGGCCTCTGAAACCCAAGCACCAAACTGCTGACCACTATCAAAGTGGACAAACTGGACAAGTGGACAGTCTCTCACATCCTAGTCTACATCTTGGCAAAGCGATGGCAAAGCTGGCTGGCAGCAAGCTGTTGCTGCTGCCCCAAGCTGGCATCAGAAGCAGCCCTTTAGCTAACTTCCTACCATCTTTCTGTTGGCAGGAGGTCACCTTCCTGACTGCCTCTAGCAACTCTTCCACGAGGACACACCAAGGCACTGGTCACCGTGTTCCTTTGGCTGGCCCAAAGGAGGGGAGAGGGATCCAAAAAGCCATTAGTTAAAACCAGTTATCAGTTCTGCTTTATAAAACGTGGGCTTCTGAATTTAGCGAGCCTGTTAGGTATTATAAGTCTTACCAAGCACCACAAAAAAGGCCTCATGTAAAACACTGCTGCCCAACAGACAGCAGGTATAGATCTGGGTTCACTGAAATTATGGATGCATATCCAGATATTCTTTAGTTGGATATGGTACTACCAACTTTCTTAAGTGCACCAGATGAGAAGTTTATTTTCAAGGAGCTAAGTGTTAACCAGAAGGTAAGAGCAGGAACTCTTTTAGGAAACTTCAGAGACACCAAAGCAGAATTTTGACAGAGCCCAAACAGCCTCAAATTTCTGCATTTCACAAAACTGGCATTTACTGCACCACCGAAAAAAAGAATAAAAAACCCCAGAAAATGCAGTGTCAATGCTCTGGCTCCTTGCGTAATTTAGGATGCTTTAAAGACAATCTCATAATGGTACTTGACATCTCCAAACTGGGAGACCATGCAGTAGGGCATGATTTACCAGAAGGGGGCAATGCAACTACACATGCAGTTGGTGTATACCAAAAAATTCAGGACCTCATTCATACAGTGAATTGCTGAAGGTAAGTATAGACCCTCTTACTTCATATTAATAAAATATTGGTTCTGCCTTAGGTCAAGGTTGATAAATATATGTTAATTGTTTCTTTCACAAGTACTTAGGTAGCCTGCTATCAGCTTAGGAAAAGGATTGGAAAGGTTTAATAAAGAGACTTTTGCTTTGTCCACAGTAGAGACAAGCCAGAAGTAGAACTTCTTACTCAGTACCAAGCAAAACTGCAAGCAATTCAAATTAAACAGATAGCAATAATCTCCCCTTCTGTAAAAGAAACAAAGCCCTGGAAAAATTGCCTACAGGTACACCTACATTAGCATCTTGGTTCAGATCAGGAGTGCTCTTTTGAAGTGAATCATCCAATCATCTCCACTTACCAGGCTTTGTTTCATATTTTGGAGATGTCTTGGAGTGGCAACCACTCCTTTTGGATGAAATTAAAAAGGCAGATGCACTCCAACCACAAGCAGGCATGCAGTCTAGACCTCGGCTAATCCAAAGGAACTCCTCCTGTCTTCAAACACGTGGAGTGAAGTCTCTGGGTCCTCAGCACTTTAATTATTGTGCTCCACAAATCTGCTTCTACTGGACTGTACGACTTGCCCATGGAGCTATAACCTACCACTTCAAAAACATCCCTCTCAGGTTCTCATTATCGGGGACAGGCACCGTTTAACGAAGTGATCCTGATGTGTGGAGGTCCACACAGAATGGGATTCCACCACAGCTAACTCTCAATGTCCCAAACCAGAGTCACTTTTGGGAAGTGCAAGCTCAAACGCCTTTTGTGTCCGGTCACACAGAGCACTGGTGTCTCCACACTGCTGAACTGAAACAGACACACATGTTCCAACAACCACAAACAGCTCAGATTTCTTCCTTTAACCACCTAAACACTTCTTCGTCATATAACTGATATTTATACAACTAGTCTTTATATGATTTTTTTTAAAGGAGGCGGGGAGGGGGGGAGTCAGACAAATAACCCCCTTCCCAAAATTTTTCAAGTAATTTTCTGCACTTTGACCATGCATCATTTCCACCTCCAAAGTAATACAAAAATTACAAGGTTCCTGCAACAATGAGGTTTAGAAGTCACCTCTACACCTTTTAAAAACTAATCTTTTTCTCTAATACTGCTGAGAATTAGTTTTTGGCAGATGTCCTAAACACTGTTCCTGTTACAGTCTCGGTCAAAACTGTCTAGGCTCCGTGCCAGCATTGTAAGAACAAGCCCTCAATTTTAATTTAGGAAGCGGAGGGGTACAAGGGAGGGTGGTGGTGGTGGAAAGCATAAGCAACTTGTCCAGGGAGATTATCTAATGCATAAAATTCTTCCCAAAGAATGTTAAACAGGTACACCCAAACACACACTAACTCTACCCAAGGAAAAAATTGCATGAAAGAAAGGCTTGGCTAAAATGTTGACACAGTGATGGAAGCCCAGAGATTCAATGCCTGTCACTAATTTTAACTCACATGAAACAAGTTTATCATTGTTTACTGGCTTCATCAAAACAGCAGGGTGACTTAAGGACAAAGTGACCACATTTCAATATTTCGGCCTTCAATTGTGTCACAACACTGATGTTTATCTAAATATGTGTCTACTGCCCTTCCCCCATCTTAAAGTGCTTTTTTTGGCTATTGTTTTGTTAAAAATCACTTGGGATCATACATTTTTCCAACACCAGATCCAACAAACTAAGTGGGTATTTTTGAAAACTCAGTGTGAGCTTTTATTTATTTTTTTTTTTTTAATTCAATCGAAGAACATGCCCAGCCCACCACCTGCAAAGGAAACCTTTACAGCTCATCATTCCTCTTTATGTTTCTAAGGGAACCAGGCTGAGGTTACAGACTCAATAAAAGGTAAATGCTTTTCTCTTAAAAACTTTACACAGTTTGCTGTGTAGCCCTACTCAGTAACACGTCAACCTCCATTACCAGTCGGCTTGTGGTTGGTGAAGTCGTTAGTTCTGTTTTGTATTTTAAAAAGCAGGGCTGATTAAACACAACTTTTGGGTAGCTGCCTTTTCTTTTTAATTGCTCATTAAATTATGATTTCTGCAACATCCCCCGAAAGTTCAACCCTGTGCAGCAAAGAGGTACATTGCTCGTTTCCATTACTAGCAGCAGCATCTCCTTTATCTTAAGAAGAAATTCCAGATTTTCAGGGTTGCACTGAATACTAACGTTAAATGACCTAGATAATTTAATCTTAATCCTCTTCCTTGCCAAAAAAGTACTGCCTGCAGACCCTTGGAGATTAAAGAGCCATTTAAAAGAACTAATTCATGTGCACACTAAGCAAAATTTTAGAGACTAAGTATCTCAACTTTTGCCCACCTTTGACTATAAATAAAATACTTTATTTTATTGTCCCATGCTGTCTTCTCTTAGCCTCTTTGTATTAGCTGCTCCCCCTAATAAAATCACTGTAGAGCCAGAGTCCAAAAACATTTGGAAGAGCTACAATGTTTATCTTGGCCATCTGAGAAGGGTGGGGAGAAAACAGAAGAGAAAGGGAGTTTATATGCCTCCCCCTCCTCCCTCCTCCTGCCTTCCTGTGTGGCTGAGTTTTTGCTACCAATGCCTCCTCACAGCGGCACCAAGCTCATGTGCACGTTGAAAAAAGAGGGGCAAGGACAAGGAGCGTAAGGTCACCCGGAAACCTATTTGGAGTTTTGTATTATTTGTTATGTAAACACATCACGGGATGCAAATCAGCCTTGGCGTCCTCCTTAAACGCTACCAGGATTTGGAAAACCAGACTGGGTGTAGTTTTTCCATCACTGCTAAGTGAACAGTCGAAACAGCGACTCGAGCGAGAGGTCATTTAAGGACAACTGGAATTTGACCCTGCACTTCTTGAGGAGGCAGGGGATAGGTTTCACTTCAGCTCTGTGTCATACCCAGCTCTGGCCTGAAGTGCTGTTTTGAAATCCTCCTACCTCTCTCAAGCTCACGCTGCATATTCCATCCACACACATATATATAAACACCCAGGAGAGCTGAGGAGGTGAAAAGGATGGCAGAACAATATGGCACGGGTACACTCCTTTCCTGTTATCTTCAGGTAGTCTGTGCAAATTGTACACTTACCGTATCACAAAAGTAGGATTTACATTACTTGAATTTTTTGCAGAATTACAACTTTAACACTGATATATAAATCATATTTATTAAGGAGGGGTGTGTGAGACAAATAACATCTAGAAGTTGTATTTGTAAATCTAGGTGGCTTTTAGTCATCATGCTACAATGCATGCAAGAGTAATAAATAAAAACCCAGGCTTCTACCTGCCGTGAATGAATGCCAAGCACAGATGTTTGAGAAAACTTTAAAGGGAAATCTGAAGCATGTCATGGCCCCCAAAAAAGTAATCTTGAGGCACTCCCCACTTTAAAAAAAAAAAATAATCTAGGAATAATTAATGTTTCTCCTTCTTTACAGATACCTAAAGTCTAAACATGTTGCCTCCTCTTTGGAACACAGACCGAGACAGAGCCTCCCCCTAGATACCTTCAAACAACCCAGCTTTGGCTACTTTTGCCTCCAAAGGAGCTGCTGGATCTTCAAATGCTTTGGAAGATGGCTCATATTCAAGTAGCCAGACATGGATTTAAGTGCTTTGCCCTGTGTTTGCCAGTGGATTCTAACATGTTCTTTCCTGAAATGTGCTGGGCTACAGGAAACTTTTTTAATGGGCGTGGGAATGGGAAAGCCAAGTGGAAGAGGGGCTTTTATGCCACCCAACCTCCAGCCTCCTCTACCTCTTCCAGCCGCCTCCTTTGCTCCTTCTGCTGCTCGATGCGCTTCTGCCTCTCTGCCAGCAGTTGCCTCTTGTACTCCTCCTGCTCCCGGAGCTGCTGCTCCTGCAGCAGCTGCTGTCTCCGAAGGGCCTCGGATCGTTCCTTGTTTTCCTGCTGAAGTCTCAGGAAATCACGTCGGAGGGTTGATTCTCCAGGCACATTGACAATGGAACTGCAACAAGAGGAAGTTAAAGCCTCCTGTACAATGAAGCCTGATGGGCCATTAAATACCTTTTCCAAAGCAGGAGAACATTAATAAAATATAGCATGATGTTAAATTTTAATCTCATTTCTTTCGGAGCAAAGACTCTGGATGCATGTCAAATACACGCTCTCAGTGGAAGGCGTGAAATGAGGCCAAGCAAAATAAGGACCAACTCTGACACTGTGAAGCCCCTGACCAATCATATCTGCCATAAATCTCCCTCCATTCAGAGCTCCCTGGCTCTGAGCTGTATGAGGGGGAGCTTTAAAACCTTCACCAGTCACGGTATAGGTATTCAAACCCTTTGGGTGGTTTGTGTGGCTTGTGTGTGCACTTAATAGGAGACAAAAATTTAGCACACTCCTGATTTATAGTCACAAACCTTCAGACTTACTTGGCATAGGCTGCCCAGAGCCCTCCCGAAAGCAATTATTACCTTGGCTCTCCTTCTTGCTCAGGCACTTCCTCCTCTTCTTCCTCACTTCCACTATATTCATACTCTGTCTCATCTAACAGGAAAGAAACAAAGGCCTTGTAATTTTCAGACAGCAAAGAGTTGCAGTAGTGCCTTAGTGAACCAGTTCCTATCCCCTTCAGTGGGAAGATTTACCACAGGCCCTAGCACTCCTTCTGCATATACAAGCCCACCTTTCCATGCTTGGAAAAGCAGCACCGTGCTTTGCAGCAGATTTTCAGTAAATTCCCTGAACACCACCAGGTTTGACATGGAAGACAAGACACCTGGAGAACACTTTGGCACCACCTGAAGAAAGAGAACAGGCTGCCCAAGACATTTCACTTCATAGTTCCTTTGATGGGTTATTTCCTGTGAGTCTGATTTATGGCATTTTTCAAGGAATGAACCTACCACAGGCCAAAAAAGTAAAGACATATAAGATACCAATATCCTCCTAAATACTCTTTAATGCTTGTATGAAAGAGGCAGTGGCCCAGACATGAGTAAAAAGTAAGACACCTAAAATTAATACCTTATAAGACAGAGAAAAGCCTAAAAGCCATCTGATAACTGAAACATGAAATAAAGAAGAACGTTTCAAGGGGTTGTGTTTTTGGAGCTTTCTAGGTGTGGGGATTTATAATTCAAATCAGGACAAAAGTTTGTACTTTTAGCAAGCTGCAATACTTGATCTTTAGAAGCAGCATACCTTTCTCTCCTCTCTTCTTCCTGGTCCTGTCTATATGGTCCTTAAGCTGGATTCGGACTTGCCGTTCATTTGGTTGGTCACGTATAAAGGGATGTTTCAGGAGTTGCTCTGTAGAAGGTCGCTGCATGTAATTCTTCACTAGACAACCTTCTATAAAGCTGAAAAACTTTTTTGACCTGGGAAAGCAGGGAGGGAAAAAAAAACAAGACAAGATTACAGATAAAACTCAGCTCAAACAGCTTTTCTGTTCTTCCTTAAAGCCTGATTCCTGTCCTCAAAGAGCATCACATCCCAGAGGATGGTACAAGGGCTGTCTACAAGTGTGCCTGCTAAACAGAGCTGCTTTGTACACTATGCTGGGTGGACACAGGTTGATACCAACATACCCACGTTGCTTAGGCACAGCCTCAAAGCAATGTGCCCTCCTTCACAGGCCTAATTGCCCTGAAAGACAGGATGCATTAGTGAAGGCAAATCATGCAAACCCAGCTCTGCTACTTCTGGACCAGAGCTGGGTAGCATCCAGCTTGCTTGGAGCACAGGCAGGGCAGCTCCGGTGTGTCTCCACCTGCCCATGCTATCTAAGGGCATGTCTGCTTCAGAGCAGCCATACCACATACCAAAAGCCACAAGAACTACAGCAAATATTCCCCTAACACGAGCAGCACCATGCTGCTTTTGTACGCACCTGGGCTCAGTCAGCAAGATTTTATTTTTTACCTGAAGAGCCACACACAAAAATCCTCCTAGAATAACAGGTGGGTGTTGAATAGTGTTGTCTAATCATCACAGGCACTTGGGGGCAGATTCTCAACAACCCAGTTTAAGGGCACGAACTGAACTGAGCTCCTCCTGCATGCCACACGAAGTGACAGAGTATGGAAGCTGGAGTACCACTTCCCCAGATCGGCACTTCATCTGAACTCCTGAAAGAGGACCTCCCCAGAGAGAAGCCACCAAACAAGCCGCCTTGCAAAATGCCAGCAGTGGAAATATTCGAAACTGCATTGTTCTCATAACCTGCCACTGAGCACACCAGCCAAACAGCTGAGTCACAGCAGTACTGGCTTTGGACAGAGTCACTTTTTGATTGCTGGGTGCTCCCAACCTGCTCTTTGCTTGGGTGGCAAAGACCATTGCCGCATGTTTAGGTGTGAAAACAAGAAGTTTCCATCCACAGCTTCACGTTCTGACTGCAATCTAAGAGGCTGAATTCAAGGTAACTTCATTAGGTTTTTTATTCCTCACACCTTAAGTGTTATTATTCTACATAAATAGGTTCATGAAAGGCTTATGCAAATGCGAAATATGCATCTCTATTCCTTTAACTTATGCAGAAAGCAAGGATGAGAAAGAGAGAGGGATGCCTTCACAGTACCAATGCATAAATAAGTCAATTCAGGCAGAGACCAAGCCCAGCAAGCAAGCCAAGTTTCTATTACATTGCTATTGAAAAGGCAGTCAAATCACTTCATTATTTTGACAGGATCACAGCATCCTGTGATCACATTCAATCTATATGAAACCTCTTTCTAGGGAGTATTTTTGTTTCATACTTGCCAGTGTAACCAGTAACTGGGAGGAAATCCTCCAATACTAATGGATTCTTCTCAGCTGGCAAGAAGCACACACTCAATTCCAATCGTTTACAATAATTATAGTAAAAGCCTTCATTAGTTTTAATAGCTCCTTTCAACTTAGCGACTAGAATGCTGCAGTACCATTCTGTTCCTGTGTTATGATACATTTGAGAAAACATACTGCATTTTAAGAGTGAGGAGGGAGTTTAGTTCTTAAAACATGGATCCATTTGTCACCTTAATACAGATGCTGCTCTGTCAAGGAAAAAAAAAATTACTTTGGTTTTCCTTTGGTTTTTATTTTCACCCAATTTCCCTTGGTTTTTATTTTCCCATGATTTGAGATCAAATTTCTCTGGGACAAAGAGAACTCCATAAACAACGCGTGCTTCTTGTCTCATGCCTTGAGTCGGTGGCAGGGAAGAGAGGAACGGCACTGAGTTTTGCACACTGAAACGGCTTTGCAGCTCCGTGGGAGCGGTAAGGCAAGGGGGTGAGATGAGAGACACGAGGAAGCAGCGTGCTGCGGAAAGGGCTACGAACCAGGAGAAGCTAATACATACCATTTCTTGGATTTTAACCGCGGGGGAGGGTTCCTGGGTATCAGAAAGAGTGCCCTCATGGGATGCATGTCACAAAGAGCTGAGGGAAAGAAAACAAAACCAAACAGAAACATACAGACGTTGGCTTAGTCGCTCTCTGTGTCAATGCCACGGCTTCAGCTTCCACGACCATTCCCGCCACCCCGACCGTACACGTAGCAGATGCAGACAGCAACACAGCTAGATGGAATTAGCCCAAAACAACAGCAATTCCACAAGCTCAGTGTGCCAAGGGTGCCCCCAGAAAGAAGACTGAGGCACGGATTGACTTTCAGAATCAGCCATGACGGGAGTACCTGTGCATGGCCTTCCAC
Organism: Laterallus jamaicensis coturniculus; assembly: GCA_022605575.1. Lineage (NCBI taxonomy): Eukaryota > Metazoa > Chordata > Aves > Gruiformes > Rallidae > Laterallus > Laterallus jamaicensis. The sequence goes on along the minus strand of JAKCOX010000023.1, from coordinate 5,472,548 downwards.
CAGCCCCCAGTCATCTAACTTCCATTCTGGTCAACAAAATATGGGGGGGATGATGAAGGCAGAAGGGAAGAATGACACCATTGCTGTTTCAGACAAACTTCCCTCTGCCTGCCTTCTGTCACATTTTGGAAGACACCTCTTTTTTAGTCTTAAGACTTGGAGATTTTCTTTACTCCAAGGCCTGACAGTTGAAGCATGGGAGGATCTGTATCAAAAAAACAAGGATTCCCTGCAGAACTGAAATGCACACCCATGACTTTTATCCAAAAAGTCCTGTTGGTTTCAGCAGACACTTTATGGGAGTCTGGAATCTCTGCTGGACAGCCTTTCCCCCTGTGCCACAGCAAAGCAACATTTTCCACTCAACAGGAATCCAGGCGAAACAGACTGATGTAAAGAGCATTCTGGATTCAGAAATAAGGGGCCACAGCCTTGGCACAGAATTCCCTGGATGCCTGAGGATCCCATCAGACCCACCAAGCTCAGCGATGGACTCTTCAGCTACCACCAGAGGAGGAGGAAGAGGAGCCTGCACGCCAGAGGACAGGCCAAGGCAAGAGCTGTTGGATCTCTGCTTACTTCTCAAACATGTCTCTCGTGCTTTTACACAAAAAGGGGCAAAGCTCTGCTTCAGTTTGGAAATGAAAAAAACCAATATATATATATATATATATATATATATATATATATATATATATATATATATATATATATATATACAGTCCAATTCCAGGCATACAAAACCCAGAGACACAGCTTTTAATTGAAAGCCATCCAGGCAATCCAATGCACTGAACAAAAAGGTATGACAAAAAGGAGGTCAAGTGGCAGCTCAAATGCCATTAATACAGAGCTGGATGAGCTGTCCTGGGAGCAGCTCTCACATGGGCATGCATGCAAGTGTGCAATTAGGAAAGAAGGAAAAAAAGCCAACCCAAAACCATCAGACCTCCTAAAACATGAATCAAAACAAGAGCGTTGTGATTCGATTTATAAATTTTTCATTAACAACAACAAAAAACCCAGGCAGCAGCTCTAATGAAATGACCTTTTTTTAGCTAGAAAAATATCAATACTTTATTTCACCATGATTATTTCAGAGACAGGGGTTTCAAGCTGGGCTTTGGAGGGGTGATGGTGGTTGGTTTTGTGTAAAAAAAAAAAAAGAGAATTAACTCACTCTGAGGTACCCTAGGCTGTTATTTTTTAAATAGAGAGTTCCAGTTGGGGGAGAGGAAAGCATATTTGCTAGTTCAATAAAGACTTTTAAAAAACCTACCATTTAAACCCAAAACATCGTGCCACATTTCTTTCCTTTTTTAGATCTTTCTGCCCCTCCAGCACATACCTGCTGCCTACCTTGACAGTCAGGAAGATAACAATGTGAGGGGAAAATAAGCTATTAAAAAGCTGTGAGTTTTCAGTTGCTGGGTAGGTTTCCCTCTCAAAAAAACCCCTATCAACTGGTAAGTGCTCTCAACCAGGGTTAAATTCATTACTTTGTGCTGGAGACAGATTTACAGTTTAAGTCCTGTCACAACTAAAATCAACACCGCCCACCGACTAGTGGAAACAAAAGGAGCAGCCACGTTAGCAGGACCCCAACCGACACAAAGGCGACACAGAAACAGTCACCACAGATGCTTTGTTCATTAAGGTCTGTTTTCTCCAGGCCCCACTGCCCCTCTCCCCGGCTGAGGTTTCGACATCCCAGGCCAGGCCATACATAAATTGAGACACAACTCCTAAACACAATATACTACCCACAGGAAGGAAGTCTTGCACTCAATTAGCTTCCAAATATTCCCGCTACAGAAATTTAATTACTGCAGCCTGCACTGTAGTGCTTAAACCCAGTCCTATCTTTATCAAAAGCACTGCTATTTATGGGATTTTGTATTTATAGGGCAGGCAAAACCAAAAAGAGGACAGAAATAACACGAGGATACTTTCAGAAACCTCAAAACTAGGCTTAGATTACAACCAGCGTCTCCCAAGTATATGTTTCAGTCTTAATGAGCCCACTGGAGAAGCACACGTATCACTTACGGGGAGCTCCTTCTGCCATCTCTATGGCTGTAATGCCGCATGACCAAAGGTCACTCTGTGAAGAGAGAGACCATATGTTAGGAGGTGAGCTTATCCATTCAGAGAGAGAGTACTAGTTACAGAGGCCCTGTAGGTGAGACTGAAACCAAATACCACAGCTATTTAAGTAATATAAGCTACAGTTTTCTTGCAACAGTATCACAAAATCCTACTTTTCATATAATACATATATATATAGGTATAAATGCATGCAGGTCTTCATACTGACTATGCAAACAACCCTGTATAATAACACATAAAACTAATTCATATTATGACAATGAAAAATACATTTGCCTGAAATCTAAGTCTACAAAACAGCAGAATTTTCCCTATTCTCTTGTTGACAAAGGTCTGAACAAGGGCATTGCCAGGGCATGAAGAGATCCCCTTAGAAAAGCAAAAGCTCAACTCGAACTGAAAATAACAGAAGGTCACAGAAGGGGTTCTTAATGTACATAAAACAGCAAGCAGGAGAACAAGGGTAACACTGGCCCACTCCTAAACAGGAAAGGTGAATTAGTCATCAACAAGCCTGACAAAGCAGAGGTTCTCAACACCTTCGCTACATTCCCTGATAGACTCCCTCTCCAGCTTTCCTGTAGGCTCTTTTATGTACTGGCAGGCTGTAATGTCTCCCCAGAGCCTTCTCTTCTCCAACACCACACTATTCCACCAAACAAAATTTGAAGAAAATTTAAGGCTATGAAGACTATGGGGCAAAACCCCACAAACCTGGTAGATCTTTTTCAATGTCTAAACCAGATTAATGGAATATACCCAGACCAGAACTCTTTCTAGTCCAAACAGTCAAATAACATTTTTATCTAGGGAAAAGGCCATCAATGCTAATACTGCAAGAAGCCTCTGTGGGACATACTGCTCACAGGCAAAATGAACGCCCCTTCCCTGCTAGCTCTCAGCTCTGCTGAAAACGTTACAAAGCAAGAGTTGCCCAGTGGGAGCCTTTCAAGGTACCACCCATAGCCAGAGCCCCTGACTAGGGAGAGCCTGAGCAAGAACCAGGAGGGTCAAACACAGGCAAGAGCTGGAACCAGCTCCAGACACTGGCACAGCTTAAGGGCCAAAACACTGGAGGAGGCTGCTGAAAGAGAGCTGTTCCTGAGCTAAGTAGTCTTCATTTCTGGTCATAATGATAATTTGTTTGGTTGGGTTTTTTGAATTAGTCAAAGCTAATGAGCAAATATGCTCTTTTGTACTCCAAGCAGAGAAGCATTCCTAACGACTGCATTTTGAGACCCAGCAAGGAAACCTTTTCTCTTTGTCCAATTCAGTCATTTAAGCTACACTGCACAGACTTGTGATCTTACAAACTCTTTCAATTAATTTTTTGGTGGGAAAGAGCCCTACTAAACAGTTTTCCTTCAGAGGCAGGAGGAGTTATTTCTCACATCACTACTGCATTAAAAAATACTGCAGAGTTTTCCTTCTTTATTAGATCACTTAATAGCCACTCCTAATAACTCTGTCTGCAAAGATACAAAGCATTATCTTTAGTACAATGAGCTGATGGATGTAAAAAGCCATTAAATCAAGAGAAATAGGATCAATCTGATCAATCTTAAGTCAAAAGGTACAAAAAACCCCAATTTAAATATTCTGGCCTTTTTTAACTAGACTTAGATGTATACAAACATACTGATAGCTAACACCACTATCAATCTCAGCAAATTGATGTAATTGATATTCAGCTCTCAAATTCATTGTTAAGGCCTTAATCACAGGCTTTCTGCTATCTTTGTTGCCCTTCAAAGTTGGAACAACTGCATTTCTCTAAGCAAAGATTTTTTTTTAAAAGCGTTATTTTCCATTTTTTCTTTCCTTGTGCTTTCATTAAAGCAGGCTGAGAAGAGCTTTCAAGATTACAGTATGCTTTCAGTAGAGAAATTTAACTTTAAATACACATACATGATATTCTTAAGGGTAGTGCAAATACCATCAAGCCAATTATGCTTTTGCAGTAATTAAATCTTTGGTTTGCAGCAAACTATGTAAAAATTATCTTTGCTAAGGAATGTGATGAATGTGATGGATATTTTTTATCAACATGTATATGCATCATAAAATCAGGAATAGGCTCAGTTTAAGGAGCTCCTTCTGTACTTCCCTGACTCTCCAGACGGTGGTCCTATTTAAGGCAACACCTAAAATGCATTGTTCTAGGTTACTACAATAACTGGGACACAGTTTAACACAATTTAAAGTACAATCATTACACAAATTGAGAACATGGGCGTTTCTGGTTAAACTCTTTTTTGCCTTCTCTGAGCACTACTGCAGACCCAAGCCCTGTACTCCTTGAGTCTCAAAGCTACGGTGGAGATTCAAGCAACAGCACCTGTTAAAGGTCACAATTTGACAGTGGCCCATACCTTGTAATCCTGGAATAAGAATTTAACTACACAAAATAGTACTACTTTCACAAAGCATTAAGAAGAGTCAAGAACTGCCATCATTCCTAGACATGAATACTAGAAGCGTATGGGTTTTGTAGGTTGGGATGTTTTTTTTTCCTGGGAACAGGACTCTCTTACTCTGTAATCATATGTAGCATCTGGATTTTCATCACAGGCAATAACTTCTGGAGCCATCCAGTACGGAGTTCCAATAAAAGTGTTCCTCCTGCCAACTGTCCTGTCCAGCTGAGCGCTCACACCGAAATCCACTGTGGGTGGGAAAAGAGTAAAATAAAATAAGAGGGGAAAAATAATGCAGTGATTACTTCTGTAAGGTGATTTGGAAATAAAACCCTGTGAATGTTCCACATGGGAGGGCCATGCTGAGGAGAAGTAATAATATAATTAATACTGAGGCAGCCAAGCCCTTGTTGTTCACATGCAATGTGCTTGGCCCACATGTGTCAAGGACACGGCAGCGTATGACCACCTCTCCTGCACTTCTCACCAGCCTGCCTGTACAAAAGGGAGCCTAGAGCTGCAAAAATACCAGCTGGGAAGCTGAGGGAGGGCTACTCCCCCCTAAACCCCCCCTAAATGGTGAAGCCATGCACCTTTACCTACAGAGAGGGAGCTGGTTCCTAAAGATACCTCTCATGCTATGGGAAAACCCATGTGTGAACACACCTCCTTTCCAGCTGTCCACCTTTTCTGCTCTAAAATCAGGCAGCAAAAACGATCTGTCGCTCAGCCAGCTGCCCTCTGCTCTCACACACAGAGCAGCTGCGTTGATAGGAGCAGAAGCTGAGGATTAATCACAAGGTGCCAACTTTGAGGACGTGCTTTGAGGTTGCAAAAAAAATATGCCCATTTCATTACAGGGCAATTACATCACAAGGGTGTTTTCTTCCCTTCAGTTCTCCCTGCTCACGACAACAAGTGATATATGTCTTTCTATACCAGTAACCGCATCTGCTCTAGTAGGGCTGTGTCAGCTTCACCGCATCCATCATCCGAATGACACTGACAAACTGGTGTAGACGAGCTCGGTGGGAGCAACGGTTTGGGAGCTACTGTGCTCCACTTTGGACCAAAAGGAAAAAAAGCTCTCCAGAGAGCTTTCTTCTCCAGCAGCCACGACGTCTTCCCATGCCTTGTGCTGCAGGAAGGTGTAATGCAAAACAGAAGGGATGTGGGCTGGGTGGGAGGGCTTCAGCATGGCTCTATATTTAACCAAAAAAAGGTGGCGAATATAGCGTGATACAAACACAGGAGGTTAAAGCGTGCGGTAGCTGGAAGAGACAGATCAGACAGGGGAAAAAAAAATAGATCATTTGTCCACTTGGAAGGGAGAGAAGAGGCCAGGGATTGAGCATGGTTTTCAGCAGGCATGCCAGAGCTGGAACTGCATTTTTGAACTTGATGCCACAGCTCCATCAAGAGTGCTGTCCAGATTGTATTTCTCTGCCCGGAACCTGCACAGCAGGTGCTACTGTAATTAAAGCCAAATAAAGAAGTTACTCTCATCACTTCCAGAGGCCAGAATAAAGAGAATCAGAACCAACCCAAGTTACACACAGCTCAGTGGGGGACACAAAAAGGTCCCCTCTCAGATTCCGGCAGGAAGGGCACCATCTTCTAACAAAATGCATACCATCCTCCCAAAGCAAGAGGAAATAGGCACAGGGTCTCGATTCACACGGGAGCAGTGAAGGAGTACACATGCTGCAGAAAATGTCACGGGGCTCTCAGAGGATAAAATCAGTTTGGGAACAGCAGAAACAAAGGCTGAATGAATGAGGAAGTGGATGCGTGTGCTACTTACCGAGTTTCACTTCTGCATTCTCTGTTAACAACACATTTTGCCCTTTGATATCCCTGTGAATCACGTGGTGGGCATGAAGATGTGCCAACCCCTGCATTAAGGAGAGGAAAGAGAGAACATCCAGTTAGACTCCTGGCTCAACAACAGAATACCTGTACCCAGACCCCCTAAAGCTGATGGGACTGCTCAGCAGCTGGGTGCAATGAGACCTGCAGGAGCCTTGGAGCAGCACAGCACCCGCACAGCTTTCGGTAATGGAGCAAAAACACAAGCCCCAGGTCATGCACATTCTGGTACCTAAATACAGCCCAACATCTGCACTGTGCAGACACCTCTCAGCTGTCGTGTGAAGACCAGAAAATCTCTGTGCAATGACACGGCAAATGACATCAGTGTCTGTACGCCACTGACATCTGACACACACAGAGGGCCACCCAGAATTTAGTCTGAGGAAGGGGGCTGGAAGGAGAAAAGGAGGTGAGCCATCAGCACGCATACACGCACCCCTGAGAAGGGAGCTGGAGGGTGATGGACTGGCAGTGAAGTTTTAGTGCAAAGGAAGACTGACAACAAACAAAAGCTCTGCTGCAAAGCTGCAGTTCTCTAGCCCCCATTAATATGAAGCCAGATAATTGTTCCTTAGGAAAAAAAAATATGCAAAAAAACCCAACCATGAGTGTTACACTTTCCAAAGGAAACAAAACCTCCTGGCATACGGTGCTTTTTGTTGAGACAGCACCTGGATGCATGCCCCAAAGCATTAGCCATGTGGAGGGAGGGCTAAGGAAGACATATGTTGCATTTTACTCTCTAATGTAATTGGGAGAACAACAGGCAACCCTCTTAGCAACTGCCTGTATTTTGGTTTCTCCTCAGCTCTCTGCTCGGAAAATTGCAGTCTCCAGTGGGATCGTCTTGCCTGTTCGTGTTGCCCTCACAGGCGTTTAATGTTTTATGAAAAATAAAGAAATAGAACCTTTACAGCTGCAAGAGGTTAAGAGAGTGGTGGTTGCTGTAGAGAAATATTTCCTAACACATGTTCTTCATTAAATGATCATTTACCAGTTTGCCTACATAACCATTGGGCTATTTTCTTTTTTAAAAACAGTTAATGAGCGTGACAAAAAAAACAGGGCCCACAGCTCCTCCCCACACATGTCGCAAGCGAATGGAGTGAACGGCTGCTGTCCCCGAGACCCTTCGCTGGCTGCTAACGCTAAGTGTGGTCTTACTTTTCACAGGAATGAAGACTTTTCCACAGCTTCACACAGGATACTTTTTAAAGCCTTCTGCTATGCTGACCCAGCCAGAGAGATAATCGTCTGTTCTCTCCAGAGTACTATCTAACCTCATTGAAAAAACATATCCAGGTTTGTGAAGAAGGGCTAGGAGGGAGCAGTGGGACACAGCCACACAGGGACCCACTGGGTCACCCCTCAGCTGCGTCTCCACCTGCACCAACCTTTGGCACTTCAGCTCATTTTAACTGTTACACAACCTCTCTCTCTCTCTCTCTCCAGTCTCTGACAAACGCAGTGTCAAATCAGGTTTTACAATGTCTCTTAGCAATGCGAGTTTAGCATTCCTTTTTTCCAGATATTCCAGTTCCTGCTAGCAAGCAATTAAGGCTCCTTTTACCAATCTCTCACAGGATCAGAAAATACCTATAACCAAACTCTTATTCTGAGGTAAATCATGTTCTCCTCTTCTCAGCAAGCATGACTACTTTACCCAAGGAGAACCTAGGATGAATCCAATATAGCAAGCAACACCTCCAAGGTCATACACTTCTCAAATTAAGCATAAGACCAGTCCTGCAGAAGTAAGCTTTCCTCATATTAAAGCATGCTATCCATCTGACTTGAAATACAACCATCAAGTAGGTATTCAACTTCTCTTCTCCTTCTTAAACAACTTAAAACATGCCAGCTCAAACACCAGCAGCTGGACTCTCTCCTAGCATTTGGAATTAGAGCAAGAGACCAGAATCATATGTCTCCTTTCCTTCCTCCCTCCCTCCCTATCTTAAAAATCACAAAGGCTGAGCAAAAGTGTAACAGACAACAGGAGCACTGATTTATGCAAGAGTCAGTGGTGGTTTCCTTTAACATAAAGCCCTTCAGAACTACATTTACGATGAGGTAATTGAACAAACATATTGTGCAGTGGTATGGGTAGGAGGCAATTTGTTATACAAAGGAGCACGAGGAAAACCGTACCAGATTTACTTAGCACAGCAAACAAATTCCAATTCAGAAAAACCTTAAACTGTACCAACTGCAAATTAAATACGAAGAATAATTAGTTAAAGCTTCAGTTTTAGAAAACCTGGTAAGTGGCACCCCTCTTCCCAGGAAACTTTTGCAGCACTGTCTGCCAGCACTCTACAGTGCACAACCACACAAACATAGCTGCTCGCTCTAGAGAGGCTGCAGGAACATTAAGCCTGCGAGCACATCACTGCACAGAAGTCCCAACTGCTGGCCTGAGCCAAGGACTCCCTTCCTCCACAGACTCCTTTAGGAGCAGAGAAAGACATTTGGAAAAGGCTGTTCCACACCCTGTCGTGTTGCGACACTGTCAGAACCTCAGGCATCTCAACAACAGCATCCCATGGACCCTGTTCCACAGCTTCTACAATAGGTAGTGTCACTGGTTCTTCTGCTGGTGTCTCATGACTGAACGTTGCTATTTTCTGCAAGGCTGCTGTTACAATACAGTCCAACTCACGCCGAGTTAAATGATGTGGAGCAGACATCTATCTGCTCCTACGCACTCTCCAAGCAATGACATGGCTAACAGGATTGATCAGAAACAGCTTCTTGCAGAACCTCAAGCGAAGCTACATCTCTGTAAGGCTGTTGCTGTATTTTCAAGTGGAGCAGACTATTTTCCTTACCCGGAGAATCTCTCTGGAGATATATGCTATCCAGTCTTCTTTCAAAGTATTCCCTTTCGTGTTCTTCACAAGGTCTGTGATAGAGCCGGCTCCACAAAACTCCATAACAAGCTGCAGAACAAATATTGACATGCAACCAACATTAAGCACAGTGGCCAGCTGCCTAGTGAAGCAAAATAATCAGGCTGCAGTACTGATTTGGGAAACCCTTTGGAAGCAGAGAACGTAGTGTATTTTACATCTCTGCCTGGCAAATGGATCCAAACTGAACGTCTCCAACATGTGTCAGGCATATATGTAATATGTCGCACGTTGGTTACCACATTTTCAAGGCCTGATTTAATCACTGCAGTCTAATGCTGGGAATCTGGATTTGCTCAGCTACGCAAAACACATTAGCAGCCCTGGGAGTTAAGAGCACATCCCATGCTGAAGGAATCAAACTGATCACACCACTGCAATACGTCTTATTCTGGAACTCCCATTTATTTATGGAAGAACATGCACCGGTGTCTGTACCCTGCTATTTCAAACCCAAACTTCCATCCTCTATAGGGTGTAGATGAGGTGGGATGAGAAATGTAATGGGTGCAATCGTCAAGCGCCGCTTTCTTTTAACAGCCACACATTCTTACTGCTCAGCTCATCAGATTTGTTCCCATGAAACATGTTACTATCCATCTGGGAAATGGGGGAAAAAGTTACTTAAAGAGCAAATCCATTGCTAAGAGCAAATCTTGGTTCAGCCATCCTCTTGAGGATGCCTGATTAGCCTGTGTGATTCATTTATCTATCTGTTCAGACAAACACGAAATTCTCTTAGTTTGTCTTTCCGTAAAGTGACATTTCAGTTATCCTTAAACTACATGCAAAAGGGAAAGCTTACAAACATGCCTGAGAAGTATCTGCTTACCCACAGTTGGTCATCATGTCCTGGAGGACTTTTCTTAATGAAAGCACCATAATAAGTCGCAATATTTCTATGATGAGAATATTTCTTTAGCATATTAATCTCCAGTTTGATTTCTTCTTCTTCGTCCTTTGGGAAAAAAATCATAAATCTATATTTAATACACCAGGTGCATTATTTATTACCTCTTCTCTTTCACACAAGTAGATTTTTTTAAAGTTCAATTTATACCAGCGTCATGCTCAGTAAACACATCCTACATTCATATCATCCAAATCTTACTTACTGAGATGGCCTAAAACAGACCTTTATTTTCCCAGGTTTTCAGTAGTGTAAAAAAGTAAATTAAGGGAGTGCTGGACTTCATCCAATGATCCAAGGATCTACTTAAAAACCTTCTGCTTGTAATACCTTAAGGAAATATGCATCTAGATGGCTTCAATTCTATGTAACCCAGAGAGCTAAGAAAACTGGGAAAACTGGTGCATTTACAATAAAAGAATATTATTTCCATCCTTCTCTTTTTTTTTTCCCCTTTACTTTGAAAATTGCAACTGGTTCTGTTTAAATGCCAGACAGCGACTCAGCGCAGCCAGCTGCCACAGCAAGCCCTCCGAGGTGGGTCCCCCATGGTGGAGGCCATAGGGTCCCACTCAGTGCCAGCACGGGGCTGGCACAGGAAAGGTGAGATGGAGATCAGGAATTCCCCTCACTGCACAGACAAGGCGTTCGCCTCGTGCACCAGCTTCCTCCTTCTCCTCCATCTGCCTCTGTGGAGGAAGAGCAAGTGCATCAGGAGGAGAGGGCCGGGAGTCCAGGCGGTAAACAGGATGCTGGGATACAAAGGGAGAGGAAGGATTTCCCCCGGCTCCCCCCGCCTCAGCGAGGTGCCAAGCAGAGAGCAGCTCAGGTGAAGGGAGGTCATCCCTTCAAAGAGCTGAAATGGGTAACACTATGCAACCACTCCTTAAAAACACCCACGGTCCGTTTCCGAAGTGAAAGCAGGACGTGTGGAAGGATCCACGCAAGCTCTGAGGTGATGTCTGAGCAGGCGGCCAGAAGATACAGAAGAAGGAACAACCACTATCCCACCCTCAGCTCTTTCTCACCACAGCCAGACAGCAGGAACCTTCATCTAGCACCTCTCAAGGCAACGAATGAACAGGCAGCTGGTTTACCCCTTTAGGCTCAATCTTTATTCCCTCCACAATTTTCTAGCCTTCGCTATCCAGGGGGAAAATGTCTACCTTAAATTGATTCCAGGAAGAAACTGAAACCTCTGTTCCCTAGGGTGGCTGGCTGATGGAAACGGTAGCACGTTATTTTGATTATCTTGTAATGTCAAAGCTGATTACACGAGGAAAATTTTAAGCCTTAAACTTCCTTGCAATTTGTACCACGGCAGCAATCAAATATCTTATTCACGACATATGTAGATGTTAAGACCACGGACACGTTAACTGTTTGTATACACTGGCACGCATGGCTTTAGCAGAAGAAACCATCCCGTGCTTCAAAGCGAAGGCTTAGTTCAAACACACTAATAGGGAGATGCAGTGCTTGCCCACAAATTATCAGAGAATTCCCAAAATGCACCAGGGACATAGACTATTCTTAAATCTTCTCGTGACGCATCTTTGAAGTAAAATACTGTGTATTTCTGGGACATGGAACAACGTAGTAAAATAATCTTGTAAATCAAAGTTCCCAGTGAACAGCAGCACTGGGAGAATGCATTATCAGAACTGCTTTTTGAGCCAAAAGCTAGCTTGGTGCTTCCTCAGCTGCTTCTGTTGTCTTTGCTGTTGTGTGATTATTTTTTTTTTGTTATTTAAATAAACCATATTAAAAAAATGAACACACACACCCCCCTCCCCCCGAAATAATATATAAGTATACTAGAAACTACCACACTGAACTTTTAATTTAGGCAAAAAAACTGTAATGGGAGCTTTGATAATGGTTTGGGACTTAATCAGTGATAGGTTAAAAAGCATAATTGGATTAATCTGCTACTTTGTCCTGCCTTTTTATATAAAATTATTCCCCACCCTCAGCACATTAACACAACTGCTTTTACAATACAATGGGCAGGATGTCCTAAAGGTTGCTCATGTTTATCTACTGTAACAACAGCCAAAATGACAATGCTTAGACAGGATCCATTTCTGAAACATTCATTAATAGAAAAACTCAAGCAAAAAACAAACCCCAACAAAAAACCCCAAAGAACAAACAACAGCAAAAAGGAGCACACAGCCCACAGGCAGCCACTGCTCTTTTGATTTTTCCTTAGGGCTGTGTGGAAGCACCTGCTCAAAGGCCTGCAGCAACCCCAAGCAACAACCTGCACTAAGGCTTGTAATGGTCCTAAACTCCTATTTCAGCTGTCACTGAGCATTTGTTCACAGCACAAATAGCATCTCACCTACAGTATAATCCAGTCCAAATTTCACTCTACAAGAATAAATGGATTCTGTAATTCTTGCCAGGCTTTGGAGGACTCCACTTACTTAGCACAGATCGATAACTCCCTGACATTGAATCCCAAAGACTCTGTGGCGACAGGAACTATCATGAGAATTAATCAGCATGGAGAAGGCTGCAGTACCACTGTGGTATGGCAACTGATGTAAGATTTTATAAACTCTGTATATGCATGTATATATATGTGTGTGTGTGTGTGTATATATATGTGTGTGTGTGTATCTATATATAAAAAGGTGACCAGATTCCGGAACTTTTTTCCCCCAGGGTACAACTGATGTCATCCCAACGTGGTCACCTAAAAGAGGCCAAACAATGTGTGTCCTACCGGTGTTTAGTTCTCCCGACTAATAACAAAAGGAGGATGAGGTCATCAGACAACATCCAGACACCAATCTTGCAGATGTCTTGCATCAGGGTGAGATGATTCCCACCTAAAAATCCCATCAGATAGGACCATTTCCGCACAGGTCTCCTTATGGACACATGTGCCACAGGGAGGGCAGGCTGCAGCCTGCACTGGGGATCCTCATGTACAGGGGGGAGGTGTTTTGGCAGCTGTCTTGGGATTTGGATGTGTGAGCTGGCCTCAGGGATGGAAGGTCCCTCACCTCCTCCCAACAACACACCACTGCACCACCATCACTAACAGCCCCTCTGTTTGCAGAGGCGCCAGGATCACAAAAGGGGAAAATTAAAGCCGACTGAGGCGAGAGACTGTCATTCTCCTGAAGGAATACAAAAGTACATCCTTTTTTTCTTGGAGAAGAGAGGCAGCTGGTGAGCCCTTCCTAGTGATTTTATGCAGCTGGCATCAATTACCACTTTAAGTCATTATCTGTGGATACAAACTCCCATTGAAACCTTCTTTGTCTGGCCTGTGATGGGCCTGGTGTAAGTGTTTTATACTTATACATTTGCTGTCTGTTTGTGACAGCATGTCTGATTACTAGTAATTTTTGCAGTAAGCTATACTTTTGCAAGACTCACGTGGTTAAATCAAGCTTGGAGCAGCTTTCCTCTCTCTATGTGTTTCCCTTCAGAGATTAAATGGACACGTCAGCATCTCCAGGGATTTCTAACCGCAACGCTGTTTTATCACAACGACTTTGCCTGTAAGATTAAAAACTGCATACGACGCCCCCACAGAAATCCATCTATGTACACTATGATCATTTTCTAACCATTTAAATTAGCACATTAAAAATAAACTCAGGCATGTTACCTCTCAGCATGCCATCTAGCGGCACCCTATCAGCTTGCTTACGACTGTAGCATGAATCTCCACGCTGCTTGCTCTTCCATTCACCACTGCACACTAAATACCAGTTTTGGGGGTTTTTTTGTACATAGATGGCAAACCAATGACTTGTTATCTTCTTTCTATTACCATTTACAAAACTGTGATGATTTAACTATCTGAATGATTTAAAGTATCTGATCATGGTTGCCACTGGAGTAACAACTCCCGGTGAAATATAACCTACAAGCGAGAGCAGACCCATGTAAGGAACATTAATCTGGACAGCTCAATTATGCCATTTCAGGATGTTTTCCAAAGGTAAGCTCCCTGCATCGTTATTGCAAGAAAATCCTGCTTATTCATTCAAATTCTTAGAAGATTGAGTAATTCAGAAGCATTTTGCTGGATATCGTGGCAGGGAGGGAGAAAGGAACTGCAGCTCTAGCAGTGCCACAAGCAGGGAGAACAACCAAAGGAAAAGAAAAATCACTTCATGCCTGCCCCCTTTTTATATACTTCCTTAAACATTGTTATCTAGGAGCCTCAGGAGGCCAGGGAAAACAGTCCCGACCTGCCCCAGCACTGCAACTGGTACAAGACCCCTACAAGAATCTGTCTCTGAAAAACAGGCACGGGGGAGATAACATTGTTTTCCAAGCTCTACAGCACAAGGAAATTATTTCAGGACCTAAATTAAACGGGGGGGAAAAACCCAAACCAACACCAAAAGGCACAGTGAGGAAGTATCCCAGGACATGTAAAGTGGTAACTTTCCATATGCAGATGGCCAGGTGGAAGAACGGCCTGACCACTGCTCTTTGCTAGCTGCTGATCCTGCACTCCCATGGGGGGAGGTAGGAGAAACACAGGACAATTTCAGAGGATTTCATTCATCCTAATAGTATGATGCAGAGATACGTGAACAAGGAAACACAGCTCCAAGCAAGGATAAAGCGAGACAGTGTTTTGTGAGATGAAGGCAAGGGCAAGTAAGTTTACCTATCCCACCAGACCATTTATATGGTGCCCTCAATCAGTTTGCAGAAGAATACAAATCCATTTCTTCAGTAACTTTCCTTTTTGATTTAAGAAATGACACGGTGACAAAACTCAGTTCTCCCCTCACAGCATCCTGGGCGCTGCATCAAAAGCAGCATGACCAGTAGGCCATGAGAGGCCTGATTCTGCTCCAGTGAGACCCTCCTGGATTACTGTGACCAGCTCTGGCACCCCCAACATAAGGCCATAGACTTGTTGAAGCAAGTCCAGAGGAAGGCCTTGAAGATGATGGCTGGAGCACATCTCTTGTGAAGTGAGGCTGAGAGGCTTGGGCTTGTTCAGCCTGCAGAAGGGAAGGCTCAGGGAGACTGCAGCCTGCCAGTACCTAAAGGGACCTACAAGAATGCTGGAGAGGGACTCTGCCAGAGAATTTAGTGACAGAACAAGGACTAACGGCTTTAAATTAAAAGAAGGTTAGACATTAGGAAGAAATTCTTCCCTGTGAGGGCAGTGAGGCCCTGGCACAGGCTGCCCAGGGAAGCTGTGCCTGCCCCCCTCCCTGGCAATGTCCAAGGCCAGGTTGGACGGGGCTTTGGGCAGCCTGGGCTAGTGGAGGGTGTCTCTGGCCATGGCAGGGGTGTTGGAACTAGGTGAGTTTTGAGATCCCTTCCAACCCAAACCAGTCTGTGATTCTATGATCCAGTCATTTTAATCCACAACCAAGGATTTTAAGAATTAACACTACTCCCCAACAGTGGAAAACCAGGCAAGGCAGGCAAAAGGAAACTGGAAAGGGAAGGCTCCAAGTCTTCCTTCCTTTGCTTTCCCAATGCTGCTCTTGAAGGTCTACCCGCTTATACCCAGGGAGCTGCACTGCCTGGAGAAAGGCAGCTGGCAACAAACTGCCTGCAGTTTCAGAGTAATATGAGCTGCTGAGGATCACGAGCTTCTGCAATGGCTTGTGGGATTTGGGAATCTTTAAATCTTGGAGAGTTGGGATCTGTGTGCAGAGGCAGGCAACAGCCTCAGCTCGATGCTGGGAGGGGAAAGGGAGTCCTAACTCAGACACACGGAATGTTTTGACTTCAGAGACACCAGAACCACAGTGACTCGGCCTTTCTTTCACCATCTCCTCCCAACAGGCAAGTTGAAGAAAAACACAAGAAGCCCACAAGAAATCCAGTTGATTTTCCTTTCCACTTCCTCTCACTTTTCATTTCTGCACTCCACCACATTTAAAAAAAAGAAAAAAAAGTCCTAAGAGGCCCCAAGTGCAAACAAAAATCTTCCTGGATAAACCACGACACCAACTTTTGCAAACCACCATTCTGCTTGTGTGTCACATCCTTCCTCCTCCCTGCACCCCAGACCTGGCTGGCATCCATTCAGAGCTGAATCTGTCCAGGACAGGGAAAGCCTGCACAATAGGTGACCTTTTCTGGTGCTGGAATCCATAACATACACACTTGTTAATAAAGTTCTTACACACGAGGGAGATGTTTTGGCGAGAAGAGTCTGGGCAGTATTGCACGCAGCACGGTATTCGAACTGGGAGCTGTGGTGCTGCCTCCAAGCTGGGAAGGAGATTGTAATTTTGGGAGGAACCTAACCACAACGAGCAACGAGACTCCAAGTGCAGGGCAAGTCCCTGCCACAGCCTGCCAAGGTAGGAAGTTCGCAAGAAGCAGAGCAGCTTGCAGTGCAGAGAGCGCAGCGTGGAGAAACACAATCCTCTCCCAATGCCACAACGGAGTGTCGGAATTGGGAATATGATACTAAAGCAGTTCTTAAAAGAGAATACCAACACAGGCTTCTTGGGAGAGAAAGCCTAAACTGTTTAAAAGAAAAGACTTTAATCAAGATGTGCTGTAAACATTTAACAAGTCCATATACGGTCCCTCCTAAATCTTAACATACAAGAGCCTCCAACTTTTTTATTACATCCCGTCTTTCTTGAGAGTAATTTACGGAGCCTTTGAGCTTTGTTAGCCTCAAGCTAAAGACCTCATGCAAGTTTATTTCCCTTCTGCCTCTCTTCTCTGTTATCCTCTCCAGCATTCACTGTGCCTCTCCCATTTCATGTGCAAGGTCTCTCTTTCACAGACCCCTCACCCACAGATTCTTCCCACCTTGGCAGCAACCCCTTCATTTCTCCACACCATCCTTGAAGTCCTTCCCTAATATGTTCTTGTTCAAAGGCCCTTTAGAGTGTTCGCCCTTACAAAAAAGTGTCCAACACACCACACACTGACACTGAATATGCACTGGACATCCAACAAGCAGCAGCCTGGGTGGCAAGCATCGCCCCACTGTTGCTGTGAAGGTGCCTGCCTATCAGACTTGGCTCCTTGTCTACATCTGCAGCCCACACAGAGCAAGCCCTTCACGGGCTTTATTTACCGTTTGGGAGCTTTCTAGAGCCCATTTTGTCACTGAGAGCTGCCCACCAGCCTCCAAGCTGCTTCCATCATCAGCACAGAGCCACACTGCCAGAAGCATCAAACCAGCAACGCTGCTCAGGCAGAGCGATTGCAGAAGGCGGCTGTGATGATGCTTTCCCAAGGGTCAAAAATCCCTTAGTTTTCTAAGAACCGGCTGGCAGAACAGGGCTGTCCTTATGACCATGTTCAGTTACCTTCGGCGGCAAGATTTCATCAAGCAGGTTAGAAACACGCTCCCCGATGCAAAACAGAGGCTGCTTTGTCTCCCCTTGGCACAACAGCCTCTGTGCTGCATGCTAAAGGCACCATCTGAACCAAGAGAGGAAACGAGCCAAATTGTTCGCAACAGTGCCATCGCTGAGGCTGCAGCCATAAAGCAACAATGACGTTAACGGGACGAGAAGGCACGAGGGAGGGCTCGCTCTTAAGCAGGGTCCCAGCGCTGCCCCAAGGAGCCTGTGTAGCAGCATTGTGTGGGCACAGGAGACGGAGTCACGTGCAGGCAGGAAGGAGCCAAAAACCACGTGAAGACAATACTTGTCTGTTGTCTCCCCCCACAAACCACCTCCTCTGCCAATCACTCCCACAACAGTATTTTCTTTCTTGCCTCATGTGTCCTGATGGTCACTGAATGAGCTGCGCTGAAGGCACAGACACGGCACCCCTGCTGACCTCCCCCAGTAAAACCCCAGGACGCCACAGGCTTCTGAAGACAACCCAGAGAGAATCCTCCTCCTAAGGGCAAATCCCTTCAACCATTTCCAAGGCTAGTACTCTGATCCTGGTCACCATTATTTAAAAGAGTTGCCCGTTCAGACTGCACGTTTATCCCATCTGTACAATTCAACTGTCCTCATCAAGCCTAAAATATCTGCAAGTTACACAAGCAGCCAGCCTTGTACTGACATCTTCAGAGCTCTCATGAAAAGAGAAGGGTTTGTACCAAATTTCCATTACTATTACTCCCCTAAAACCACCTGTTGCTATGCCACTCTACATCCAGTCTCAGGTTGGCTTGTGATCAGAACAAGCCCTTGGTGGCAGATATAAAAAATAAGTTTGTGTATCAAGGAAAGAAACTGAAACAGTTCCCTTTCTGCAAAGCTCTGGGCTCAAACAGTAAGAGGAGCCATAGATGCTGGAGGGAAAGCAGGCTTATACACAAAGCCAGAAAGTTGCACAGCTTTTCCGCTTCCAATCTCAGTGTGCATCTGAAGCCAAGAAAAGCAGCATCTCTGGGGGCTACAGAGCCAGGGAAGGCGTCTGCCCACTGCTTGGCTCCTGTTCACCCACCCCTCTGCTGGGCAATGGGAAGCCCTGGGCATGCCACCTCTCCCACAGGGAGGGCAGATCTCCTTCCCAAAGGGGATCGATGCATGGGTCCTTCTATGTGCCTGCAGTCCAAACACCGCAGAGCCACAGTTTGAATATGGAAGATGAAAAAGGTTCCTGAGTCCTGCAGGTTTGATGAAGCTGGAGAGATTCCACAACAAACTAAAGTTCCAGTTTAAATTAAGCTTTAACTTTGAGGGGGAAGTGGGCAGAAGGCAAGCATCTCAGAGCAGAGAGAGAAAACAAAAGGCTAAAATGCCTGAAAGTGGATTTCCTCGGTACTAAATGCCACACAGAAGCTTTATTAGCAGAAATTTAAGCTGGGAAGGTAAAATACATTAAAAATTGCACTTCTGGCATAACACAGATGTTCTTCTTGTACATACGCCCTGAAAACCTTCTTGTACAAACATCATGAACACCCGTAACGACATGAAGACACTGATTCCCTTACAGTACACATTCACCACACCGATCAACAAGCCCTGTAGATGATCAGGGAAGAAGGATTTATTAAAACCCCTCGTTCATTCTGTACACTGAATGAAACCCAAATGCTAAAACCCAAACAAAATACCTCAACAGTTTGTGATCACGAACCCAAAAGCTGTCAGCATGCACACCTGGACATGAACAGAACAAAGAAGAGGATGGAAATGTAATCCCACTTTGGTGTTCCTTGGGGGGGGTGGGGGGGGTGAGTGGGAGGGGGGACTGTTTCACATGTTTATTTATTTTTTTTTTTTAAAAAAAGATGAGGCTGGAAAAATAGCTGATGAGAGATTCAAAAGCTCTATCACGTGCCACCATTTCTTCACCCAACAGTGATATGGAACTTGGCACTGCTTGGTATGCAATATTATTTAGGCTTAAAGCAAATACACAGATTTGTGAAGCAGAGGATGTTTCCCCCTCCGCACTACATCGTGGGCACCCAGGGCAGCTGTGCTCCAGGCTTCTGCACAACCATACGTGCCTAGAATTAGACAGAATGAATCCTGGCTTTGGTCATTGGTAGGTAGCACCAATGGCTACAGCCACTGGAAGGCTACAAGTTTCATTACCGACAGGCTTTTGAACCCTAATCAGCTGGTAGGTGGAAGAAAATCTTTGAACACATCGCTAATCCCTCAGCCGTCCACATTCCCCAAGTCTTCTAGGTTTTAATTAAGCAAACCCTCCTCATTAAAATGTTGCAAGTGGTGCAATTTTTCCTTCCAAATATTTAAAACTCCATCTGCAACACTAACAAAGCCCTGCATTTTGTCACAAAATTGAGTACTAAGAAAAGCCCCGCAAACAAAATTACAGCAGTTGCTTTTCATCCCACCAGCCCGCTTCTATCAAGTGACACACTTCATTTAGCCCGTTACTACGAAGAAATAGGTTCTAATGCTTCTTTTCTAAAGTGGTGTACCTCTGAGGTACACCTGTGCCAGATGAAACAACATCTAACAGCCAGCCATCACATCCCCAAACATCAAAGGTAACACGTTGGCTTAGGAGCTAATACCCACGTTTAATGCCTGCTGTACGTGATGCCAGTAACCTATGCTCTGTTTTACACCCACAAAAGGAAAACTTCAAATTTTGGGCTCCAGCCTCCAAAAAAAAAACCTCCTTGTAAGCAAAGACTAGTGTGAGATCATGATCTGATTTATTTGACACAAGGTTTCTTTTGTGAAGCAGCCAAAATATGTAAATTACCCAGGAATAAAAGGAATCGTCCCATCTGTACATGTGTCTTACAAACACAACTGAATGACACAGTGTGAGTGCACAAGTCCTTACAAGTCTTAATTTCAGGTAATCTTTGCCTAAAGGTTGAACACTTTAGCTCCTCCGATCCAATGTTAGTCACCGCTCAGCTTCCGTGGGTAATCCGCAGCCTTCTTCTCCCCTGCCTTACGCAAAGGAGGCCCTGCACATGCAAACACCAGGCACGGAGAGGGAGGACCCAAGAGGTTCAAAGACCCCTTCCTCTCACCAGGGGAGGAAAAGAAAGCAGGGACACCAGCCCACCCTCGTGTGTTTGAGAAACAGGCTCAATATACACTGTCCTCAGAGATGGTGGGTGGCTGGAGTGAGGAGAAGGGAAGAGATCTGAGCAAGCCCCTCAGGGTTTGTCGAATTCCACTTTCAATCTGAGAAATACCCCAGAAAATACCTTTGGTTTCTTTCACTGATACAGCAAGCAAAGACTGCTTCAAAAGCCAGCAGGAGGAAGCTCGCTCCTCCTCACTTTGCCACCATCTCCACCTTCTCTTCCTTTTCTCTCTGTTTTCATGAGAACTGCTCCTCCCAGCAACAACAGAGCAGAGGATTAACATCAGGTTGGTAGCTGTGAGCCAGTCAACCCTACACACACCCACAAAAATACCCCGTTGAAGCCCTCGAACATCTTCCCTGAGAGGAAGGGGCTTCTTCTGTGAAGGGCAAACCCACAACTGATGCCAGATGAGACCTCAGGCTTTCTGCTCCTCCATGCTCTTTTGCAGCACTACTGAAACCTGTCACCCCACAACAGCTTTGGGGGTGAAAAAGCACCACCAAGCTCAGCTACTATGTGGGAGCGAACAGAAAAGAAGTAACTGGAAATATACCAGCTGAGAGCAGCTTTACTGGAGCAAAGAACTGTCTTCAACCTGCTTGTTTCACATAGGAATGAGATCCATGCTTACAACCCTAAGGGTTTTCAAAGCAGAAAGGAATCCTGATACTATATCTTACCTCTAAAATATACTTGTGCTCAGAAACACATCTCTTTTTTAAAAGGAAATCTATTACTGAATGATTTACAACTGACTGACAAGATGATGATGATGACTCTGTAATTATCAGGTCCAATCACTCAAATTACAATTTACCAGCAGACACACAAACTACTTGATTCAGAGCTAACATTCTCTTCAGCACACACGAGGTCCTTACCAAAACAAGAGAGGAGACAGACAACCTCTATCAGTAACAGATAAACGCAGCTTCTGACAAGAGGAATTCAGGGATGTCTGTGGGGGGCAAATTTCCCTCTCTGTGCCTACCCCTTCCTGGAGGACAGATGACAACGAGGGCTGTGACCAAAAGGCTTTTCCTTTGTGTACATCCAGGAACAGCTGTTAGACAGGTACAGAGGTACAGCCACGTCTGGGCATGTGTGATAATTGAGTTCTTTATAAAAATCAGTTGCTGAGGTTTTGATTTTCTTTAGTAGATTAATGCTGACTTATGCACAGCATTTCTAATCGCCCTGTGCTGCCAAAGCTCTATAAAGGCTGTGCACTTTAGTGTACAAGTAAGTGCATTTGGCCTTACGCCACTATGTACAAAATCATTTTCATGCAGCTGCCAGCAGAAGGGAACTATATTCTTGGACCAGATGTTTTTGTTGTCAGCTCTGCCAAGCACGCCTGGAAACCTCACAGCTGAGTGGTGCCGCAGGAGTGAATTAACAATGAACAGAGCCACAAGATGCTCGTGTCCATCTATCAGATGGGGCATTGCGGCCCCCTCTCTCCCTTCCTCCCCCCTCTCCGAGCAAGGAAGCCGCTGATAGCCAGCTAATTATTTACCTGCTTGAGAAGCAAAGCCCTATCAATCAGGATTAATAAAAGCAACAAACACTTGCAGAAAATATTACATCCCAGCTGCATTTATCCTTAGCTGGGCAGGTGAAAAAGACACCATGATTAACAGCCAAGAAAATAGGAACTGAGAAAGTGTAAGTGCTCCTAATACTACAGTACAGGCTTGTTTTTGCTGCTGGGCTGTGAACAGGCTTTGCATTTATTAACTGGTATTTCACCTCTGAAATCAGAGCTGCTTTGGCATCTCACTCTGCAGTTTAAAAAACAAACAACTTGGATCCCATCACAAGTCTCTCCCTTTTGAGCTGGAACCCAGAGAGCCCTGGCTGGAGCTTGGGGACAGGAATCTACTTCTCAACCCTGACATGAGCTCTTTGGTGAGGCTTGAATGCTCTTTGCCCTGCTGTCCCCATGCTACAAAGCAGGGGCTCCTGCCAGCACCAAACCTGCCAGCCTGGCTTTGCCTTTCACCACAGCACTACGGTGAGCAGAGGCGAGCCATGGGAGCTACAGCAACAGAAATAATAACTCATAGAATCACTGAATGGTTAGGGCTCGAAGGGACCTTAAAGATCAAGCTCCAACCCACTGTCAAGGGCAGGACCCCCCACCATGGGCATTGAACAGCTGCTCAAAGCTGTGTGTGCATATGTGCAGCAGGCAGAAAGCGGTCTGAACAGGAACAAGGGAGCCAGGCACTGACCCCCTGGTGCTGATAAGAAAACGTTTACTTGGTCCAAAACTCTCCCTTGACAGGCCCTGCCTAAATCAACTAGGAGAAACCTGAGAGGCCAGGCGACCCCACCCAGAAAGAAAAAGCCGTGCACCGGGCAGGGAAGAGGGGGAAGCACACCCGCTGCCTCCCCATCCAAGCTGCAGCTGTCCCTGGGGCAGCAAAGGGTGATGCCCCTCCTTCGGGTCTGTGTGAGCGGGTTGCTTTGTTATTTACTCCACTGCCAGGGCACTGCCCGTTTCTCCAGCCTCCTGTAGCCACATCTCCTGTGACAAATGTGGTTCCAGCGCAGCCAGCTACCCCTGCCCACCAGCTGCAATCACCTCCAACTCCTGGAGCAATGCTTTCCTTCAGGATAAATCCAAAGTTACATGTTTGTTTTGTTTGGGTTTTTTAATTAAAAAAGCCTCTCTTGTCCAGATAATAAATGGTCTCCTCCTCAGGGGTTTTTCCCTTAAAACAAAAGTAATGTTCTCACTACAGGGTCTCAGGGGAAGATGATTCATGAGCAGGAACAGACCTGTAATCCTGTGCTTGGGGTACTCAACCCAACAGATACTACAAATTTTTACTATGCTAGTCCAATAATGTGACAAAGTAACAGCCTGGAAAAAACCTTCCCTTAATCACACAACTTTGAAACCAAACAAAGAGCAATTAGTCCAGCCAGAGAGTGGGGGGTGGAAGGAGGGGAGTATTTACATCAGAAGGAGAAAACCTGGTTTGGAGAGCTTCAAAATTCAGGAGGATGTATTTTAGGGCATTGGATTTGCTCAGAGCAGAGCTGTGTGACACAGCCATGCACAAAGGGTCAGGCCACAGCAGCCCTGCCAGCTCCAGCTCCACCACCAAGGCAAGGAGCTGCCGGCCGGTTTGGAAACATCACCAAGCAGCATGGAAGCAGCAGAAATCCCACACGCAGCAAATCAGACCTCTCCTATAGCTGGAAAGAGGCAGCTAAGTGAAAGACCATGTGCAGTGGAGGTCAGCTTCTGCCAGACTACAGGCATTTGAACAAAGCCCGTCATGGCTGGAGGCTCCTCTCCTGCGGCTTCCTGCAGCCTCCTCCCTCCAACAGGCACAGGGAGAAGTCCCAAAGCCCAGTACAAAAGGGAAAGCCTCCCAGGAACCGTTGGTTAAATTGGTTAAGCTTGTCTTTGCCGGTTTACTAACAAATGAGGCTCTGCTAGGAAAAGCCTTTAGCTGTGATCTGGCTGGCATGAATTAAAAGGCCAGAGCCGAGGGGGGGGCAGAATAGGAAAAGGAAGAACAGGGAGGCTATTACAAAGATAGCAAAACATACTTTTTTTTTTAAAAAAAGGATGTTCTAAGGTGGTGGGTGTTTTTTTTTTTTTAAAAAAAAAAAACCAAACCCTGCCTCTCCCCAAATCATCTCCATCTGTAGTCTCAGAGCATCTAGGGGTTTCTGCCAAAGTGATCAGTAGCAAAGAGCTAGCATTTGTCTTTGAATCGCAGCCATTATGTGCTCCAGCGTTCCCACACCATGGAGAGAAACTGGAGGCGCTCACAATTCTCTCTGGGCTAATGCTGAGCCGCTGGCCCAAAGCACAAGGGATGGGGGCACTGCATGTGCACCACTGCATATAAAGGCAAGGCACGGCAGAAAAAAAGGGACATTGCTGCCTTTCATGACCTATAAAACTCCCTCGCTGAAAGCAGGCTTGGCTTAGGGCAACCCTCCAACTCCTTGGCAAACCTCTTCAAAGCAAGACACCCAGCAAAGGTTGTCTTTCATACAGTACAGCCCTTATTCCCTCACGCCTTCGGTTCGTGAGTAGCCACTTTTCCCCAGGAGCCCCAACGCGTTACAGCCGTGCCACAGCCACAACCCAGCTCTGGCCACCTCTCGCCATCGCTGCGGTGTTGGGAATGTGTCTGAGAACACTGACAGCATGCACCTCCCAGCCTCTTCCCTTTGGGGGAGTGTAGGACACCCTAAAACCCTGGGTGGCTAAGGCCATGTTTTACCATTCATCTTGTAAAAAGAGAAGATTAAAGGGGAAGGTGGGGGGGGGGGGGGGCGGGAGGGGAGCATGATGAAACAAGTTGTCTGAATGGAAGATGCCAAAAATCCACTGACCCCCAGTAAGCTTCTCCTAGTGTAACCCAAAGGTCTGTCTGCTATGTTGCTGTGCATCAGGTTTCAGAAGAAACTTCTGGCTCTTGACATCACGTGAAGGCAAGCAGGTTTTTCGCTCTGAAGCCCTCTAGTGATGGCCAAAAGCACAGCAGCCACACAAGCACTCACTTGGAGGGCAACCGGGCGGAAAAATTTAAACAAACGGGTGCCCAAGAGATCAGGGCTCATGGGCCAGGCCAGGTCAAGATGGCCACGTTTCAAGAACATGTAACAACTTGTGGGGGTGTGCTAAGCAGAGAGTTTGGACTGTCTATCCACACTTAAATAGCTATTTGTCCCCCAAAAGGCTGATTGATGAATAGGGGTATTTTACAAAAAATCATGCATATTAGACTCCTAACATAAAACAGGCATCAAACCACCACAAGTTGTTCTTAATTTTAAGACCCAGGAAAAAATCGTGGAAAATGTAGGCTTGATTAAATGTATCTTTTTTTTTGAATCACAATCACTGAAATCCAGCTTAATCTATGTTGTGCCTTAACACTAGACACAATCTCTGCTGTCCACTGAATACACAGCTCCTGAATAGGTTTCTGTACCTATATACATCCCACATGTTACTGAGCTGCAGAGCAGACCAGCTGAAGAAACATCTTCATTTTCCTATTAACTGCCAGACAGTCTTTGTCCCCCTCTGGATCCAGGACTGCCTTGGGGATGTTACAGTATCAAATCTTTCCTATGAAACTACAACACTCTGCCCAAACCCACTGATTTATATTCTGCTTTTTCAACCAGCTGTATGAAATTCACTATTAAAGAACTAGCTATATTTTTTTCATATCTCAAAGTGGCAAATCATTAGACACATCATAGGCAACAACATTAAATGAACATTGTTTCCCACAGTAAAGTGTGCTCTAACACCTTATGCATTTAAAACCCATTTATTCCCAATGAAAATGCAGATTTAAATCATGCCTAAGTAATATCTGGGGGGAGAAAGAGCGATATCCAGTGAATTAGCAATGGTACCACACAGGCATACAAAGCAAGGGCAGGCTGGGCTTTTGATTCTGGACTTCACTTAAAGCAAACAGATGTCATTCAGAGGTAGATCTACTTTGGCTACCTGGATTAGCCCACTAAAGGGTTGTTTTCCTTTGCCATTGACTAATCAAAGCACCGTTAACCTCGGGATTAACAGGGTTCTTTGCCTGCAAATACAAGGCATGGTCCAAAATGGGGGTCACCTAAGCTACCCTCCCACGGGTCACCAGCTCAGAGGCCGCTGGAATCAGACGTCCCCAGCACTGTTTTTTTGACTCCACCATTGAACTGAGCTTGCCACCCAGCAATTCTTTGCTCTGACGTTATCCTGAACACTGGAATTCAGAATCACAATAAATGTTATGGAAATGGTCCAAACCAGAAATTGAAGTAATATCAGAGGCAAGCAAGCAGACTAAAAATAGCCTGCTGCACAGTGGAAAGAATCAGAGGGTGGGGGAATCCCTGCAGAAGACAAGACCTTTACACTCTGATCTTTATTCCTAAATCTGCAGGTGTGGAGCACCACAAACAACCCCTCAGCAACCGCTGCAGGTGGCCGAGGAAGATGCGGCCAAGGCATGGCAGCCAGCTTTCCTGCTGGGTGCACGCTGCACAGGGGCGGCTGCGGGGGTGCGGCTCCCGGCGCGGCCTCATGCCTCTCACCCTGAGGAGATGCTGCTGCTGCAGGCCAGCTCCCAGATACAGCCTCTCCCTCTCCCTGCCTTGCCCCTCTCACCCACGCCCCAGCCAGCTTGGATGAAAACAGTAAAAGCTAATCTATATTAAAAGATTGAAAGAAAATACTCCTTTGCTGTTGTTGCTCTCTGAGGGATGGGACAGGACAGATGCTGGCACAAGGGGAGCTGGGAAAGGGGAGAAGGCAGAGCTGCCCCTGCAGTAGCAGCCACACATCCAATTGGCTTTGCTGTAAAACCACATCTTGAGAGAGCAGTAAATAGAAAACAGGGAAAACCCGTGGATAATACCTAAGTGGGGAGGAAGCACTGCTATCACAACAGGATGCCATCTGAACAGTTACAAATAGAAAATCTGCCTGTTCCTCCTTTCTTTCCTGCCAGAGTGAGAAATCCTTTCCTGAATTTACATGGGTGTTTGTTTGTTTACATTTGTAAGCACGGGAAAGAGAATGAGTTTGCATTTCCATGCTGATCCATCCTTTTTTTTTTTTTACACAAGAACCGTACAAACTAGCAATTTGTTGCAAGTCAAGACCAAGCAAGGTTTATTTCCCAAACATTTAAGCAGAATTGAGGAGCAGCAGCAATTGTGAAATAGGAACTGACATCACCCTCAGGGACTAGAACTTGACCGGAGACTCCTCTGATGATGCAGCCCCTTTTGATCTATGAATTGGTGCAAGTCTATCATTTTATAAGCGACGTAAGGCCTTACATTGAACAAACTGTCACAAAGGGGCACAGCAAAAGAAGCAAAAAAAAAAAACTTCAGAGCAAAACCCAACTCTCTCATTTGTAAAAATGGGGTCTGTCCCACAGGCTCAGAGAGAGGAAACACCAACAAACGCTAGAGAAAAGGCTGCTGAGGTAAAATATGCTAAAGACAAATAAAACCCTCCTTAACGGTGCTGCCTTTGCATCACTGTTTCCACAGCAGTGACTCATGGCTGCCTGGCCGCCTGCAGCCCTGGCCTGGATGGAGGACAGGTTAGCATGGGGGGAGCCAAGCAGCCAGCAGCCAGCCACAGGGGTGCTGTCCGTCCTCCCCCCCAATGCCTGTGATCTGTTTGCCTAATTACATTTCCATTCGTTAAAATATTCCATGCAAGAAAGCAATTTTCAGGAATTGTGGACACACTCCTTTCTTGCTTTTGCCAGGGCAGTAACAGTTACCTGAAGGTCTGTGGGTTGCTGCATTTACACCAGGATTTCCATTTAAGTTTTTACCAGCTCTAGAATCAAACACTGAAATTCCCTTCAGGAAGAAGGAGCTAGAGTAGAAAATATCCCTGCTCCAGCAAAACACCACAGAAACACCTCACACACCACCCCACACAGAGAAAACTGAATGTTCATTTCTGGAACTGACCCCTCCACTAAGCAGAGAGAGGGTCACTGGTGAAGGCTCCCCTCATCCTGCAGAACTAGGTGGAAAAGACAGCAGGCTGTTGAACTCTTGCCATGAATTTTGCACTAGTGATGTAAAGCTACTACCTTACGGATGTGAGGTAAGAATACACCACCCATGTGTTTCCTCTCTATATAGGGGCAGTAGCTGCTTCCTACTGACTTCTCCCAAATACACCTTTCAGATCAAAACATTAGAGAAATAAAGACTGACACGAAAAAGAAAATCAACAGGGAATTATCAGAACAACAAGATGCCTCCCTGGCCAGACTCCCATCGGTCTCACCATGCTTGAAGCAGGGTTTTACTCAGAGAGAGGGCAAGGACAGGAGAGCAAAACTAGACCACGCGCCAATCTTTGCAATTTAACAACACTTTTGCACTTCTCTTTAGCAGTAAAAATTGTTCTCTGCCAGGGGAAGCACACTCAATGGGCTTTAATCCCTTCTAGATTAAACCGGTGTGTTACTGGACCCCTTGCTGGATAGGACTGGAGATGCTTCTAGGCTCAGGAGACAATCAGCATCTTCTCCTACACTGATCAACTGAGCTAGTTCACATAGCATCTTCAAGGCTCTTAACACCTAGCTCAGCCATGTGCTTCCCATTGCATATTTAAAGAGAATGGGCACAGAGGGGAAGGACGCTTTCATGTTTGGCACAAGGGGAGCGTTCATGGTGGTTACAAGTTAGGTTGGAGTACAGTGAAATCCCAGGCCCTTGAGCATTAGCACTTGCTGCCATAATCTCTAGATTTAAGAGCTGGGGTTTAAGACCGTATTTTAGCCAACAACTCCCCACACATCACTCAAACAGCATCTTGCACAAGGAGCATTGTGGAGGGACTCACAGCAAACATTTTTGTCTCATTAAATGTTGGAAAATAACACTGCTATTTTCTATTTATATATACATACGCACACGTTAAGAAAAAGAGGGGGAGAGAGACCACGCAGGATAATCTCAAATGTATGCTACTATTTATGGACCCATAAACTAAAAAAGAACCAGAGGGATATTTAAAAATGCTTAAAAGTCATTTGCATGTGCTACCCCACACGCATTCCTGTAGCTGCAGCACTCACTTCAAAGTCACGCACCAGAACTTTTTCTTTCTAGACAAACAAAAGGAACAAAGTAGGATCTGCTTCCCCCTCCTGATTTATGGCAGAGCAGTGGCCAGCTGACTGATAACAGACAGTGGCTACGGCCTGCCTGCCCTTTCCAAAGCAGAGGTGATAAATTTCAGCCTCTCCCTTCTCCACACAGCCTGCCAGACTTCACGTAACGTGTTGGGACTTTTGTGTCTTTGGGATTTCTCCTCCTCATTAAACTTGGCTGAAGTTGGCCAGCAGATCCAAAAGGTATTTGGTGGAAAAGAAGGCAGGACACAACACATTATCGCTGAGAAGCCTCATTTCCTTAGGAAGTCGAGATAAAAGTATGGAACGTTGCAGCAAAAACCAGGAGGAGCTCACAGGCAGGTGCAGTTTATGAAATTACAATTAAACACAGTCAAGAAAGATTACATTCAAGCAGATATATCCCCTCCTAAGATAAACAGAAAATGAATTCTCCTGTCTTTGATCCTAATGCCCAGGCTAGATTTTAAAGCACACCCCTGAAAGACAGCAGACCTGGATCTCCTGCTTGCCTTTGCAGGCAGGAGGAATACAGCATGGGCCCAGGTTCAGCTTAGACACTTGATAACATGACACAATTCTCATTGGTTTTACTTTGCCCAAAGTGGCAAGAGCACACATGCTCTGAGGCTGCATCGACAGGGTTGCCTTGTTTTCCTCTGATTCACTGGGGCTAAACTGGGCTGTGCCATGTGTCTGACAGCAATGCTACAAAATGCAGCCCCGTACTCTTTGCTACTAGGTGCATACAAACCATTCCTGTGTCTCATCAAAACGCCAGTCTCCTCAGACAGCTCAAAGAGAGTTCAGTGCTCAGGGAGGCAGCAGTGAAATGCCCACGTCATGGCCACCTGCACGAACGCTGTTCCCCTCGGCTTGGAAGAAATGTTCCATCACTGGGGCCTGCGCAGGCTATTACTGCCTGAACTTGTGTCAGCGCAGCCATGACTGGCAGATTAAACATGGCCGCTGTGAAAGCGCCCGCACACTACCCACACTGAGCCGTCACCACTGCTGGCGTTAGGGTGGGATCTCCCTGACACAGGTGAACACTAGCACCCATATACATAGGAAACCACACTGTCACTAGCGACTTCCTCACCAATGCTAACAGTCAGCAGGCCTCCAGATGACTGCAGGTACCAAGCCTAAGGCCTGAAGAAAAATGGGCACAGGATTACAGTGCAGTGCATGAGTACTGCCCACTGGGACTGACAAACAGTGCCCAAAAGCTGAAATTAAAGTACCTGTCCCTACTCATTGCAACATAGTAACAACCACGTGTAGCTCACCTAGATGACTTATTCTTTCCTCCTGTGTCAATGCAGTCACAGCAACAGACCAGAGAGAAGAACTTTTTAGGGAAAAAGTCAAGACTTGTCCAATCAGGGCTTGCAGAAAAACCTTAACATGCACTCCGGTCCTCTCGCCGGCCCAAGTCAGCTGTAGCCTAACCAGCCACCTAGTTTCCATTGTGCTCTACTGCTAAACACGTGCTCAACATGAGCAACACCAGATCTCAGAGCCACGGCTGAGGGGTACATCCTGAGCATCACCTGATGTGCTACAGCAGAGCTTTACCTCATTCTCTTACAGCCAGGTAGAGTTACAGGGCACTTGCAAAATCCTTTCTGCTAGACAGGACTAAAACCTTCCACAAGAGACCCGACATCAGCACACGGGTGAGGAGAAGGCAGGGGCAACACAGCTTGCCTTGCAGTTTCTTAACCCATTGAGTAGGAAGCCATCTCCGAGCCTCAGCTGAAAAACCACACAACAGGCCTACTGCTAAATGAGCACCACGAAGCCTTCGCAGTCACAGCTCTCTTGCTGCTGACAGATAATAGATGCTGGTGAGGCAGCAACGGTGCCCTCAAGGATCTTCATGGCAAAAGGAAAACATCTGTTTCTTCCAGCCTTGAAACAGTCATGTTCCAGAACAAGCATGTTAAAATATAGAGAGAGGTATACCCACAAGGACAACTGACAACAGGCTGTGGACACACACACTCTTCCACTTGGGTGGAAATCGCACACTAGGAAGGAAACGTGTGCTGAAAAAAGCAAAGAGAGAAACAAGCATGTCGAATGCTTTACATCTCTTTTTTCCTCCCCTCGTTACCAATTTTCTCCCTCAACCAAACAATATCAGTGTGAAGTTGCTCTTCCCCAGGTCACAGCAACCCGGAGCCTTGGTAGTCGCCACCAGTTCTCTCCAGCCAAGCCACGATGTGCATAATTAATTTCCCAAGCTGCTTGGTAAATAGGCCAGAGCTTCCTGCCCTGACCTCAAACTGCATGGGGAGCTCCCTGTCCAACCTCTCTCTTGCAACCGCATCAAACCTCACGTCCTACCCTTCCCAAATTAGCTCCTCCAGCCCAACAGTCTTGCTGCTCACCCCAAGACTCAGGTGAAGAGAGTGAAAGTTTGCCCTTTATGCAAACTGATACCGGTGTCCAAATATCAGAGGCCTGACTCAAGACAGATGTTAGATGCATTTGCCTTGCTGGGAGATGAAGTCACTGCTCCTTGTATGACTGTAAGAACCAAAGGCGCTCCAAAGCTAAATGTCACTCTACTGTCTCTGCTCTGCCACCCAAGGATGGAGTGTTGCCATGAGCCCCCCTATGCATTTCCTTCATCCTGCACAGGGACAGGACCGTCTCTGCACGATCTTAATGGGGGTCTCGCAGCGAAATGGGCAGCATGGAGCTGATGAGGGGTGCAGCAGAGCCTGGTCTCACGTCAGCCAACACTGCAGACCCTGCCAGCACCACAGGGCTGAGCCTCCTAGCATCAGGGCCATGGCAAAGCAGGGACAAGAACTGTGCCAAGCCGCTGGGCAAGGGCACGCAGCAGAGGTAGGTGCAGGACCTCAAATTAAGGAGGGAAGCAGTCAATTATACAAAAGATCTGCAACTCATAAAAGGCTGCTATGCTGGCTGCAAAGACTACTGCAGCTCATTTTGAACTCCCAAAACAGACCTTACAGCTCAAGGGACACTGACCAACTCTGTTTTTCTCTGAACTGTAATAGAAAGTTCCTTTTTTTTTTTTTTTTTCTTTCCTTCTCACCTCATCCCTGGAAGAGATCAGAGGTTAATCGGCTTCAGGAGAGACTGGACAGCAGGGCTGTCCACATTGTAAATACCTTTCCTGTTTATTCCCTTTCCACAGAACTACTCTTTGTTTTGCCAGGTAACTGTTTAACTAAAGACTGCAGAATTTTGAACAGACTGGTAGGTAGTAAGCAACCTCACCTCTGAGGGACAAGCAAGCAAGGTGCCAGTAATCCCCCCAGGGGAACAACATGGATTTTTCTGGTCCTCGATCCACTTTCCCCAAGTCATATGAAGAAGAATCACAGAATCACAGAATCTTAGGGGTTGGAAGGGACCTCAAGAGATCATCGGGTCCAACCCCCCTGCCAAAGCAGGCTCAGCTCAGCTCAGAAGAGGCACAGCTTTTACTCTCTACTGGCTTCAGGTTTGCTTCAGCTAATTTAGCAGCAAGTACTGCCACGGAGCGGTATACAAGTGATTTACCAGGCAGCCACGCTAAGCCAGGTAAAGCAGTGCACTCATGTCTCCATACTAAAAGGCCAGCCCAAATTCAACTTCCCCAGACTGGCTTGCTCCAGTTCTGTTGCACAGTGCTGTAAAGATCTGCATTTCCCAGTCTGCTACAATGAGACAGCAACTTCCACTTTTTTTCTCTTCTTTGTTTTTTTTTCCCCTTTCCCCCTTTACACAGATCAAAATCTATGTGCTGTATTTGGGGTTTCACAGAAGAAAAAAAACACATAAAAGTTAGGGTAAACTTCTAGTGGTTATTACTTTTGTTTTCCCCTCATTTTGTCTGCCTGCATGTGTGGGAACAGACACATTTATTTTTATCAGCAGTCTTTACACGGACTGCTCTTAGGATGACTTACAGATGATGGATACATCATCCACAGGATCAGAGTTTATAGTGCCACGTAGGCCAGGAGATATGGACTCACAAAAACCAAAGTGACTTGCCTACTGCAACACAAAAAAAGCAGTCAGCAGAGTCAGTAAGATGGCAATGAATAATTTGGGTAACCTTTCCTGTCGACGTAGAGGAGACGTGCCACGTTTCTCTACAGGCCTGGAGGTTTTGGTTTGGGGTTGTTAATTTTTCTGCAGAGCACGCACAGCAAGGGCAAGACAGGCAGGCACTAAAAGCAATCCAATTTCTTTCATAAATCAGCAGGATACAGTATCCAGTTGTTTACTTAGCATAATTTTACACAAACTAGACTGGACAAGTCATGAAACACTGGGCACAAGAGCTGAGAAATGCTGCTATTAAAAAGGCATGCGGAAAACTTTCCCAAGGGATGCCAAGAGCATGTGTGGGAAGAGGTAGGAGGAAGAAGCAGCAGCAGCAGAGATTATAACAAACAGAAAAGAAGCGATTGTGTTTTCTCCCTCAAAATCAGTTACTAAACCTTTCAAAGAGAAAAGCATCGCTGGAAGGGGAACACAGGAGTGACACTGGAAAGAACCGTGCAGCTGCAAAGCAAGCCTCCAAAAGAGTTAAGCGGAGTCAAGCGGCCTGTTTAAGGTGTAAGGCGAGTTACCAGCTTAGATGCAGGGAAGATTTGCCAAGTCAGCTTCGCCAAGGTTTGAAACCCTTTATTGCTTCAGGAGAAAATGGATCCTTGCAACTAAAGGGTGACTGCAGAATCTTACAGCCAACGTGCTTCTGTTGCATCTGATAACATCAGTCACAGCTCAGTTGGTACCCCACCGAGCTGCAGGCTGGAATGCAGCAAGGAGCTCAACAGAAACCTGATAGTGTGGGGTCAGTGAGTGGAAGGGGTCAACACGGACTGAACATCCCCTTCTCCAAACCAATGCGCCCCAAAAGGAGCAGAGACTCTACAATAAAAAAAAAATAAAGACAAACTAACAGAAAAAGATTCAAGACAGGCTACAGGAATCTCTCAAATAATAGTGCCTCCCCTGACAACACGCGTGCAGCCTGAGATTCATCCTACATATGTACATTTTGGAAAATAATTTTTGAAGCGTGTATAGGCTGATAGTTCATATTGTTCCCCTTTTATGGTCATTGGGCTCATTCCAACAAGAGAAGAGCTTTAAATCGACAAGCAGGGGTGGGATTTTTTGTTTTTGTTTGTTCTACACTCCAGTGACATTTTTTCACCCTACATGCACTCTAGCTTTGCCCTCAGAAAGTGGAAATACATGCACCATTCTAAATCTAGGCAGACTTAGAGATCTTTACATCTTACAGATCCTTCAGTGCTCGCTTTAGTGCTGTAGATGCAAAGATCTATAAAGACCCATACAAATCTTCTAGATCTTTTCTTAATTTGTTTAGAGAGGAGGAAAGTGGAAGAGACAGGAAAGTTTTATGCACATCAACACCCCCCCAACGTTTCAGGCAGCAGTACTAACTAGTCATAATATATTCAAAGATCAAGATGATATCTTCAGCCCACCTCCTCTTTTCTCATCCTTACCACCATTCTTTTCAAAATTAAAATCTGAAGAGAAAACCACAAGAAAAGATGAGAAGGATGAAGAGCATTTCCACACCACCATGCACATTACAGAGCTGTAATGTTTCTTCAAACATCTCTGTTTGGAGGTTAAACTACCTCATTTTCTTTGTGCCAACCAAAACTCTTCAAGGAAAGCCTTCACTCTGACATCCTTCCCATTCGGGTGATCAAAGCTTTACAGGC
This sequence comes from Laterallus jamaicensis coturniculus, assembly GCA_022605575.1. Taxonomy (NCBI): domain Eukaryota; kingdom Metazoa; phylum Chordata; class Aves; order Gruiformes; family Rallidae; genus Laterallus; species Laterallus jamaicensis. Next base: position 5,437,444 of record JAKCOX010000023.1, on the reverse strand, counting down.
CACAACTGATGTAACCTTGCTGATCCTGAGCACTGGGTGAATTGCAGAATCGGGGCCTTGGAAACTGAACATTTGGGGTGTGCCCACAGAGCGTGCCAACACATTAGGCTTTCTAATTTGTTAAACACTTGGCAAAGCAAGCACTGGATCAGAGGTATCCCAGAAGAAAGCTAGTCCTGCGTCTGTTCTCAACGCAGGTTAGACAAAATAATCAGATATCTTCCAAGGCACCGCTTCTATTTAAGCGGAAAGGCATTAAGGCTGCCAGTAAAATATGCACAGAAGCTCGAATCAGCTACAGCTTCAGGGGCTGCTCATTAAATTAAAAAAAAATAATCATAATTACATTTGTAGAAGTTTACACTCAAGCCTCTTAGCATGGACACAATTAGTTACGATTAGGCTAAAAGAGCAGTATACCTAACTGCAGCTCTTGAAGCAGGCAAAGGAGGTCAATTTGAGGCTGTGGCTCCTTCAGCATTTGCGTTGAGTGCTGAGGACAGTCACTGCCACCTCTGTCCCCATGTTCTCTCCTCCCACCATTCCTATACGCTGCGGTGTGCTAGAACCAGGATGGAGCTGCAGGATACGCCAGCAAAAATTGGTCCTCATTAAGTCATCCCTTGAGGAACTAGAGCCATGGCGTGATGATATGGCCATCTCTGGCAGCAAAGTCAATCTGAGTCACTGACCCTTCTCCCCCACAGCTATCAGCAGCTCTTTCCCAGTCTCATGCCACCTCCTTCATGGCGACGGCACAACTGTTTGCAATACCACAGGCTGAACTAGATCAACGAACCAATCCAGGTTATAAATAACCAGGGGAAAGAGAGGAGTGAGGGTATTTTTAACCCAGAACCAGGGCTTGTTCATTGATCCAGGTCACCATCTGGCCCCGGGGCAGTGGTGCCAGCACAAGTGTTGGGAGACAGGTGAGGAACCAGCGAGCAAGAGTGGCCAGGAATATTCTATCAGCCACATCTGCGCTCAGAAAATGGTACGTGCAGTGGTATCACCCATGCCTGGTCTTAGCAACAGTATCATCTATGGCTGGTATCAAAAACTAGAGCTGACAACACAACTTGGAAGAATTTACACCACGTTTTTAGCCTCCACAGGCTCATTATTTTGAAGCAAAAACACATGAGCTACACTGGTAGGATCAACAATGCTTTTAAGCTGCATGGGGTGAACATCTCCAAACTACTCCCTTTGACTGCCCTTCATATCCCTTAAAAAAAACCATGAGCTTGTGAGAGAGAAGATAGAAAGTGCCAATACCCAACTAGCTTTTCAAAACCAGCCAGAAATTACAGAAAGTTTCAAACCATCAGCAATCTCCCACAACATGAGCTGAGCCATACTGCAGGCAGCATTTTTCAATTGTTTGCCTTTTGCTGTGCAACCTCTCCTTTTTACAACTGCTTGTGATTAATACACACTATTAGAAACAGAGGGGGCAAGCAGTACCGCCGATCTTAGCGTTATGGAAAAAGCCAGGCAGAGGCCAGCGAGCTGCCCTGTGTAAAACCGCTGCACGAATTGAAGGGTTTGCTGAGGGGAGAACGTTCACTGCACATCAACACACCTTTACTCTTCCCTGGTTATCTGCAGCAAGAGAGTGCTGCCTCCTCATGAAGGCAGCCTTTGGAAACTCACTTTTATCAGGCCATCTTACAAAGTAAGAATGTCTAGCTCTTGGCAGACACCATGGCTTAAGTTAGAGAGCAGCAGTCACACTGCTCATTGATCACAAGGAGATGCAGAGATAGGACTGAAGTCTATCAGTTGACCCAACCCTGTCTTCTTGTTTCCTCCCCTCTCCTGACTGTTTACCCATTACATCCCAGACACCCCCCAAGGAGTTTGTATCCAAAGCCGTTTTCACTCGTTGGCACCTATACCCACACTAAAATGTAAAACATTTCGCAGCAACACCCTTGCAGGAATTTTGCTTGACATAATCAGCTTGTCAAAGACCCCTCTTCTCTACACAATGTACATGGGCTAACAGAACTGTCCCCCTAATACCTATATAAGGTTGAGGAGTTCAGAAAAATAAGATGCTTTGTTTGAAGAGGCACAGCCCTGCACAGAACTGTGATAGCAGTCAAGCACTGCACGCAGGAGGACCTCATTCCATTTTGAATCTGAAGCCATTGTGTTAATCTGCAGACGTAACTATAAAACACAAATGAAATCAAGAGGGAAAACCCCATGGTTCTCCTGATCTGTTTTGAAGACTTAATTTAAACCGATTGCCTTTTGAACAGCATAAACTGCAAGACATCTAAAAATTCAAATATGGGCATATAGTTTTTATTTCTTTGGCTGGGCTAATTTCCTGGCTTTCCCATCTAAAACTCCACAGTAAATCCCCCCGGGTCAGTTACAACTACTACTTTACACTGCTGAATTCTGCCAGCAATCTGCTCATCATTCCTGCAGATGTTTCTGCTTTCAGGCTTCTGGGAACATTATTGGACCCATTTGCTTTGAATAAATGTATACCCTTTTTAGGCTGCAAATGTACCACGGAAACTACTGTCCTCTACATCAATAAGCCTCCTCACCTTCATTTTTGGGAAAAGCAAGAGGGTACATTTAATATAAAAAAGGAGAAGCAGGGTGTCTGACTTTCCCCCCCCCGCCTCTCTTTTAAGAGATCTCTGATGAGGAAGTGGTACGTGTGCTCATACATCCTGGGACCAGCCAAAGCAATTTGTGAAGGCCAGAGGGCCCTGCACACAAGCGCACAGCAACCTCGTGAAGGGCAGATGGGCTCGGAGGGTCAGGTCCCGCAAACAGAAAGCAAACAATCGCGTGCAAGGACCGTGCCCTTCAGCATAAATACGAGGTAAGCCATATGCCATCTCTCATTACAAGTTTTACCTGTATTGCTAATAAAGCAGGATGTTCCTCTACTCACCTCCGTAACGTCCATGACTTTGATGGCTGCCAGCTGACCCGTTTTGACATGCCGACCCTGAAGAAGAGAGAGAACCATCAGAATCAGCATCTCACCCATCCTTTCAGCATACACACAGCAAAGTATCTGCATGAGAGCTCCAGCCACTGGGTTTTCCCCAACTGTGCTGGACCCTTCTGATATTTCATATGAAAAACAAATAGCCTAGAAGGCTAGAAAAATCCCAACAGTTTCTCTTTAAAATGTTCTTACACAAATCCTAGAACCCATTTCTTTTTTCTTTTCATTAAAAGGATGATTATCAAGATTAAGCACAGCAGATTACATTCACAGCTTCCCTTCTGTTTACTTTAGCAAAGCTTACAGTCAGTACTGACAGTATATTAACATGCCAGAATAGCTGAATTCCACATATCGAGTATCTTTTCTAAGCACCAGTGCCTGGTACACCTGGGTGATATTTTACTGGGTAAATGTAAGCACATGGGGATGGCAACATGATGTTGCTCTTTCTTTTGGTATTCATCATTAAAAAAAACCAAAACCCAAGGTTTCTTCAAGTGATGCACCAGACCTGCGATAGCTCTCTCGCCTTGTCTCACGACAGGCAGACAAGAACAAGACGTTGCCTCCCTTCAGCTACGCCACCAGAAGGGTTCGGTTTCTCGGTACAGCTGGAGCTGAATTAATAGATCCCAGCTCCTGCAGCAGGGAGCTCATACCCTTCCTTCCCCTGCCTCCCTCCAGCCTCCTGTCACATCTATTTCTCCCAGGAGCACCAGGCTCGTTCTGGCACTCATCGGATCATATGATAAGCTGATTGAGATCACTAAAATGGCAGAAAGTTAACACAGAAAAAGCAAACTGCAGGGTGGGGCGGGGGATTGCAGATCAGGATATTAAACTGGTTTGCTCGGCAGTCAGAGCAGAGCCAAGGCTGGCAGGAGGCGGAGCACGGGGCTGGGAGGCAGGCAGCGTGACAGGCCCCTCCAGCCGTGCTGGGCTGCAACTAGCCTCCTCTGACTCCTGACAAAAACCTTATTTTCCCCCCAAGTATATTTTTACAGGAGGTGGGGATGCATCAATGAGCTGCTCTGTGGGGTATTTTTTCTAAACAGGCACTTAGAAATGGTCCTAGTATTAGTGTTTCCCAGCTCTCAACAGTCTGCCCCAAGACTTTCAGTCAAAAAGCCTGGAGCCCCAAAGCCTTTCCCAAGCATCACTCCCAAACCTTCTTCTCGAAAGCAGTAAAGTTCTCCAGAACAGGTATGCTCACTACATTCTTCACTCTTATCACAAATAATGATAAAAAACCCACAACAAAATGTTTCAATAAACTCACAGTTCCTTTAACTTTCTCCTGACCAATTTCTACATTTCCTAGGCAGAAGCCTATATGCAACATAGAATCACATAATCATAGATTGTATAAAGGTTGGCAGGGACCTTTAAAGGTCATCCAGTCAAGCCCCCCCATAGTAAGCAGGTACATCTTCACTAACTGGATCAGGTTGCTCAGAGTTCCATCAAGCCTGACTTTGAATATATCAAGGGATGGGGCCTCCACTACCTCTCTAGGCAACTGGTTCCAGTGATCTGCCACCCTCACATTGAAGAATTTCTTCCTAATATCCAACCTAAAATCTCTGCTTTTCTAGTTTAAAACCGTTACCCCTCGTCCTAGTGCTACAGGCCCTTGTGAACAGTTCTTCCCCAGCTTTCCTGTAGGCCCCTTCAGGTACTGGAAGGCCTCTACAAGGTCCCCCGAAAGCCTTCTCTTCTCCAAGCCGAACAAGCCCAACTGTCTCACCCTGTCTTCATAGGAGAGGTGCTCCAGCCCTTTGATCATTTTTGTGGCACCCACTATAGCTGATGGACATCAATAATGTGTATTTTTCCTGGAGTAACTTCTTACATCTCTTTACTGGTTCTTTTGAGACTGGCACCCCAGAACTGAAGCACCCCAAGCCACCAGTCTCTTTGGAGAAATCTCGACCCCTTCACACTTACAACATCCTCTATGGAGGCAAAGGCCAGACACTGCTCATACATTAGAAAGGATGAAATGCAGCAGAATTCACAGCCTCTGTTTTCTTTTACAACTCTTGTTGTTCTGTGCTCCACCCCCCCTTATTAACCAATCCACGTGCCTTCTGTAAATAAATTACTATGCTCAGGCTTCTGCCGGCTCTGTAAACTTTCTTTACTGCATGTGTTTCTTTTTACAGTTTGGTCTCAAGCTGATCTGGATTTTGAAACAAAGGTAGGGTCAGAACATGTGTGCAGTGGCCAAGACTGACCTCACCCTGCCCTTACTACTTACTGAACCAAAGCCTTTCAGTACGCCCTGGAGAGATGCATCCCACCCTGGACCTCTGCCTAATGACAAAAGCCTATGGTCTTCTCCTCGAGACTTACCATCCCCACCAAGGGGACAGGGGAAAATGTTTTATATTGAGGTGGAAAAATGTCTCTGTCCCTATTTTCCACAGCTCTGTGAAAGGAACTAGAAGAGCAAAGGACATGGGGAGGCGCAGTTTGAGGTACAAAAAGAATATGCTAAAGATAAGAGAGGAACAAGGACATTTCAGAGGAAAAAAAAGTCAAAACACTAAGTAGGACTGAGGAGGAATAAACTTCTAAAAATAGAAGTTAAATACAGTTCACAATTCATTCTGCAGCAAAATACAGATGCGAAAATGGTGGCAGAACATACTCCAAGCAGAAGTGGCACAGAGAAGAGTGAAGCAGCAAGACATCCACACGTTATGGAAAGTTTGCTCTATCTGCCTTTTTTAAAATCTACAAACTACTGGTGGGCTGGCTATTTCCAGAGAGAAGCTTGAAATTTCCCAGGGCTCAGTTTCACAACTCTCCTCAAGATGCCATTCCTCCCTGTGAGACCAGCCCACTCGGGATGAGTAACCTGCACCAGTCCGACCGCCCTTCCCCTGCAGCTTTAGGGGATCCTGCCCGGGCCTCCGCCAGTCCCTGTCAAAACCCGGGGCTGTGACAGCTACAGCAGAGCCTGCTCGTGTTTCACTCTGCTGTTTCTGCAGCGGGGATGGGAAAAGCTTCTCCATAACCCCCCTAAGGGACTGCAAAGCAAGGGAACTGCAGACTGTGGGAAGTGTGGGCTGCTCAGTATCCCAGGCCAAATTTAAACCCTGGTCATTTCAGAATATTGTTTAAAATGATTCCAAATACCATTTTCACAATGTATGGAGCATTCATGTTCTAAGCATCTGCAGCATGTTGGGGGGAGGAGGGGGAAGAGCTGCACGACACTGATTTATATGGTAGAAGTTAATGGACATTTTAAAGCCAGGTTCTTTTCAGTACAACATTTTTAGAGGAAGGGGAAAAGCAAACACCACAAGCACAACATGTAAGCATCAGCAGAGTTTTTGTTTGTTTATTTATCTGCTTAACAGCTCTGCTCAAGAACAGACTTGTCAAACTATTAGCAGGCTGGTATAATTTTGCTTGCAACATGAAATGGCTAAGCATTCCTGTTTCGGAAGCTGATCAGATTTCCATAGCCAGCCTTTTCAAGGCCAGGTTGGATGGGGCCCTGGGCAACCTTGTGTAGATTCAGGCCTGAGGTTGGTGGCCCTGCCTGTGGCAGGGGGGTTGGAGCTTTATGATCCTTGGGGTCCCTTCCAACCCAGGCCATTCTATGATTCTATGATTCTTTGCTTTGGGAAAAAAAAAAAATCTGCATTAAAAATTGCAAAGCTGTTGAATGCAACAAAGGAACTGCATAAGTCATAGATAGGAGAAACCCTCTGAACTCAATCCCCTGGGATTAAAATTTATTCAAATCCAACTCCCAGGGCATTCCATAAATGTGGTAATCATTAAGGTCCCATCCAGACACCATCTCAGCAACGCCACCAGCTAACGCTCAGGAGGGACAGCATTTTTCCTTGCAGAAGGAGACCCAGTTTTTATCGTGTTCTGGAGCTGTGGCCCCTGGGGGGGTCCCAGGCTCCCACCTCCCCTGGTTCTTGTGGCTTTGTTTCTCACAACAAATTGTCAGCAATTACCACGAGTATCTGAAAAACCCAGCGAGATTGCAAAATGCAACCCCTGCTAACTGAAAACAGCAGTTTCTGAGAGTATTGCCAGATACCAAGTATCAGAGGCTGGGATCACAGGGTAACTCACCTGGCCAGAAAGTTAAGTACAGAAATTAACTATGCAGTGAAGATGACTTCTGAACAAGTGATGCTTGATGCATCTCGTATGATGACTGTCTCCAGGGCCAACAGACTGAGGAGGGTGCAGAGGTTGCACTGCATAGTAGCAGCAACAGGTAGGAAAGGCTACATCATCTCAGGAACAGGAGTTTGCTCTCAGGGCTGGGGGCCACAACTGACAGCTGAGTCTGGCTCCCACCCCAAGGAAAAGGGCCCACCATCCATTCCCTTCATTTAGGCCATGTTAAAATTTTATTGAACAAAATTCCCAAACTGCTCCTGCTTTTCTTACTTCCCCTCCCCTCCTTTCTTTCCCTCTTTTCCCAGATCTCTTCATACTAAAGCACTTGTTTATCCTCCCAGGGAAGTAATGCAAGAATATTTTTTTAGACCACTACTGCACCATTCTATTTTTAAATGGCCTGTTGGGATGAGCAAGTCAATGGACTTGAGCCTGCTGACCCCAAATCTTGTCCTGCTTCTTCTCATGAGGATGACAAGGAGCTCATTTACATACGCAAGGCTTTAAAATCCAGCTCTTCTCATCAACATAGCAACACTGCAGCACTGAACTGGCTCTTAAACTGAATGCACTACTTAAGCATATTCCCACTCATGTCTGATAGCAACATGCTGTTTATTTCGCATCTCAGTGGGCTTTCAGCATGCTGAAAAGCAGAGGGGACAAGGGGAATCCTTGGTAGACTGCCAAGATCTGCAGAACATCATAAATTTCAAGCCTACCCACACTCTCCAAGTCAGTTAATACACCTACTTCTTGCCTCTTTCTTCCCCTGCACATATTATTACAGTAATTTTTTTGCTTGGGAAAGGTTCAAAGGCAATTGGTGTTCTGTTGCTGGGGTTTATGGTGCTTTTTTTTTTTCCCTGAGATGCCTTAATATTATCAAAGAACTATGCAAATTAAATGTAAAAGAAGTCCTGTCAGCTCATTTACGTCCTCCCTCCACTAATTATGCAAGATATGTATTCCACAGTAATGTAATTCTCCTACTAACACATTTTCCAGCTCGTGTATTAATGTGTCTTTTGGGGGATTGTTCCTGGAAGCTTGCTCCCCAGCTAAATGGCATGGAAGTCGAATATGGGGCAACATTACAAATAAAGAAAGGAAAGCAGCACGTGTGACTTATGACTTGCAAGCTTGGACTATCATGTGCACTGTACACCACGAAGTCTTTGGAAAACCTTTCCAACCTCCCTGTATCCTATTGATGAGAGTTCTGGAAAGAAAAGCAACCAAATTGGAAGGGGAAGAAAAAAAAAAAGTCTACTAATTTACATTTCAGTTGCTACAACATACTTAGGGCTAGATTTAAACATGCTATCAAGTGAAAGCTCACCAGGTACCACCTCCTAGGAGCGCAGCACAATGCCCCCATGCCAAAATTAACTTTTCAATTTGCTTCTCATTTAGTTGATGCTAAACTCCTACAAGCCTGAGGCAATAGGCCATGGAGCAATACTCTGCTAGTAGGTTGCACACACCAGTGCAATAAATGATACCTAATTATTCCAAGGCATGTTTACCATCAGATCTTTTTGTCACTCGCCAACACAGAAAGTTGCAGGCCAACCAGCTTTGCACTGCACATACTCAAGACTCTGCAAGATGTTTCTTCCCACTCCCCAGAAAGGCTAGGTCTGCCCTGTGAAAAGCAATGGGAGGGATGCTGTGCAGGAAACCGAAGGTACTTTCTGAGATACGATGGCACAAAATGAGAGCAACCTCCCCAGTTAAAAACAAACAAGACAATAGTTCTTAAATGTTCTTAAATGTTCTTAATCAAAATGTCTACCTAGATCCATTTGTAGCCAAAATAATGCTGTTCTTACTGATAAGAGTGTTCTGAAAGCTAAATAATCACAGGCTCCAGCGATGGAGATAAATTTGTAAAAAAGGGATAATGTTTATCTGGCAAGGAAGCTCCTTCTAGAATAAAAAAAATATCAGTAAACAACCTCAGCACAAAAGCCTGGCAAATCACTGCAGAAACTCACAAGAAGGGGGAGAAAAAAAAAAAAGCTAACATCAGTGTTCTTTCTTCCTGTTAAGATGATTTCTAAACCCAAACTAACCAGAAGCTATTAAAGACTCCCACTGTTTAAGTCACAGACAGGACAGGGTTCTGTGTTTTCCCTCTGTCTAACTCTTGACATCAAATGCCTGGAAAGCAAAGCAGAAAACAACATACTCTCTATCCCACTTTAGATATCCACAGGCTCACTAGCTGTCTAGTGAGGAAATAATAATGACAATTTACTCATGCATAATACCACATTCTGTGGAGTATGAAAGACACACAGTTGTTATCAGTCCTGCGCTTCCAGGGACCGAGTGAAAAGATGCTACCCGCTAGTAAGCAAAAAGAGAGTGCTGTGCACTATGCACTAGGGGTTTTTTACTTCAATTGCTAGTTTCGTGGTAGCTTTCCCATTCCCAAAGATGCTGGATATACGTTACCAGAGGCATTTCCTTCTCCCAAACAGCTCATTGCCTAAATAGGAAAAATGAAAGACAAGAAGGAGGGGGGGAGGGGGCAGGGGTAAAGATGGTGGGAAAGCTGTGGCAGAAAGCCACAATCTAACTTTCCCAGGATCGCAACAGGTCAACGGCAGAGCTCAGAGTCAGGAGGCGGCTCTGCTGACTCCCAGAACCCTGCCCAGAGGTCCCACTCGCCCTGCAGATCAGCAGGAGATGGTTTTGTCTTACAGGAGAGGCCAGGAGAACTGCAAGGGCAGACAGCTCTCTCGCCACTCCATCTGGAAAACCACGCCAACCTCCCGTAGGGGCCTTTCGCAGACTTGCCCAAGTGAGGCCTGGTGAATGCGCCCATTTCAGCCCACAGCCACCGAGGTATCTGCCTGGGCAACAGATGGGAAAACTCTGGCAAAAGGAGGGAACATTGCAGGGGAAGGGGATGGTAAGAGGTCTAGCAGCAGTGCAGTTTAAGACTATGGCTGGCCCTCCCTGACCCAACCACACCAATCCCAGTCCATCCATCTTGGAACCCATTAAGGCCACACATTTCCTGGCTCAAGTGGCACAAAGCATTCCCTTATCAAATGGAGCTTACAGATTTCACTTTTCCTTCTCACTCCCAAATACCAAGCAGGAAGGGCTTGACAAACTGGCTGCAACGCATTTTTCTGCAAGACTTCTACTCCAGGCCATTGAGAAGTTTTTTTTAAGATATGCCTTGCTGAGAGCTGCCCCTCTGCCAGCCACCCTGGCCATCAGCTGGCTCCTGGCTCCTGCTTTGCTGCTCTGTAGGTGCCCAATTGCCCCAGATTTTATACTACTTCTGCAGAGACACTTGAGCTAACTGGCTTGACGTCCCAGCCTGGAAAATACCCTCTTCAAGAGCCATCCTGAAAGTCACCATCCCATCCTTCAAGCCACCAACTGGCTATGCCCAAATTTAGTGACCTTCACTACACACACCACCACTCCTTTTCTCTTATGAGACAGCCCTCACCCTCAGCCCCCTCCAAAAAGAGAACGGGATCTAACCTTATTATTACTTGTACTTTGTTCTGGCTTTAAACATACTTAAGTAATTTAGATACTACTGAAAGACACACACACACACAAAAAAAAAGCCCCTAACTAAAACAAAAGAACGAAACCAGAGCAGAGGCATACCTCCCATGTGCACACAGTTGGCTCAGACTACATTTGGCTTCCTCTGGAAACATCAGCTAAGATCTTCTGTGTCCAGCTCTCATTCAAATCAGTTCTTCACCCTACCTTAACAGCTTTACCAGTCACTAAATCCACCCCTCCTAACACTGATTTGTCTCTTGGGACCCTCTGCAATGGTCTCTTTTATGCAGAACAATTTCTTTCTGGCAACTATAATTAAAAACAAGCCAGATGGAGAACATCAAGAGAAGAATTTAGACCAGAATGATAAAACATGTGCTTGCACATACAAAATGACATGGGCTACAAATACAGCTGACTTCTCATTTTACACCTCAGCAACCACTTTCATCACCAAGCACCCTCCCTTGGATGTTGGCCACCGACTGAAGGAGAGGAGAGGAAAGGAGAGGAGAGGAAGGTCTGGTGGCGTGGCCACAATGAGTCCCTGAAGCAGTGCTGGCATTGATCAGGTTGAAGGAGACCACCACAAGTCGCCAGAGCAAGCCCTGTGCTCACCAGGTGCCACCTCACCATCACAACCACCCAATGCCACTTCGGAGACATGTCATGCACCATGTGTCTACCTCAGACTGAGTGCAGCCCAAAAGGACTCACCAGTGTCCCTGTGCAGGCAGATGGAAGCGTCAAGGTAACAAAGGCACCTCCTTAGCTGAGAGAGACTGCAGATAAAGGGCAGAGTCTCCAGATCGCTCCTCCAGAGTGACATGGAAATAAGCCTGGATGAAAAGAGCCCGGGGCCACTTGTCTTTGTTTGCTTTTTAAATGAATTCATATCGACATCTAACTCATCACCCCTGGACACACTAATGTGAGCTTTCTGGCGGAACAGAGCAATTTACACCTTGTGACCAAGGCCCTCTGCAAACCCAGGCAAGCCCAGGCCCATTTCACTCGGCTCACCGCTGAGAAGCTGCTGAGAAACCACCTCGGTGCTGGGCGCTCACCTCCTGCAAGAGGAGGGGAGATGTCCCTGGCGAACACTGTCCCTTCAACACAGGGTTGCTACAGCAGGTGTGGCAAACATCTACCAGCCTTTTCAAAGCCTCGGTGTATTTGGCCTTGTCACAGGTCTCGAGATAAAAGCTCAAAATTTAAGCATTAGGTACACAGAAATGCCAGAGGGCTTACACAAAAGACCTACTTTTCAGGGGGGAACATCAAAACCAGAGCAAAGTTAGCCCTTCACCCTCCCTGCTTTTGTAAGCAACCTGCTGTTTCTTGGGGGTACACTGTCAAGAGACCACACGCCACAAGAGAAGCAAAGCCAGGCCCAGGCAATGCTGTGCTCAGATGGAGGACGTGACCAGCAGACAGCTGCACACAGCTCCACAACCAGCTCCTACTGAGAAACAGAGGGGAACGTGCCCCTCACGGGGCAGCATCCAGCAGACACCAACAGCACACGGCTGGCTACCCTGCTTCAGGGACCTGGCCACCTGAGAGACCATCCCACAGTGACCACCAGCCTCTCTCCCAGTGAGTGCCAGGAGGGGTATTAAATAGAAATCAACTTTCTCTTTAATTTCAAGGATTTCTTTAATTTCTTTAAATTCAGGTATGCTAAACAGATGGGATTTATTTTGGAAGCTACAAAAAATATAAATGCAAAAGACTTGGTGGAGGGAAAGGGGAAAAGGGAGAGAGAGCTTGGCTCCCCTGTTTTTATTCCCCTTTTTAGCGTGTTTTCGGGTTTGCTGTTGTTGGTTCAGTGTGCTGGACAAGGAGGAGTCCAGCACACACACTGACAGGCTCGGCTGTCCCCAGAGAGAGGTGCCCACCCTTTTGTCTACCTGCACCACACGATGGTAACAAACACCCGGTGCAGGCAGGCTCTGAAGCTGTCACAGGACAGCTCAGCTTTAATGAGCAGCACGAGGAAGAAGAGCTGATTTCATTTATACCATCCCTATGGAACAAGACAGCAGAGCAGAGCAGGGGAGGAGTCAGCTGTGTGATGAGTTTTATTCCAACGTGGTTAAAATAAAAGTTTTCACATCCATGACCTTTATAAACCTCCAGAACATCAGCAGTAGAGAAGAAAAGCTGACGAACTCTTAAATATATATAAAACATACGCATATTATGAAATTGCAGTCCAACTGTCAATACTCCTCCAGTGCTATAGCACACAACAAAGAAGGGCTGGAAGAGCGTGTTTCAGGGCTTTCTGCTTTTCCCACCCAGGGCAGGCACCAATCGGATTCCCTTTCCTTTCCTTTAGTCATTAGAAACAGCAGCAGTGCCCTATCCTAGCCGCTGTGAGCTGGGGGGTCAGAATTGCAGCAGCAGCTAAAACTACAATGCAGCTTCTAGGGCACAAGACGTGCTGGGGGGGTACCACGAGGGGAGGTATTACTAAGGAGAAGTATCTCAGCAGCCAGCGTAGCAGCTGCACGGACAGGGGCCGTGTTTTATACCGTGACCCTGTACGTAAGGGCTAATTAAGAAATATTTTCCCAACTTGTTTGCAAGATGCAAAAACACACATTTAGCCTAAAGTTATATGTATTTTAATTAAATGAGGACTCACACCAGAGGCCTCTTTTCCAGCATTTTTATCTTCTGGTACCCTGCCAAGTACATCTGTGCTTCTAAAGCAAAAATTAAAAAAACCCCAAACCACCTTGTCCTTGAAAAACAGGCACGTGGCCAGCGAATGATCTGTAAACAGCTTTGTGTCCACACAAACTATTTTCAAATACTCAGGCAGTATTTTCAGACCTCAAACTATTTCTGCTTTGTCAGCATGGGAGCCTGACTCAGAAATCCAAGCCTGTATTAACAACCCTTTCTGTACCAGACCTGCACACAACAAAACCCCAACCTCAGGGGGGGTTTAAATATTAGTTTATTTATTTAACCGAAAAAGGGACGAAATGAACACAATTTCCTCTAGGTTGCTACCTGCGTACTACTTAAGTTGCACTCCCAAAGCCTGTGGGCCACCGTGTTTATGATGTGAAAGGGCAACAGGAGAGAAAAGCCATTATGCAACACACTCGGTGCGCAGGTTAATCCAGGGAAAAGAACAGCATTCAGCAAGGAAATGGAGCCTGCGCGCTCCCCGATTATTACTTTTTACTGAGTACTCAAGAACACACCAAGGGCCTCACAAAAACTAGTCAAAACACGTTCACCACTCTTAAATAACACAGTACGGGCCTTCGCAGACCAAGCTGTGGCAAACAAAAAGGGAGAGAAATTCCTCAGGAGGACTTGTCAGGCAAGCCCAGGGTGCTGCTGCCATTGCAGCCAGTCCCCACCCGCCCTGCTCTGTGCTCAGGGTACAAATAGAATGCAGGCTGAGCAAAAGTTATTTTGGTGCAAAAGGCTTTGTGAGCTTTCAGTCCCCAATACTGACACAACAACAACTCCTGTAGTAACTGTGGGTAGGATACACAATGCAGATTTTTTTTTTTTAATCATAGAATGGCAAGGGTTGGAAGGGACCCCGAGGATCATAGAGCTCCAACCCCCCTGCCACAGGCAGGGCCACCAACCTCTGGACTGGATCTACACAAGGTTGCCCAGGGCCACATCCAACCTGGCCTTGAACACTTCCAGAGATGGGGCATCCACCACCTCTCTGGGCAGCCTGTTCCAGCACCTCACCACTCTTTCTGTAAAAAACTTCCCCCTAATATTCAATCTAAACCTTCCCTCCTTCAGCTTTAAACCATTCCCCCTTGTCCCGCCATTATCTGCCCTTTTAAAAAGTTTGTATGCTCCCTTCAGGTACTGGAAGGCTGCAATGAGGTCCCCCCGCAGCCTTCTCTTCTCCAGGCTGAACAAGCCCAGCTCCCTTAACCTCTCCTTGTAGGGCAGGTGCTCCAGCCCTCTAATCATCCTTGTGGCCCTCCTCTGAACCCTCTCCAATATATCGACTCCAATAGTATTTCTAATAACAACTGCACTTGGAGGGAAAAAAACCCAACTCTTTTCTCATGACAAAAGTAGCACTCCGCTCACGATCCAACACTAGCTATTCCTGCAGACCACAAGTCACTAGTCTGGAGCACAACTCTTCATTAGATGTAATACAAAAATTGTCAGTCAGAAAGGCCAAGCTTTTGGTTACGGATCATTCAGCAAATTGATACAAATAGGCCAACTTAGTCTTGTCCCAGACTGCAAAAGAGGAGTGAGGGCTAAAATATACCTGCAGAAAACAGCTAGCACGTTTTGTCATTGCTTATAGCCAAGTAGGTTATCCCAGCATCACCATCCATCCAGCATCTCTAACACCACACTGCTTCCCGGGCAGCGAAAGGGAAAGAAGGGACAGCAGGTGCCTCAAAGCCCAAGAGTCCATCAGCAGAAGGCACCACGCACACGCCAGGCAGCAAAGCCAGCCCTCTGAACCCCACGAGTATCCTAGCAGCCATGATTGTGTCAGGGAGACATGCACTGGGGACACTTCTCCAGCCTGGACAGGGTCTGTCCAGCCTGTCTCACCGAGGGCAGATACACAACATAAAGGAAGCAGGAAATGGCCCAGACCTCTGGATGACTATAGCAGGTTGATGATCTCCTGTTTCATCAGCTCATCTCCACTAAATAGAAGTATGGAAACTAGAGCCTGTGAATAGTTCAGACTGAAGTCCCAGCCCCTGGCAAACCGATAAATATGCTCCAGCAATCCTTCATCCCCAACTCAGGAGCACCCTACACGCCCAAAGTTTCCATCCTTAGCTAGGTGTTTTCCAAAGTTGTGAAAGATCCCATGTATCTGCCCATGTTCTCTTGTCTCCAAGAGCAGACACAGCTGACAGAGGTGCACCCAGCCACATCTGGTTCGCAGCACAGCTGGAGCCAGCACATTGCCTCCTCTCACACGGGTCTCTGCAAAATAAGCTCGGCAACAGACCCAGGTGGGAAACAACCCAGAAACCTCCAGTAAGAAGGAGTGGTTTCACAAGTGAAAACACTGCTTAATCCTACTCAGAATTTCCACTCAACAATTTGTAATCCTACAAACACAGATATACATAAGGCTGTAGCCAAATTTCATCTCTTAACATTCCTTTCTGCCACTTCCAACCCTACTTGAAGGAGTGGAGAGGGAGACAAAACAGAAGTAGAAGCCTTCCAGTTGTTTAAGGTATTTGCTCAGTCACACTTTCCTAGGATGAGTGCAAACCTACCTACAGAGGAAAGTCTGAGCAACACTGCCTCAAATGCTACCTACCCTTAACGCAAATCACCACTTGGATCTGGAAAACAGTCACACTAAACACAATCAGGTACTCCAACCAAACGCTACAGCCATGACCTAAATACATTATGTGGTATGGTGGTGCAGAACAGCAGTTCCTAGAATTAAGCAATCTACTAATTAAGTGTCATGCACTGAAAACAAAATTAAATCAGCTGTGATGCTGCCCTACTACTTCTTCTACTCCCTTCTCCCCACATCGGGGAAAGAAAACAAAATCCTTTCCACCAGCCTGAATGCTGTATCACCAGCAGGACTGGATTTCCAAGATGCTGGGGAGGGGTCTATGTATGCCAAATGGGCCTGTCCCAAATTACAGCACTCTGAGGAGAGCTAAAACAAAGTAATTATATTTTTTAAATCGTAATAAAACTGGATTTCCAAAAGTTCCAATGCTTTTAAACTTTGCCTTTTAAATTTACAGGCACTTGTCTAATTACTGAAAGAGCATTACAGTTTATTATAATCCCATGTCTGCACTGCAAACATCAATACAGCAAGCTGGAATCGATTGCTCAATTATACAATGCACAGCCATTGCAACTGCTGTCAAAGGAGAATTCATTGCAAGTCCAAGGGCTTGTCTTTCAAAACATGAGCAAGAGTAATGCCCAACACTTAAAGCAATGTCACTGAACCAATGGATCACCAGGAGAAGTACCTGAGGACAAGATTCCGTGCAACGCGCTGCCAGATATGGGTCATGCACAGCCACGGATTTATGCCACGCGTGGGGCAGCCCCATCAGACACACAGCTCAATCAAGGGCTGACTGTGGCACCATGCCCTGGAGCATCAGCCACAGCTTTGCCATTCCGCCTCACCACGTACCCTGGGTGACTAAGACCCTGATGGAAGTCAGAAGCCCATCCCACCCACCAGTCCAGTATGTGAGGGTGTTTTGCCAGCCAGGGAAGCCACCCAAATCTAGAGACTACAGGGCATCAAGAGAAGGAGGGCTGGGGGCAGCAGCCACGGCACAGCCCTGTGTGACCCCTGGCAGCCCCAGCAGAGTTGTGCAAGGTGCTGCTCCACTGTCACTGAAGGTGAAAAACACACACAGACGTGCACACAACACACAGACATACCCGTACACCCCAAAACACGTTTTCCACCAGCACTCACCTCTGCCTGACTCCGTCTGTGGCAGGAACGGAAGCTCCTACAACCATCTCTTTCCAAGGGAAAGCTGGTGACTTTCTGATCCTTCCAAGGGCCCCACAGGGGCACCCACTGCAGCTACACACAGCCTGACAGAGGGCAGTTGAGTCCCCATAGGCACACAGGTCTGTCCCAGAGGACTTACTCTACCTCGATCAGGACCTGTGAGGATGTTTTAGTCATAAACAAGTAAAAAGAACACGGTTCTCATGCTACTCTTACTCCTCGTCCAGCTACAGCGCATCTCAAACAGAGATGCCTGTAAAGAAAATAAACAAACAAAACCAGGCTTAAAGCCCCCAATGAATTTCCATCTGAAACATCAAGAAAAGCCCAAAAGCTTAATTTGGTACTACACTGGGCTGGAGTTCAAATATACATGAGAATTCAAAGCTGGAAGCATTGAAAGATGCTCAGTGCTGAAAACAGAAGAGAAGGAGTTTGTATCTTCATGGGTGGAAAGCTACAAGGGCTTTCTTTATGATTTTTGACACCAACTCTTACATGTAACCAAGAAAGAAGCAAGGCTAACAGGATCAGAGGTAAAAATCAACCAAGATCCCAAGAACTGAAATAGCAACATCCAAGTTTCCACAGGGAACACAGAACAAGGGTTCCTCAATACGTAACCAAACGGCTGGGGCAGAGAAAACAAGCAAATACAAGTTACTGGCAAATGCCAGCACACCATTTTAGGAAAATTAGCAAGTGCTTAATTTTATTTTATTTTGATGACTCTGCTTTTTATTTTCATTTTTACTAATGCTTCAGTAGCTGACAAGCCATCATCTGTACGCATTCAAAAAAGGATAATGCACATCTTCCATTTAGTCTGCTCATTAGTTTAAGAATTTCAGGAGACACTATTCCAAAGGGAAAAGAAAATATAAACCCAACATTTCTCCATTATGTGAATAAGCCTGTAGCTGAGAGATTTAATCTACTTAATAGTACTGTTTGCCACTTGCATTTATAGTTAGCGCTGAAACCAGTGGGTGAAATTCAACAAGAAGCAGCAAGCGAGGAAAAAGCAAATGGGCTAGTTAACTGCTACAAAAAATCTTCAAGATCCATCCTTAGCTTCAGTAAAAGCAACTGCAAATGATCAGGAAAAGCTGGTAGTGTGAATTCTGAGGAGACCATTCCAGCTTCCCAGTCTTCGTTTCAATGTTCACCGCAGGCAGAAGTTCATTTGTTTTACTTTTATGGCTCCCATGAATGTGTCACACACTTAGCGATAAGTACGCACTTACTACTGACAAGTTTTAGCTCTGCCTTGAGATAGAAATCATTCAAAGCACAGGCAAGTCTGTGCCAATATGTTCCAAGCAAACAGACTCACAGATACATGATATGCTTAAATCAAGTCTGATTTCTGCAAGGAAATTCACTTAAAAAGCAGACCTTCGGGCTACTGTTTCTGCAGGCTGCGTTATGGAAGGGTCCCAAGAGAGCACTGGTCAGAAACACAGCAGAGAGGACAGATGAGCTCCAGTAAGGAGCCAGGACAGAGGCGTGCATGTCCCGCGTGGCATGGGTGCCCTGGGGAACCATGCCATCGGCTTTGGCAGAGCCCTGGGACATAAGGGATCCTGACTGCAAACAGACAAGACAGAGTATTTTTACTGGTGGATGGGTCAGCTGGCAAGGGAGCTGAAGAGATGGCATGTAGGTGCAAGTACAACCTTATCTTTCATCTCTTCCTCCCCATCAGATCTTCAGCACTCTCAGCAATGATGACTACTCCATTCATCTCAGAAAAATGAGATCTCAAGTGAGAATACCTAATAAATTCAAGCACTGTTAGGATTTCATGTCCCCCAGCTAGAATCACCTTGTGAATGAGGAGCAAAGCCTTTCTTTCTTCTATCAAGATTACATGGTAACTGGATTGCATGTGACACATACAGAGCTACTGCCCAGGCAAGAGTGATGAGCAATCAAAAATCAACCAGGGGAGGGAACCAACAGAGAGCTTCCTTCCTAACATCTCTGCCCGCTTTGAACATCCAGATAGACTCACGAAGTCTATCTCATGGATATACCACAACATAAGAAGTGGCACTCATTCCAG
This sequence comes from Laterallus jamaicensis coturniculus, assembly GCA_022605575.1. NCBI lineage: Eukaryota > Metazoa > Chordata > Aves > Gruiformes > Rallidae > Laterallus > Laterallus jamaicensis. The sequence goes on along the minus strand of JAKCOX010000023.1, from coordinate 5,418,172 downwards.
AAAGCTGGAAGCCATGGAAAAAGAGAAGGGGAGGAAGAAAAGAGAAAGGGACCATTTCCAGTACCGCGATAGCCCTTTGCAGAGCATGCCTGCCTAGCCACTGCTGGGAAGCAGGCTGTTGGAGCAAACAGGCCCAAGGAACCAGTGTGCATGCAGGAGACAACAAAGATGAGGGAACTGCAGCGTCTGGCAACCCCAGTGACCACCACAACCCAGCTATGTGCTCTTTACACAGGAGAGTCTCTCTTCAGACTGCCAGATTTCCTTCCTAATAGAAAAGAAAGTTGCCTCAACAGTGTCAGTGATTTATTACAAATATGAGATTAAAGGAATTTTCCTCCTCAAAGCTAGATTTAAAGCAGCTTTATCCACTTAATTATGCCACTAATGTGAGCTAATGCTGTTGCCTTCCATCACAGCTAGAGATGGGCACTCCGAGAACTGGACTCTACTTGTCCTGCTCACCATTTTGGCTGTGACTCAAAGGTCAATGTTCAAATCCAGGTACCTCAAATTCAGTGTGGTAAAAAACACGGTCTGATGTTCAAAGATGGAGAGGGGAGAATAAGTTTCTGTACTGCTTGTGTGCAGCAGTAACCAAAACATGGAAGGTGCTTCCTAAATCTACAAAACTGAGAATGCTCAGGCTCCTGAAATGAAAAAGTACCAAAAAAAACCCCAAAAAACCAAACAGTAAAAGTTAGCTACAATTATCTACTAAATGTTTTTGCAAAACCCTTTAGCAGAGCATAAGTTTTCAGTCTAACAGCTGTGCCAGAGGACCTCTGCACATAAATTATTTGTGGAGAAACTTCTACATCCATTTAGATGTTAGGATTGCTACCATCTTTCATGCATGCAGTGGTGGTCTGACCCAAAAAGCATCTGTATTTTTACCCTTATGACCACTTCCCTAAATCTTCTCCATTTGCAAACAATTCTTTCTACTCTTGTCAAGCCACATCCTGCAAAGCCTGCTACTACAGAAATTAAGCAATGACATTCTTGTACCAACTTCCGCTTCCTCAGAGGAAGCAGCCTTACCATCCAGTAGATAAAGAGCATGCATTTGCATCTTGTCTTTGCTCTGAAAGATAAAACATGAATCATTTCTTTTTCCTGTTAAACCCAGTAGGTAGCTTGAACCCTCTGCTTACAAGCAGAAGCATCAGAAAGGTACTCTCACGGACAATGGGTTTCAGGTTGGAAGACAGAGATGGTAACACTGCTAAGATCCAAGAGTGCTGATTCCCAGGAGAATCTCCAGACACTGATTTCCCCACTCCCAAATCTAGTTTTTCATCTTTGCCATGAAAACTACCAGAAGCTTCAAAAGCATTCAGGGAACAAAAGTTGACAAGGAGGTTGATATCCTGAGCAACCTGAAGCACACTGAAGGAGATGCATGAAAATCTGAGGTGTTTGTCACCACAAGATACTGTGAGGTGGAAGAAAGCATGTCAAGAAGAAAGGTCTGGAAGGAGATGACACATTTCCACTCCAGCCATAGACTTCCTGTGCAATTTGAACATGTAGCTTAATTTCCTTTGTTGGTTTGTTATAGGTTTTTTTAAAACCTATAAAAGTATTAACTAACTTTACAGTTGTGTTCTCAAGCATAATTCATTAACATTTATGAAAAAAGCACCTTGAGTTCCTAGGGTAAAAGCCACTACAGATAAGATCACATATTAAGGAACAGCTAAATATTACCAGGACTGGTGCTTTACACCAGGATTTGCAGCTCCTCTGCACTGAGCAGCCATTTGAGACCAGGAAACAGTAGCTGACACTTGCAGCAGAAGCGCCAGGCATACTGGTTCCCTCGCCAGATCCGGAGGTGACCGGCCAACACCAGAGCAGCACAGCAACAGCAGCTCGGGTGCTGAGGGAAAACCGAGGAAACGGAGTCAGACTTCCCCTTCCTCCAGCCAGCGGCCGAGCCCAGACCACCAGCATCCTGCAGTTCAATTCATGCAGCCTAAATATGGGTGATTGATGCCTTGTGGGATATCCCAGGGCAGGCAGAAACAGCACGAGACCTACTAGAGATCTGCGTCCTTTTGGAGCAGATGCTGGGGGCCAGGCAGGGTGTGTCCCAGCATACCTCTCCTTGGTGGAAGGGAGCAGAGGCGGATGCAAGTTCCATTCCACTTTCTACAAGGTTCAATGCCACCACCAGCCATCCCTCGGTACAGCAGCTCCAAGACAGCATCCCAGCTGGGTACCCCCTAGTTTTGAAGGCATCTGGGCTGCAGTGGCCCCTGGAAGCAGGAGAAACCCCTTTGGTTTTGGGGAAATGTCCTGACACGGCTGGAACAAAGCATGCAGGAGCAGCTTCACAGCAGGCATGGCCTCCCAGCAGGCATGGCCTCCCAGCCTTCCTAAAAAGGCATGCTGCAAACAATGCCACTATTTGGCATCAGCATGAGAAGAAGAGTGCCCAGGCAATAAGGCTGCTGTTTACTATTTCTTCACAGGAGATGAGATCTCTCCACCTTTTTTAATTCGTCACTCTTAATTCCAAGTGAAAAAAATTACTTCCTGTTCCTGAAAAGGTGCTGCGATTCGTTCAAAGGGTTTTTGGAAGGGCACTGGAACTGTCAGCTTCCAAATATTAAATGCTTTCCATGTTAAATCTGGAAAACCAGAAATAGGGGTTACAGGAAGGATTATCCTTAATTCTTTCACTGCTCTTTCAGTACAGCAAAAGGGGCGAAGCAGGTTAAGACAGTCCCTAGAAGTAGTAGCTGCTTTAATAAAGAAAGATCTGTTGAATAAACATTAACGGCATTATTTGGACATCTTCAAGAGACTGGAAATCCGAGATTTGCTGATGTAGAGGAAATGCAGATCTTTATCTATAAGCCTGAAAGTGAAGCAAAATGAAATAAATATCTGAATTCCCTCTCTGCAGAAATATTTCATCCTTCAGGACAAAACTCCACTGCTTCAGTGCTGCAACTTCTGCACCTTGCCCAGCTCCCAGCTGGAGCTGTTGGGTGTATTTTCAAACCTAAGGTGTTCTTGTTTCCAAATTTAAAAGTCACTAGATCTTCTGAAGGCTCCGTCTTTCAGGGGTGGTGAGAAAAGTCTCCCTTTAACGCAGGCCAACTCCTCCCACACTTCTCAACTGATGGCTCACTCTATGCCAAATTATTTTAAAATTCTGCAAATCCAAGAAGGTTCCAGAAATAAGGAGGAGCCCAAGGCTGTGCAGCACTGTCCGCCCGCAGGGACCTTCTCCTGCACCCCACAACCCACCCAGCAGTCACTCAGGTGGGACCCTGAGAAACGCCTCCAAAGCAGAAGACCCTCAAATCCCTGGGTCACGAGTCATTCCACATTGTGATGGAGGACCAGCAAGCACTTTGGCGTAGCCAACTACTCCTGTGACCCTTCAGTAGGCAGGCATCCTCATTCCCTGCTCCACTGCAAGAGTTACAGCTATTAAATAAACAGCACATCATTAATTAGGTCCTAAGCTCACCCTCTGCCTGGTGCTTTGTGCACCTCTGATTCATTAGAGTATTAGAGGTACAACTGGAGATAATCCTGCCGTTAGCAGCATCAGCTGGGCAGTTTACAAGATGACATACAATGAGCACCGATTAGAAGGAAGTGCATCATGAATTTAATAGAACAGTAAAACAAAACCAAAAAGAGCAACAGTCCAATTACTTTCTCCCTACGCCAAGTTTCAAATAAAGCCCTGTTCCAAGGCCAACACTATAGCACAGTAGGGAGCAGCACAGTGGGCTAAAATTGTGTTATTCTTCTCTTTGTTGGGAATGGAGGACTAACAGCTTGGCCTGGAAGGCACTGAACTACCTATTTGATTAGTCATTCAGCAGAATCATGAAGGTCGCTGGAGCACCATCCAGAGCAAATGTATACCTGACCTCGCATCACTTGCAAACGGGAAGTTTAAGACCGATTCCTCCCCATGCTCCTCCTCCCCATCTCCTTCTGAAGCTGGGTTTGATACCAACAACCTGCTTGATCTCATTTCTCTCCAACTATTAGGTTCCCTGCATTTTAAAACCAGACCAAGCTTACAGCAAGACAACGTGGAGAATAGAGAAGTTACATGTGTGGTATTTATAAGTAACTATTTTATACCACCCAGGTTCCCTGTTTGACATTAATATGTCCAAAATGCAACAATTACAGCAGAGCAAAGGGGAAACTCGTGGCAAAAATAAAGCTATTTTAAAGGAGAAAGGGACTTCTTGTTGAGCAGGACAACAAACTACATTCAAGTTTACACCGTCCGCTCTTCCCTAGGCGAGTAGAGGATCAAAGAGGATCCCAAATCTCCAAAGAACACTAGGAAAAGGAGCAGAGGTTGAGTGAGAGCCTGCCCTGGGTCCATGGGTAGAAGTGAGGACTCCCACATCCGCAGGTACAGCTGCAGCAAGTCAGAAATTAAACTGTCTGGGGAGAGGCACAGATGGGAGAAGCATTGCAGCTGGTGCCTAGAGCCTGAGTAGTTACACCCCTGCATGCAGATGTTTTGCAGGTTATTTTCGAGGTACAAGCTGTCCATAGGAATAAATGAACAAGGCTGAGTTTGCAGGCAATCCTTCTGCACCACCGAAAATAAGCATGATGTCACCAGCTCCCAAGGGGAAACAGCTGAAACTGGACATGGACAGTGTCATCCAGGCAGCGGGGAAGAAGGAAGCCTGCAGCCCACACAACTTCCCCGCCAGCCACTTCCCAAGGACCTGACCCAGCATGGGATGCCGAACACTCATGGTGTCCCCAGAGCTCAGGCCCTGATGCACATCAGGGAGTGCCCAGGGACTAAAAGCAGTGGGAACTCAACATGAACTCTCCACTTACGAGCATGAGGGAACCAGAGCACTAATTATGCAAAGAAAGTAAGAGGAGATAAGGCTGCAGCCTCTCCACCACTTATCCGTGTGGTCTGGGTACTGGGGGAAGCTCAGGACGAATGCTTATTAAAGTTGGACAAACAGCCTGTTAGGACTGAAGGGATTTACACAGGCTCAGCGTGGGAGTGCGGCTCAGCGACAATTTATTTCTTATTTATACTGCAGTACCACTCAGTGGCCTCAAATCATGACCAAAGCAGCATTGTGTTAGATACTGTTCAGCCACCCACACAGGCGAACCAGTTAGCCCAAACAGCTTATGAGCTGATGTCCCCATTCAGGAGAGCACGTGCACCCAAGCTCTCCTGGGACAGCAAATACTGCAGGAGTTAGACCCTGGCCTGATTTGGCCAGAAATGCCAATCTGGAAAAGACCTGGATGGAATAACCAATTGCAGCAAATACAGCTGTTTCATCCGGCTGCGCTGTATCTAAAGCTTGGGTCCTGTGAGTTCCCAACGCCTGGTAAACTGAAGGGAAAACACTAGGGTGCTGCTGAGGATTAGTGAAGAGTTCTGTACAGTAGTAAAAATGCAGCTCTGGTATTGAGAAAGAGACCAGGCAATTTCACAGAACCACAGGCTTGTTTGGGTTGGAAAGAACCTCAAAGCTCACCTAATTGCAACCCCCCTGCCATAGGCATGGACACCCTCCACTAGACCAGGTTGCCTAAAGCCCCATCCAACTGGCCTTGCCAAGAATGGGGTATGTACAACCTCTCAGGGCAATCTGATTCAGTGTCTCACTATCCTCACAGGGAAGAATTTCCTCCTAATCTAAATCTTCAGCTTACAGCCATTACCCCTTCTCCTATCACTACACACCCTTGTAAATAGCCCTTCTCCAGCTTCCCTGTTGGCCACTTCAGGTACTGGCAGGCCGCTATAAGGTCTCCCCAGAGAACAAGTCCAACTCTCGCAGCCTGTCTTCACAGGAGAGGTGCTCCTGCCCCTGATTATCTTCATGGCCCACCTCTGGACACGCTCCAAAAGCTCCATGTCCCTCCTGTACTTGGGGACCCCAGAGCTGGACGCAGAACTCCAGGGGGGGGTCTCACCAGACCTGCTGGCCATGCTGCTTTTGATGCAGCCCAGGACACGGTTGGCTTTCTGGGCTGCAAGCTGGCTCATGTTGAGCTTTACAACAACCAAGTCCTTCTCCTCAGGGCTGCTCTGAATGCCTTTTCTGCCCAACCTGCAGTTGTGCTTGGGATTGGCCCAACCAATGTGCAGGACCCCGCACTTGGCCTTGTTAGACTTGATGCAGTTCACACCGGCCCACCTCTCAAGCCCTTCAAGGTCCCTTAAAAACAACACAAACCAACCCTCATGAAAATTAACTCTATCCTTGACAAAACCAGGACAATAAAGCACAACAAGAGATAATTAAAAAACAAACAAAACCCAACAACAAACCCACTTCTTTGACAGAAACTGCCATTGAAATAACTCAACTTGTATTTAGCTTTAAGTTTGCTCCTCCTGATCCAAGGCTTTCTGGGTCCAAAGCTTTGACCACCTTTACCAACTATGTCTCCCTATAAATGTCACTTTGTCAGGACTGACATAATTCTAACCTACAGCATCTGTGATACTATTTATGGTTCTGGTTTTAAGAAAATATTGTGAGATTCTGCTGCAGGCAGTTTGTAAGGGCTCTCTTCCACTGAAAGACTTCTCCACTAATACAGAAATATTTCCACATCTCAACAGCAGTGAAAATCTCCCTAATGCAAATCTCTTCTCTAGGTTAAACCATTCGCTACACTACAAAAGGACGGAATTTAATCAGAGGAGAGGAACTAATTCCTCATCGCCTTCCTGACTTCCAAGGCCCAAACACAGCCACAGAGTACAAATGTTCAAAGCAATCTCTAGGGAGAATGAGCCATGTGAACTTCCAGCCAAAACACAGAAAGAAAAAAACAATCAGTTTGAGGGGCTACAGTCTGAGGCTCATATTGGAAACTGTTTCACAACTTGAGTTACAACTTACACAAGAACCCAAATTTATAGTATTTTCTTAGCATTTGTATATATGCCTAAATCAAATCAATAATTAAGCTTTGGGCTTATAGGATTTACTTTGTTATAGCATTCTACTTGGCAGGGTATTTTACAGCAGCAAGTTTACATAGCAGTTCATCCATAACCATGATTTACTTCACTTTCATTAGCTTAAAGACTAAAATCAGAAGACATTTAATTCTTCTAATTTAATATTTATAAATGAAGGAAGTAGGATCATGAGTACTGGGTTGCTAAAAGCCACTTCCATGCCAAGGAGTACAACAAGAAAAACTTTACTGCTGCCAAGGAGGACACCACTTTCAGCACGGCTTCACAATTAACTACCACTGTGCTGTGTGACTGGAGCTGTGATGAACCTTGTCAGGAGAAGAAAAACATCTACCTTTCCCCAGGCATGTCTCAGGGGGTATTCAGCGAGGTGCCGAGGAACTGGGAAGTAATTTGGAAAGGCTGATGCACAGCCTTAGGACTTCTTTTTCCTGTTGCTACCTCTATGGACTCCAAAGATGGCTGGATAGACGATGGACAGATGGATGGATGGATGGCCAATCTTGTAACAGGGTAAGGAGGAATAAATCCATGTCACCAAGAAAAGCGAGCAGATTACATCACAGGCTGCTAATAAAGAGCAAGAGCTCGCCAGCAAAGTGGAGCTTCTGACAATGCCTTGTGCTAGCTCTCAACCAGTAAAAAAAACAGATAAGTAAACAAAATAAAATGTTATCTCAGCTGCAGACAATTTTATTACTACTCTACTCCCCACAATTTTACTAAAAATACTGTCATTTAAAGAAATCCATTTATTCTGTTCTCAGCTATGAAAACAAATTCTGTTTTTTGAGGACAACATAAGAGTAACTTAAGCCTTTTCAAAACATGGTTCTATGAAAGCAGGCTCTCCCACATTAGCCAGATGAATGCAAGACTATTTTTCCTAGCCTGACTTCATCCTTTCACCTAAAGCTGGGGAAATGGAAAGGTTGGTACAGTTTATGGGCAGAGCAAGTCATCTTTTTTTTTTACTGCACAAGGAACCCAGGTCTAGTTTGCCAGGAGTTCTTTCTCTGGCAGTATAATGTGCAGTATATCACTTGCAAAAAATAATGGATGATTTGATCATTTTCAGTAATTATTAAACGCAGATTTGAAAAAAAAAAAAAATTTCCGATCTCCAGAGAGGAAAGCAAGAGTAGTGAAAATGCTCTTTTCAAAGAGGTTTACTGCCTTGCCCACAAAAAAAAAAGTGTTGTTTGCAGCTTCTGCCAAGCTGCACAAAGTCAGTTCCTGTCCTTGTTTGGAGGTAAGGAGACAAAGCAGTGAAGCCTCTACGTGAGCAAGAGGAAAAGAATGGGCAAAAACCAAGGTCAGCACCTGAGAAAAGTCAGTAGAAAGCGGGGTGTGGAAGCAGTGGGGACACAAAGTGTGTGCACCAACACCTCTCAAGTTCCCGGCTGTCAAAATAAGCCCATCTACCTTGGTCAGACCATACTCCTGCAAGTCACAGCTCACACCCATGTTTCGCCCCACCGCCACTGCATCAGCGGTTAGCACCTCGATCTGAGCAGAGGTCTGTGGGTGTGACTTGAGGATATAGCTAAAACACCATTTAAGGGCAAGGTGCTGCTAAGAGCAGAGGCCTGAGGGCTGCCCTCCCAACCCCTCCAGCACCCAAGCTCAGGCACAGCAGCAGCCGGATTGGAGAGCTCAACCAGCAGAAAACTCTGATCGCTTCTACGGAGTCTCAAGGAGCAGGTGAAGAAAAAGCAAAGGAACATCCATCACTGAGAGGCAAAACCGTTGTGGCTGTGCTGGGAGGCTGAGTGCTTGCTGTCAGCCAAGAAGCAGCAGGGTCAGGGCTTTCTGAAAAGGGTGTTGAATGAGGACGGCATTCCTACCAAAACCAATGGCTGTTCTGAGGGTAAGACACAAACTCCTCATGGTTTTCATTTATCATCTGGAAATTGGGGGGCTGCTGCTACAAAGTCCTCCTTATTCATGGGTAACTCCAGAAATCAGGGACTGACCAGAGGAGATGCAGGGCTGGCACAAGGAAGACCCTCAACAGCGAGAGCTAGTGGAATGTGGAAATAGGTTGCCTGAGGATGTGGCACCATGAAACAGGTTAGAGAAAACACCCATCAAAGAACAGCTTGACAGGTCAAAGTGATCCAAGTCTTGGGGCACAGGGAAGGACTGGATGATCTCCTCAAACTCTGTCTAGCCCTCGTTTTGTATTAGTGTATTCATTCACAGGAATTGATTGTGTATCTGTGCATGCATATATATGTACATACATATACACACGTGTATATACACATACACAAATAGGTACACATAAATTACTGACTTGAGGACAAGAAAAGATGTCATGCTTAACTTCCTTAATACAGTTTGCATCAGACCAAAGCTGCCTGGAAGAAAAGGTGGAAAAAAGTCCATAACCCCTTCAGATGCCTCACACTTTCAAACGTGTCCCAAACATAAAGACTACGGTCAGAACCTTTGGTCCCTTATGTAAGGCTTGAGTCCCCTGTTCAGGGAGAAAAGAACAGGCTTCCCCCTCAAGCCCAAGGAAATCTTCCTAAAGTTAATCTGCTAGTTGTTAAGTAACTTAGGCCAGACACCGAAAGGAGACGCGATCACATGCATGAGATTAGCATGCTGAGTACGCAGGAAGGCGATGGCTCGTGCTGCCCTGGCAAAGGCAACGGGTAGGCAAAGCTCTGCTTACACCTTATATACCCTAATACGCCTGACAGGCTCAAAGGGGCAGAGGTGAAGGAGGCAATGAGCCCTGTTTTGACTCCCATTCCCCTCAGAAAACACCCCGGGGCTTGGTGCTCCCTCCTCCCCCCACCCCTTCCCTTCCCAGGTCCTAGTTGACTACCAGCAGGGCCGAGGTGGCGTCGGGGATCTGAGCTACAAACTTTCCTGAGGAAATGCCACTGTGATGGTATCATCAGATCCTTTGAGAATAGGGAATAGATAAGACCACACTCTGGGAGATAATCACCTATTTGTGGTACAAAGATATTTTCTTTTACAATAGCCAGACTTTTACTCTTAAACAGCTAGGCAATTTTTTCCCCTCAGGAAGGTTAACCTGCTATTCTAAAAAACACTTATGGAAAGTGCCTACTGAAAGTGCAGGATGACACAGATGAATACGGATGCCTGCTGCCAGCCAGCTCAGAGCAAGCCACCTTAGGCTCGTCACTGTGAATTATGCTCTGCTCTGGATGCTGAAGCCCCTCTGATCCTTCCTCCTGCCTCTCCTCTATCACCCATCAACCTCCATCAATACACATCCCACCTTGGAAGCCTCCTTTCTCCCAGAAGGGAGGCAGGGCAGTTCTGGACAGCGTGATGGCACAGAAGGCCAACAGGCTTGAGCAGGGTTCGGACGTGGCCGTGGCTGGCCCAAGAGGCAACACAGCTCAGCCCAGCTGATCATCCCTATCTCTGCCACAGCCCTCCCTCATCTCGAAGCATGTTTTTTGCAGACGGCCCCGACATCAGTTGGCTCCCACCACAACACTGGCAGAACCACACTGTAATTTTGCTCAGCCATAAGAATTTTAAACCGTGCTTAAGCATGCTTACTAACCGCTCTTAAAGACTTACCGAAGTGCAGCCAAAAATGACTGAAGCCCTTCAGCCGGCCAAAGGGCATCCCAGATAAACGAGTAAATAAATCAGCATGCTGCCACAGACAATGAGAGCCTATCTGAAATATTTCAAAACCAAACAGCAGCGTAAGAAGCTTCAATGGGATTTGTAAGTCAGTGCATAGGAGTACCATGTTTACGGGAATGAAAATTCAAGCGTTGATCCGCTTCTCAAGGCTAGCACAGGGACTTCTCAAAGGAAGAGAAGGGGGGGAAAAAAGAAGAAAAAAATGATTGGCAACAAAGGCTGACATTTGCTCAAGTCAGGAGAGGAAGTCTGGTATTTTCAAGATGGAGCAGTGGCTGTGGGCGCAATGGGAGATGTGTCTGTAGCACAGCGCCACCAGCAACCTCACTGGAGGCAATGCCAGAGGGCACCAGGCCCTCAGGACCATGGGGTACTTGGCGGTGAGCTGTATGCACCAGTTCTGCACTACCCATCCCTCCCGGTTTCCACCACCCTCAATGGCACCCCAAAAACCTCCTCCAGGTTTATCTTCATGGGTCCTGGACAGAAGGTGCATCTCTGCAGGAGGGGTAAAGCCCAGAAAGACAAGACATGTAACCTATCAAAAGCACAGCAGGAAGGGTGGGAAACCTGAGAGAGCAAACTACTGCCCACCCAAATCTGTCTGTCCCTGTGTGCAGCATCAGGAACAGTATCACGCTGGCAATGGCATTTTGGCAGCATCAGAACTGCACAAGATTAAATGGCAAAGCTCAATGTTACTTCAAGGTTAAAAAAAAAAAAAAAAAAAAAGAAAACATAAGTGGTCAGTGATTTTTCAGAAGACTACTGTGTACACTCAAAAAACCCCAAGTTTCTTTAAGCCCTCCCATAAAATGAAGGCACATGTGAAGTCATGTCACATCTGGAAGTCTGAGCTGGAGGCCCCACAGCCCCTGGGAATGAATTTAGAAACCTAACATGAGAGACTCAAAGTTCTTGTCCAAGCTATGTGAACGCACACATAAAACCCTTCCTTCAGTCTGTCTGCCTCCTTTATGCCCAGGTATTTTATCTCTGACACAAATGTGCTCCTCTAACAACATGAGGGCAGGGCTGAAAGGAGCACATTTAATAGAATTTACCCATAGTGAAAGCCAAGGTCTCCCAAATGCTGGCTTGGGGCGGCCAGAGGAGACAATGCATCTTGCTCCTACCCCCCCAGGGCTCATCTCTGAACACAGCCACCTCCCCAGGACTCCTCAGTGCCAAAAGTCGATGAAAGCTGCCCTGTGATGGTGGCAAGAGATGGGGGTGGGGGAGACCCATCAGGATTCAAGCTCCCCACAGCCAGCAGCAGGGACCAAACAGAGGCACTTTCAGTAACAATTACAGGACACCAAGGGATAAGAATGTGTAATACTGCATTTGTTACAATTGGCAGTATCATATGTTAACGATTACATAGAGGATTTTCTCTTCTGATGTCACTCTTATAAATCATTCAGGATTGGTAACCTGCTTTCTCCTCAAAACATAAACCTTCTCATAAGAACTGAAAGCTTTGAAGGCGTAAGTTGCAAGAAGTCGTGCCTAAACTAAAGTATAAAAAGCCAGGAAAGAGGCCTCTATTCTTCGAACCCTGTGGCAGGCCTAACCCATGGTGAGGATCTGCAGAGCTGTGTGAGCTCGGGACCTCCCTGAAGCCCAGCCACCCAGACAAGATGACGGATGAGCTAAGGAAAATAACCACAGTACCCTATGAGGGAGCACGGCAGTAAGTCCAACTTGTACTTGAAATAGCAGTACCTTTAAAAGGCCTAGAAAACTTGTAGGCCCGGGGTAGGAGGAGAGGCTGGATCTTGCATTTGAATAAAAAGACAGTAACTAGGAGCTTTACATAATATCTGGTTAAGTAGGCAACACGGGAAAGGCTAATCATTGATGCCTACTCATTTTTTCTTCAAAACAAAGAAATGACATGTTCTAAACTTCTAGAAAAAGTGTTTTTAAAAAGCATAAACTAAAGCATATATTTTTGCAGCTTTATGAAGCTGCTGCAAGCTCTGCTAATCACCGGCCTGAGAGCAGTGATGCCAATAACTAGCACTCTTCACATACGTACTGCTCCTGCCCTCCTAAAGAGCTCAGACGCTTCATGTAACTCCATGCCACCCACCATTTCTTTCCTGACACCCCTACAAAACCCAGCAACAAAAAAGAACTGCACCAAACAACTGTTAAGTTATATGCCACCTTCCATCCTTTCCATCAGATACAGTGAACGTAAGTCAAAAAACTGCAGTGAACCAGCTCCCTCCATAAAGATTAATGAAAGAGTTCAAGGAATTAATATCCGCTGCCCTCCTGAAATGGACATGTGGTTTTTAAGTCCCTTAATACAGTTCTGGTGAGTTTAAAATGATAGAGTGCATGTTGGAATAGATCTAGTCTTCTCATTTCATGCATTTGTCAACAGAGAGTTAAAACTGAGCTTGAAAAGCAGGCAGAGGAGTAGGAAAGGCTAAAAACCCAGGGGCAGCAGTCCAGCCTCAACCCTGAGAGCAACTTTCCCCCTTCCCTACAGCCGGTACACGGTGGTCACAAAAATGGCCGATAAAATGAGAAACCAGCTGAGAGGATTTGTAATGTGAAACCACCAGGCACAATACTGAAAATTTTCCTGTCTGCTGAGAGAGGGGAAAAAAACACAACCCCGCTGGAGAGGTCATTAAAGACAGATGGCTCACACAGAGGGCTGGCAGGAGTGTGCTCCTCCAAAACCCAGGCACCAGCATCCATCACCCAGGTATCTGCTGGCAGAGGTAGATCCCCATCAGCAGAAAGTGGGGCCGAGACCAGGGCCAGCATGCAGTACCTCACTGAGACGTAAAACCCAGCTCCCACCAGCCTCCGCTGATAGCCCACCCGTGGCTGCTGCCACACTGAGCATATCCAGACTGGGAGAGACAGAGGAGGACTGAATGATTTTTGCATTTAGGTTTGCTGGACTGGTATCAGCAATCTGTCAAAAAAGGAAAGAAAAGCCCTAACCGAACCATCAGCTACGCTCATTAAAATCCTAAAGACGTCTGGAGAACTGCCCTTTCTGCAGCATTAAGTCATTGGCAACTTCATCTTAACTCCGATGGAGATTTCCCCACCCTCCTTCCCTGCCGCCCCGTGCCGAATTTAACTGCAGAAGAGAGGACTGGATCATGCTCAACAACAAAAAAAACCCACTTAGCTAAGAGCTTGCAGCAGGGTGAGGGTGGGGGAGACGGTGGGGGTGCTGTAAAGATAAGTAAATCCTTTGCTTTGCACATGTCTTGCAGTTATTTATCCCCTCGCTGCCATCACGTGAGGCGAGCCGGGGCCTGCACACTGAACAAAGGGCCTTTGCTGGGCCCTCCACAAGGAGCCCTTTAAGCCTTTCCGCACAGTTTACAAGTATACTCCCAAGTAGCCTTTAAACTGTGACACCAAAATAAAAAAACCCTTTATGCATCAGTGTTACCCTTACCCCTTCACCAGGCCATGAAAAAGTGGCATGGCTGGGGTACATAGCACACACGCACTCCCCCCCCCACCCGCCAGGAGACATAATTCCTAAATTTAGGCCTGTCGTCTGCCACCTGTATTAATCAAGAGATCAAGCTCTTCATTAATGGCATTCAGCTAACTTGCTAATTTAAGGAAGGAAATCTCTCCTCCGAGGTACCTTGAAGGGACAGTCAGTTATTTTAGATCCCCACTTCAGAGAAAGCAGTGAGAAACAACTTACCATCTTTGGTCCAATGTGAACTAGAAGCCATGCTTTAAAAAGCAAATGCCACTTCAGCCCAGAGCTCAGAGCTGAGGTGCATGGAGGATTTTTTTCCCAAGGATCAACACATGGCCTGAACCCTTCTGGCCCAAAAAGGATCAATACAAGGTCTGAACCCTTCTGGCCCAAAATGCAACACCTTGACAGCAAGTGTGTCTGTGCATCCATGCTAGCAAGCCCAGCAGCATGACAGGAGGGTCTGCAGAGAAGCAGACCTGGTCCCAAGGAGCTCAATCCTGCAAGAAGCTCAAGCAACCCCTGCCTCACTTGAGCCAAATCACCTGATTTCAGAGCTACAAAATGAGTCAAAATGTGCAGAATCAGGCTCTAAACCAGAAATTCAGCTCCTCTGCCTAAACCACAGCAATCCTTGCCTGCCAGTTCTTTTTAATCGCTAGACTGACAGCCATGTGGTAAAGTCGACATCGCCAAGTACTTGTCATTTCATCGGTGCTGCCAATTCCCATCTTGCTGAGACAATGACACATCAAAAATAGCTTTCATCTGTTTATATACTGCATGCTCGGCAAACTATGTCACCAACTGCTGGTGTGGAAAAAAAAAAGAGCCTTATTTTAATAATCTCCATCCTGGAAAAAAACAAGATTACATACTCTCTGAAAAACATGAAAAATGTATTCCATGTTTTGGGAAACCTTCAATGCATCCCATATTTCATTTCTGATTATTAGATTCTGAAAATATTTATTACAGTAAATCATAATAGAGCTCAATTTTCACTAACAAAGAGCAAAGCAATCATAACCCAAACTTTTTTTCATCAAAATGCTGGTTTCTGAAGCTGCTGGAAATACTTAGGAGACAGAAGCCGATAGCCGAAAGCATATTTCCTTATAAAAATGGGAGGTTTTTGCAGGTTCAAACAGATGCCAAAAACAACATAGACAAAATTTCACAGTCTTTCTTCACATTTTCATTGGTCTCCCTGGAAGACATACACTGCCTGAGTCACATCCTTTTGTTCCTCTCTTCTTGGGCTAGTCACATTTGCTGAGGTATTTCTTGGTGGACACCATGATTAGAAAAAGTCCTGCTCTCTACTGATCTGATGAGCATCTGAATTTGTCTACATAGGAATATACCGTGAAATGTTTGTTTGTGCAATTTTCGCTTTGTTCTTCCCTCCTTCTCTATATAACACAAAGGGTAAGAATGGTATGAAGCACCCACCAAACCTCGTAACACAGATTTCAAAAGCAGATCTACAAGCAATGCCATAAACTTAAGACTACAGGCTAGAAAGCCTGTATTAGAAAATTACAGCAGATCACCCTACAGCTGTGAAACTTCTCCATCAAGCACTGTGTGGCAAGAAATACCTTAACCTACTTTGATCCTTCATAAAACTCACCCTCTACTTTGTTGAAAAGTGCAAAAGGAACTGCAGAAATTCAGGAACAAAATTTCCTTCACAATGAAAAAGAACATTTTTAAAGCTGAAATAGCTTATTTACTGCTGTTAACAGATAAATTTTCAGCTCTTCTAAGTGCAGAACATGTACAAGTGTTCCAGCAAAAATGGGATGCATGGCTGTTTTGGAAGGGAGTCCCAGTTGAGACTGCAGAAGACAGCAAGCTTCAGGCCTGACTTATAGAGCCTTCATGACAGTCTAATAAATCAGAAAAACATATTTTTCCAACTTGTAGATTAAAACAAATACCAATTTGGTGATAGCATGCTTTTGAGCAGCCGGGTTTCCAAAGGAAGAAGGACTGTTTATACTAGCCTGATACTCTAATAGACGGACACGCACGTATCATTAATAACGCTGGGCAGATGGAAACAAGCTGCGAATGCCTGCAACACAGCCCACAGGTCATCGAGCTGCCAAGGTGTAGGTGGAACTCTGCTATCTTGAAATGAGACACGAATGGCAGGAAAGATGATGCTGTGTCAGCTGCAGACGGCTCTTGGGTGCTCCTCCCCAGGCGGAGAAACCCACCCAGAAGAGCCACAACACCGTGCTTCTACCACTGTTTACTGGGCAGTAAGTTTAATCCATTACGTTTTCATGCAGCCAGACTCCTTGCCACAAGATGCCATTAAGCCAAAGGTGGAAACATGGTTTATGCCATACAGGCTATTAAGCATGGATCAACTGGGTACAACCTTGATCAAAAAAACCCCCACCAAAACCAACCAACAAACCAACCCAAAAAATCCAAACAAATAATAAAGAGAACGCTCACCCCACACCCCCACCATCAGCTGCCAAAGGTTAGTATATCCTATGGGAGATCTCTCTCTGTGCATATAGATTTAATCCTTTTCTCTGTTACTGCCAAGTCCTAGAGACAGCAGCCTAGGCACTACAGTCCCACATGGAAGCTCTTAAGCTAGTCCAAATATACTTAGATTTGTGTGTAGAAAAAGCTTAAGTTCTTGGAAACCAGCTTTTACATAAAGAGTGGCAACTCCCTGGCATCTTAAAAAGGAGGACCCAGCACTAAGTGCAGCTGAGAGGATGTACTGCTGCCATAGAACAAGTAAGTAAAGGAGAAAGTTCCTGTTTTCTCTTTATCAGGATTTAACATCAAGTTGGCTAAGTGAAGTTGCACAGCTCAATGGAAAAAGCAGATTTTTTTTTTCCCTACTCTCCTTCTCAGATGTCTTCTTCCTCATGGAAGAAGCAGCAGGTAAATTAAAGAAGTCCTTCACTGCCTCAGGAGGAGCTTGCCTGCCAGCATCTGGGAGCAGAGCTCAGCAACAAGCTTAGAAAAGTTCTTTTGGAACACAGCTTTGGAAGGGAAAGCTCTCCCCCGAGGAGGTGGCGATGTAGAAGCGGTTATTGATAAACAGAGATATTAGCTGCCAGTCTGTTCTCGCAGTCCAAACCAAACAAGTGGAAATAGGAGAGAATTATGTGTGCATTAAGATTGAATTCATACTTTAAAATACTATTAGTGACAGATTGGTAAGAGATCAAATGCAATGCACTCCATGTAATTGCTGGATTCCTTTGGAGTTTGTTTTCTTTTTTTTAAACAGTAAATGTATTCCGTAAGTGGAAAGATATTCACATATGGTTAAATTTTAATTCTGTTAGTTATATAAACTACATGCCACTATAAAAACTCTCAGTAGTAGTTTCAATTCCATAATCACAAGCTGTTATTCACTTTCCATGATTACAGATTCTGCCCCGCTGAAAAGTTTCTCCTTCCACTTCAAACATGGGTCAAGCAACTCACAGACACACTTAACTCAGACTGTAAAAGAACTTAGTGAACCTTCTGAGTATAAAATATACTAAAATTAAACCTGACTTTGTCGTCATACTTCATCGACCTGTCATCGACTTCATCATGTACCCAAAGGTAAAATTGTTTAAAACCGAGGTAGGGCATAAGAACATTGCATTAAAGAGACAAGGCAAACGATCTCTCAGTTTAGTACTACTTCAGTTAGTCTGGAGGCTTCAATTGTTTTAAAAATACAAACATAAAGCAAAGCTTCTACAGAAAAAAAATCCTCACTAAAAACTACCTTAAAATGCCATGCAGCAATCACCCAAAATGCAGTCTTACTATAAAAACTCAAAGTATGCTCTTAGCATAAAAATAAAAGATCTTCATGAGATAGGCTTTTATTCCAAATTTAAAAGTAATTAAAATGTATTATATGCAAGTGTTGGATGGGGCTGAGCCCATGACTCAGTTCTCATGTCACCTCCAATCACAGTAACGAATCCACTCTTTGGGATGAAGTTTGAGAGCTATGGGTAAAATGATTTATTACTGCTAGCTCTAATTAATCCAAACGAAACCACTTCTAATTCTTCAGTACGTAAACTAGATGCATGTTTCTGCCATTTGCAATGCATCTAATTCAAACAGGAAACTCTTCAAATCTGGGATTACAAAAATGGAATGAGTGAATTGGAATAATTTGTCCCTTTAGGCCAATAGTCAATGAAATTACCTGCGAAGGTAAACTTCACAGCACGCCTGTCTCTTCCTTGGTATCAATGGCCCAGCACATCCTTTCAAAACTAAAGGTAACTCTTCATCCACCAGCCTTCTACATATACCAGCCCAAAGGCATGCTCTCGAGCAACTGAGCTGAATAAACACCAGGAGGGAGGAGAAATATAAGGCAGAAGGAGTAAGAGACTAAAATTGCTGCTTTTTAACAGAGATTATTGTATTTACTCAGTGGTGCCTGCCACAAGAAGGTGTTTGCAAGGAGTGGTTAATGTGTGCATGCAGTTCCCAAGAATACAGGCTAGGATAAAAATATTTATTTTTATTTATTTTTAAGCCCCAGAGGCATCCCAAATAATACACTTTACTGACAGCCTCAACTCGTGGCAATCAGCATAGCTTAAACCACTGTAAATAATCTCCAAGGAGAGCGATAATGTACAGTCATCCCCCAAACAGTGAACAGGGGTCGGGGGGGCAAAGAGCTTACCAACATTAAGCACAGGCATCTCAAAAAGAGCAGCTTCCAGCTCCATCCAGAATACGGCACGTTCACACATGACCTGTAACCCACTGCTGAATCCCAAGGCTGGGATTCTGATCTCACTAAATCTGGGAATTATTTGGGATTTGGCCAGTACAGTCCAGAGCAGAGTTGGATAGTAAATGCATACCTACCCTTCAGAGCAAGATTAGCCTAAAGAATTATTATTTCTAAAAGACCAGGAGAAAACAGAAGTGTATGACAGCTATGCTGTGAAAAAACAGTACTCTTCAAGGAGTGCCAAAGCCAGAAAGATTTACAATTGCTGAAAAATAAAAAAAAACCCCAACCCCTCACCATCCCCTACAGCAGAAACCTTTTTCTTTGTGCTGGAGCAATCCTATACTCGGACTCAAACTTTGGCCCCACTGAGACTATTCGTTCACCTCAGCTTTTATTCATTCTCCTTATAAATTGGCATTATGATAAAGTACCATCACACTGCACTTGCCCATGTTTTCAGCTACACAAAGGGAGGATGCAAGAAGGAAGCTGTTGCAAGAATAACTGTGCATTGACCAATTCATAACTTCTGAGCAAAGAAACCCAACATACAAACTTGAGCTTTGTGTATTTTTCTGGGGTGGAGGATAATTTCTCATTTCCGTTAACATTACCCAAACAGACTTATTAATGGAGCCAAGACAGATGAGCTCTGGCTCTGGTTGCTGAAGGTTTCCCTCATCCCAGGTGTCTGCCATCCATCCCTGCCTCTGCGGCAAAATTCACCCACTGAAACCCACCTACGTGCATGCTTTGCCTGCTCCGCATCAGAGCTGCATCTGAGCTCCAGCTGTTCCTGTCCACAGCTGCGTGATAAGAAAACCGGAGCACTGCAGGACATGCACTCCTTCCCCTCTTCCCAGCTGCCACCAAAAAAGTCCTTCCAGCAGCACAGCAACATCCCTCAGGGCTCATCTGCAAGCATTCACAGAGGTGCCTGGCTGTCCCCTCGTATTTCAGTGCGCTTGTGCATCATGAGTGAATTAAAAAGGCAATCACAAACACTAGCTCGGTTAGCTGCTTTGCCAAGGAGTTGAGCGCAAGAATTTAGTCAGGAGTCCAAAAGTCTTGATCCTGCAACCCTGAACACAGCTAAGTACCAGCAGCTCAACAGACCAGCAACTGCTCCTTGCAAACTGACTATAGGAAGTGCATTAATTTTCCTATCAAAACAGAGGATACCATAACAGTGATCTCCTTTCATGCAGTTAACTGGAAGGTGCTTTGAATTTAAATAAAACAATAGCAGAAGTTCCCTCATGCCATTCAAATCTCACCAGAACAGCACATTCTGGTTTGCTGCAGGCAAAGGTCACAAGTCACTCTGAGGAACCATAACGAGCAAACAAGGACATGGTTGGTCAAAAAGGCCAAGGCCATCTGAACTCTTTTACACACTTGGACAAGACTGAAAGAACAGGGAAGACTGCAGTTATGCTGGACTTGCTTTTTAACTGTCTTTTCAGTCACCCTTCTTCACAGAAAAATAACTTTATGCTAGCAGGTTTGGGTTGAAGGGCAGGGGGGGAAGGGAGGTATTTGGCTTTTTCAACCTGTAATACAGCAGTTCTTCATCTAGAAGACGACTAATCATTTGTTCCCCTTCTGAATTCTGTGAGCAAGCAGACCTTGACAGAGATCTATTAACACCCACATGATTCATGGCACCAGTCAGAAAGCAGAGCGAAACCATCATTAAAAAGATAAAGGAGAGAAGCCAAATGTACAGTTCCCCTAAATAAAGGGATTTATTTAGGAGGTGCTTTATTAATACAATATATAATGCAGTACATTGTACTGGAAAAACACTTGCACAGTGAATGGTCCCACATGTACAAAAAAGGCACAGAAGAAAAGTTAATTCCGTTAACTTGGGGGAAAACCTCTTCCTAAGGCACTGCTGACCAGCACAAATGATGCTGCTCCATGGCCATTACTTTACTGTTGGTTTTTGTTTCTAACTGAGGATATGTGTTAGCACCTTTTTTCAGAGAAACCCAGGAAGCATCCAGTCAAACACGGAGAAAACAAGCTTTCCTCTGCAAGGGGATGCCTGGTGCTCTGAAGCACTCTGCACAGAAACAACATCCCAGAAAACACACGGCCATTGGCACCAGCCCTCGCTCCCTTGACCTGGGGAGGAGGTCTCCCCCACAGGCTATTGGGAAGGCAGAGGGTGAAGAGGGAACCAGCAAAAGGACTGAGCAGCCAGGCCTCTGCATCCCACAGCCGGGCTCTGGGAGAGGCCGCAGCTTGGTCTCCTCAGCTCTGCTTCTAACTGCAGACCCAAAGAGCCCTGACAGCAGCAGGCCACTATTTTTAATTACACCGCTGGGATCATCTGTTCCCTGAAGAACTCTTTAATTGCTCTTTGCTTGACAACCCCATCCCCCCTCACAGCAACCAGGTCTTAAGCATCTCACCACAACAGCCCTAAGGTCCCTGAAACATGAGCACATGATTGCTGAAGTCTTTTATTCTGTTTATTTCCAGCGTCAAAAAAGTCTAGGCATAGAAGTACCGAGCAAGTGATCAGAGACACCAAAAAATAAACAAAATGAGAGCCTCTAACATGCACAGCTTCCATCCAGAAGTCTGTGTGACTTTAATACCACTCCACATTAGTAAAGGCAAGGAGGGACAGGGAAGCCACCCAAGTACCAGCACAACTTGCACCCTTGTGCTTCAGTCACAGAGCACCCAACTCTGCTAGAAGCCCATCTGTGCTCCCCACCTCGCACTCCACAGCTTGCAGGGAGCATGAGGAAAGGGCTGAACGAGGGACCCTGACGCCCCCACACCCAAGGTTTCCAGGTACGGGCAGAAACAGAAACCAGTTCACCTACTCGTGTCTACTCACATGAAAGCAGAGGGGGCATGCTACATCTGGGAATCACATAATCACAAGGTTGGAAAAGACCTTTAAGATCATCAGGGCCAACCATTCCCGTCCTATGCTAAACCATATCCCTAAGTAACTCATCTACCCTTTTTTTAAACACATCCAGGGAAGGTGACTCAACCACCTCCCTGGGCAGCCTGTCCCAGGGCCTGACAACTCTTTTCAGTAAAAAGGGAAAAGCAGGGAAACGTTTTAAATACCAATAATTAAGCCTCAGCAAGCTCTATGAAAAGCAAAAGTGCAGACACCTCCATAGGGAAAGGTATTTCAAAGGGGAGGCTGCCCATCCTGCAGGGTAACCCTGCATCATGGGGGGCTGACAGGGTGGGCATCACCCAACCCCACATCCTGACGCTGACAGACGCTCAGCATGGACTCTCAAGGGCAAGTTACAGATCCTGCTGCCTCCCCAGCGCCACTGCCTCCTGCCACACACCACCTCTTCCTCCGCCACCTGAGAAACAGGGGTCGCAACTGCCGAGCTGATCTTCCTGGAGTCAGTATTGGTAAAGCACTTAAAGGGAAAATGAAGTGCCGAGGAGGAAGAAAATAAATATTTGGCAAACACCACTTCAGTTTATAGCAGAGTAGGTTTATAAACCCCATGAGGTTAACTTATTTTGTTTGCTGTTTGTTGGGTTTTTTTCCCATTAGAACACCCACTCACACACTCACAGAACAATTCATGAATATCATTCTTCCCTTTCCCTCTGCCCCCGGTCCTTTTCCACTAGCTCTGGAGGTAGTAAATTAAATAGATGAAAAAAGTTTCCACTGTAAGTTTCGGTTTCTGACTTCATTTAAAATTTCATCATGCTCCAGCTATTTCAAACATCCCCAGCCAGTCTAGAGCTGCAAATGACACCCATCCGTAATGGGGAAATTAAGTGCTTAAAATTAAGTACCTCTCACTTAGGTCAATGAAAATAAAATAAAGACCAAACACAAAATGTTTGGCATGTTCTTTCTCACTCTATGCTTCTAACTTTCAACAAACCTTAAGGAGATATGATGCTTACTGGCATCCTCTGTCCTAACACTGGCTATTCTCAAACCATCTCCTATTACGCACCCACTCGGGTGCAAGTGCTTTCCTCTCCTGTATGAAGCTATTCAGTTCTTATTGTGGACATAAGGACAACCCGAGAGCCCCAACTTTGATCTCTCTCTTGCTATCTCAAGCTCCTTCAAAAAAGGAGAATATTCCTGCTTGGAAGATCACTTACAGCCACACCTTCAGGGGACACAGGGTTTCACAGCTCTATCAAAATAAAAGTTTGCACCTCACTCATGCACAAATCCCAGGAATATATAGAGTCTATGCAGGCAAGCACATGTGTTTGCCACGTACTGAGTGAGAAGGGAAGCATAAGGGCATCTTGCCCCACTGCTGCAAGCAAGAAGCAGTGCTGGCTTACACAACCCTATTTTCAGCAACCTACCGCAAGAATATTAATGCACAGAAACCAAGACCAAACATACTAATGAGTACAAAAGCCATGTAATCATTTTCCCAGATTAAATCCATCTGTCCAACAGAATCCATCTGTCCAAGGAGCTTATTAAGGCTGGAATAAGTCTTTTATTAGTTGGGTTACTAGGATCCAAGCCTTATCTCTGTCACTTCGAGTCCTCCCAGGCACGCCAGCCGCCCCCTGCACAGCAAGGCTTTGCCATCACTCCTGCTGCACCATGTCCCCTGTGCCTTCCAGCTCCACTCAGAAAAACCTTGGAGGCAAAAGTTCCCTCTTTCTCGTCCTGCTTAACTGTGGTCAGGCATTTGATGCTCAAAGGGAAAAAGCCATGCTCTGAATTACTCTACTGGCCCATCAAAACCAGGAAGGACCCCTGTGCAAACGCCCCAACCTCGGCAGAGCCCGAGCTTTCAGCCACTGCACAATCCCACCTCTGTGCCCCACTATGAAGAGAACCACTCAAACCCAAACCCAGCCTAAAAGAAGGCGAGTAATGTCTCCAGAAGCTCACAAGGGCACGGTCCCAGTGGCCAGCCCTGCATTGCCAAAAAGCAGCAGAGCAGGAGGCGAACAGTGCCTTGTCAGTCTCCCCAGCCGCTATTCAGACACTGGCAGGCGACTGGAAAGCCAAAAGACTGCTAAAGTTCAGCTTTGTTCGCTGCTTGGCACGACCCGGAGCAGCAGCACAGGGAGGCCGGCACCGGGAACATTTATAGAAGGGTCTCCCAAAAATGGAAAGGAGGGGAGGAGCGGCTAAACAGAGACATATTCCCACCACAGATGCCAGAAAAGAAAGGAAATGACCAGGCAGAGGAAAAAGGAAAAAAAAAAGGAAAAAAAAAATCAATGCTCAAAGTAATTTAAGTGAGGTTACACCAGGCAAGGAAAAAAGGGCATAGATCAGTTTGATTTGGAAGGGAAACTGCAGCAAGGGCACCTACCAGGTTGCAAATTTGGGAGGGTTTTTTTTTTCAGTTTGTTTAAATAAAAGACATCCATCAACAATATTACCATACAAGGTACAACTCCCACTCCTTTACACAGATACACTTGGGGGGTGTTTATTCTTCCCAAACCCTACAGGAACCTTTTCCTGTGTTTTTTTTTTAATCCCCTATAAAATAAAGGAATACATGTTTACAGGCTGACAAAGTATTAGCTGGTATACTGCAGCACACAAGAAAGAGTGAAAGGAAGAATTAAGTCAAAACATCCCAAAGCAGGGGCATATTGACCTTTACTGCTCATGACCTCTACTACAGGAGACCAAAAGCATGCTTCAGAAACCCACTGCTGCACCAGCCAGGGAACTGAGCAGGAGCCACCGCTGTCATTTCTGTGCTTTGAAAGACAGACTAAATCAATGGCAACTCACACTCTGTTGAAAAAGGGGGGTGATATAATTGCTTCGATTTTAAGAACTGCACCAAGAGCGATGGGGACGATGAGCAGCACAAATTCCCCATCGCCTGTGGCACTGCCTCTGAACCATTACAAGGGTGGACCACGAAGACAGCGTAAGCCTATGTAGGGAGAACCCACAGGACACAACCAATCCCTGAACGCAGCAGCCTATGTTTTCTATAGTTCAGCAAGTGTTAGTGCACATCCTTAAAACAAGTTCTCTGTATCAGGCCAGCCCTGGAGTTGTTCTTTTACACCCAAAGCTGCTCATCCTCTTTTGCATTCGAAAGCAGTGGGTGAAAAGGACTGCATCCAGTGTAACCACAGGCACACAAATTATACTGGAGAGAGGAAAGAAGAGGCTGAGTCTCCCTCCTTGTCAGGGCTGGGGCAGGCAAGCCAAAAGCTTTCTGAGAAACTCCACTGTGAACAAGAGGACACGTGTCCAAAGAGCCAGTACAGCATAACGCTGTACCCGATCCATTTCATCCGTTCAACTGGGCTTACTGATAGCACAGCGAGGTAAGCTGAAAAAGAGTTGTTCCTTTTCACACCCATACATAACCGTGCCTTCTCACCCTCCCAATTAAGAGGAAGAAATGCATGTTTTCTTTCCATCACTTCAGGCACCAGACCCACCTATTTCTCAAAAATCTAGATGGAAAAATCAGTAACACACTGCCAAAATTGCACATGCGAGACCATACTTAAAACCAAAATTACTGAGGGCTCTACCTTTTGTACCAGATCATACAATTTTCCTTCTCATATATCCTACCTCCCAGGAGGAAATAAAGCAAGATAATAAGGCAGTGAGACGTGATGAGGGAAATACTCATCAGTAAGTATAACCTATAAAAAAATTAATTTGTTTCCATAATTTTCACAACACTAATCTACCCCAATATCTCAGGAACCAGGAAGATAATCACTGCCTCTACTTGTTCAAGAATTTTTTTTATGGGGTCCCTAACTGGTGAAGATTAAACATACTTAATGATACATCTACAAAACCTACAGTTTCATGTATGAATAGCTTCTCATCATCTAAGGAAGGGAAATGCATTCCTCCAAATCATGATGCTCCTCTAGCTTTTGGTTATGCCATTTATAGAATAACAGAAAGTGTTAGGTTGGAAGGGACCTTTAGAGCTAATCTAGTCCTACCCTCCTGCAGTAAGAAGGACATCTTCACTAGATCAGGTCACTCAGAGCCCGATCAAACCTGACCTTGATTATATCCAGGGATGGGGCCTCCACTACTTCTCCGGGCAACTGGTTCCAGTGATCCGTCACCCTTGTATTGAAGAATTTTTTCTTCATATCCAACCTGAATCTCCCCTTTTTCCAGTTTAAGACCTTAACCCCTCGTCCTAGTGCTACAGGCCCTAATGAACAGTTCTTCCCCAGGTTTCCTACAGACACCTTTCAGGTATTGGAATGTCCCCTCGGAGCCTTCTCTTCTCCAAGCTGAACAAGCCCAACTCTCTCAGGCTGTTTCCATAGGAGAGGTGCTCCAGCCCTTCGATCATTTTTGTGGCCAAGTCAAACCCACCTTATGCTTTGGAGGACAAGCCCCTTTCCACATCTGCTTCAGAAGCATTTTACACTTGCACATGGTACAACCTTCAGGCTTCCCTCGGAAGTAATTCCCTCCTTCCTCCCAAATTTAAATGTATAGAGTCTTCACCAGGACGTCAAAACCCCAGTAGCATTTCACCAGCACCAGATGGAGAAAAAGTAGGAAAGAGAAGAGAAAGGAGGAAAGAAGAGATTTTAAGCCAGACCACTGACCAAGGACTTTTTATCCTAGACTTACTAAGGGCTTGTCTACATGGGAAAGTCAGGGTGAAGGGAGCAACAGTGTGAATTTCCAGCACACTCTCTTTCAGTGGACCAGATCAACCCGCACAACAGGCGCTCTTAGTGCACACTCAGCATCCACAGGGGGAGTTAGTGCAGAGCAGCTAGCGTGCTGTAAACTCACACCCTAGCTTACTGCGCACTAACTTCCCCATGTAGACAAGCACCAAGCTGCTGAAGCCTTCATTTGCCTAAACGCATCCATTTGTTTTCCTCTCAGCGGACTAGTTCTGGGCAACTCGGGGCCGTTACTATACTAAAGGGAAAAAAAAATAAATTAGCAGGCTAAAAAGGACAAACACTCTTTTGGTAAAACAAATTACAGCCACACACAAAACTGCTTTAAGCAACATGCAGGCCAATACAATTCATCTTCTGTGGGTATAACCGGAGCCCCTAAAACTCATCCAGGTGAAAGCTGCTAACACAAAAGGCACCAGGAAAACCTCACAGACCAACAACTGGTTTTCAGCTTCCCCCTGGTTCTGCCCATCACGCTGACAGACAAAGTCCCTGCGACCAGGAGGAAAAGGGATTGCACCCATCGGTGTTGAAGTGAGATACAATCCTCCAGTGCCAGCAGGCTGAGCTCCCCATGCCTGAGAGAGGCCACAGGCACCAGAAATGGTTGCTTCTCTGTGTTAACTAACAAATTTTTCCCCCCCACTGGGTGCCTAAAAGCAAGTTTATCAGTTTTTCCTTCTAAACAGCTGTCTCCAGTGCTCTGCCACAAAAACGTCCCCTTTCCCCTTCTCAAAGGTAGCCTGCATCAGTAAGATGCAGCTGCAGCTCTGACCAAGCGCTGACACCCTGATGTCATTGTTCCAGAAGTTGTCTGTACCCAGCAGGGACTTTCCTGCTGCAGACCCCTCCTGCTTTAGCCCAGTGATCCATGCAAACTCTCTGCACCTCAACCACAGTCCCACTGGGGGACAACCCAGGCACCCCACAGGAGTGACAGATTAACCAGGCGTCATTCTCCAGGACAGCAAAGCAGCTTAGGAAGCCGCAGCTCCCTCCTCTTGTCTGCCGCCGTTTCCAGCCACGGATTTGGCTAAAGCGATCAGACTTCAGACTCCTGAACCGCTCCCAGCACATGTTTACCCAAAAGACCATTATAAGGTTAATATTGCACTGGAGGGAACAGACAGCCTCTCCTGAATCACAACTCTAACTTTACTCAATGCTTACTTTTTGTGCCTTACTTTCAACTCAATAGTAAGAAGAATAAGCAAAATAGAAAAGGTTTGAGTTTACGAAGTTAGCACTTGAAGGTGTATATGCTTCGATGACACTTATGGATTCATTCAAGCTCAGTATATTCTATGATTCTACGATTCAGGAGCTAGGTGATCTATACTCTGAACAGAAAGTAGCTGGTGCCCCCTTTGGCCTCCCACACCGCCAAGAATGACATTTCCCAGTTACAATTGCCAGAGCAGAGCTACAGCAGAGACCATAAAAGCTATCGGACAGATGTAGAATAGAATATCTCAGCTGAAGAGGCCCAACAACAACCATCTATTCCAACTGCCTGACCACTTCAGGGCTGACCAAAAGTTACAGCATGTTATTAAGGGCATTGTCCAAATGCCTCAAAGTCTGGCAGGCTTGGCGGACAGACCACCTCTCTAGGAAGCCTATTCCAGGGTTTGACCACCCTCTTCTCAAGAAATGTTTCCTAATGCCCAATCTGAACCTCCTCTGGTGCAGCTTTGAGCCATTCCCACATGTCCTGTCACTGGGAACCAGGGAGAAGAGCTCAGCACCTCCCTCTCCACTTCCCCTCCTCGGGAAGCTGTAGAGAGCTATCAGGTCTGCCTCAGCCTCCTCTCCAAATTAAACTATCACAGATTCTCTCAAAACTAGACAACTGTAAAGTCCTCAGCCACTGCTCACAGGGAGAGCCCTGTACAGCATTGTCGTAGTCTTAAGGATCACCACCAAGGTCTCAGTTCCATCAGGGCACCACCCCCAGACATTAAAAAGTTAAAAGTGTTTTTTTTCAAACAAACACAAGGAAACTGATCTGTTGACTTCAAGTTTGTCTCTTCATTGAAAGTTCAATGATTTTTAGGGCAGGATCTGTAAAGGCCGGAAAGGCAGAAAGACTAATTCCTCTGGACACTGGGGGGTAAGCGGGGAGAAAGAAAAAAAGGCAAGTGATAACCCCCATGTTTTTCACACAGCTCTGCTGTCTTCCCCCTGCAGTACCCTTAACTCTAAATGACCTGCAAATTAACTGAAACATGAAATCTGACTCCACGCCTCTGCTCTGCACAATACCACAGCCTGCCAGCAAGTCCAACCATGACAAAGAAGTTTCAAGGAAAGTTGTTTAAATATATTACTGCCTGTCAGCATTTATTTTCTACAAATACTGAAACAAACACAGCAGTTCCTTCTAAACGGGGCAGGAAAGGGTGCCTGGCGAGCAGAAAAACTCCCAAAAAAAAAGCAACAGCATTTTGGAGCAGCCAGGATAAAAAAGGATGGCAAAGTGGCTTCCAGGCAGTTTTCAGCTTTTCTACCTCAAGCTATAATCAAGCTAATCAGATCAAAACCAGATCTGGTCATTGCATGGATCACTGGCTGTCAGAAAACTCTCAGTGCAGAAACTGATACCGACAATTGCTCTTCTATGGTCTTCTCTGGAGCTAACAAACCCCTGATGGTCTGCAATAGGGCCAGCAGGCACACTACTGATGGAAGTAACCTTGAAAACATACTCCCGATGGCCACCAACCTCACCTCAGCTTTAGAAATACAAAAGCACTCAAGTAGGAGAACAACAACCTCTGTATTTTGACCCAGTGCTAACTGTTTCTGGTCCCCTTTAGTGTTTAAAGCAAAACTCCAGGAGAAATACTGCAATATTCGTTGGGAGAGTTTTGGAAGGCACTCTCACATCTGTATCAGTAGGGAGCCCATTCCCATGGGCACACCTCTCCCAAGACACCTGGGAGACACCACACCTCAGTGGTACAGACACCCCTCTACCTCTTGCAAGCTGCGTTTTGGGAAACCAGCAGCACCCTTTGAGGAACTATTTTCTCTGCAAGAGGTTACTCCTCTAGAGCCCACTGCATGGTGCCCTGTTTAGTCTCAGGCAAGCAAACCTGGCCCAGTCCAAATTCAACGTGCCACCCCCTTACCTTCTTAGGCAGTCATAACAGATGGGGGAATGATCTAAGACACAGACCTAAACATTTTTAACAGCACAGAGAAAGAAAGGAGAAGAAAGGCAAACCACACCTAGGATCACCCAACAGCAAAACTACTAACCAGGTTGCATTGAATCTCACATTTTTCCAGCCTTGAAGTTTCCACAAGCAATTGCACGTAGACCTAATAGTAGACATATGGGGCTTTTATTCCTTTCCCACCCTTACAAGTCCTACTCTGTGAGTTAGGGTTTCTCATGGCTCACCACCATGCAGAGCTACAAGACAGCCCCCCCATCCATCAGCATGAAAGGTGGTGTTCAGGCAAACACACCAGGCCACCAAAACAAGTCTTCTGCTTATTTCCACAATTAAGAAGGAAGGTGGGAGCTCTACCACGAAGCAAGCCTTCCAACTTTTCTTTAACAGCCTACAGAGCTGTTGAAATTTGATTTCAAACTAAGGCCTCCCAAGAAAGCAAGGACTGAGGCATGAGTTTGAGCAAACATCTTGTTCATTATGGGAATGTGCAAAAACATAAAAGGGAAAAAATATATGGAATTTAGGAGGAAGTAATGAATGTAAGTGATAACAGTAATGCAGGAGTTTCATTTCTGGTTTGTTTTCTGGTTTTAAATTTCAATTTAAAACGCCTCCAATGAAAGGCTTCCAGATTATACAGGCTAGTATTATGAAGGCTACAATACGGACCCTTAAAACACAAACAAGAGAAGGATTTTGTTTATGCTGACAGAGCAAATTGAGCAGACCAAAACCTATCTTCAAATATTTATTTTCACATTGTGAATGTCAACATTCTTTTCTGTCTTCATGACAAGCGGGTAAGGTACAGTCACTGCACAAACCAAGGTCAAACACATCCCTCCAAGGTTTCATTTGGCTAGATACCACTGGAGGACTTATTTGTGCAAGCTCAGAGATATGTAATCAAGCAGGAGACTGCAGAGATTCCTGAGAATTTGGGGGGAGAGAAGGGTGTATTTATTAGTGGTTTAAATTATAAATGGGTGAAAGATTAATTGTTAAAACAATAAGGGGGACAAAGCCCAGAGGAGGCCCACAAGTGCCTGTGCAGCAGTGTTCCCCGCAAAGCACAGCCCCACACACATACATGCCCTGACCCCCCAGCCTAAGGAAGGAGAGGAGGTTTGTGTAATGAAAGGACAAAATAAATATCTGAGGCATTTAAGCTCTATTTTCCCTACACTTAGATTTCTTTCACGGCACAGGGGCTGTAAAACAAGACCTTTCTGGCTTGAGCCCACCATTCTTCAGGAGACTCTCAAGGAGCATAATTTCAGAAAAGGTTTTGCAGTCAACCCCTCTGCAAGATAAATAAACAGCCACAGAAAGTACATGCACGTGTTTGTACTTTTCCATGGGGCAGGGCCCTTCGACTGGTTTTTCCTCAGAGCACCCGCGTGCGCGCCTTCCCGCCACGGGGATTTCTGCACACCAGAGGATCCCAACAGCTAAACCGCAAGCGCTGCCAGAACACAAAGAATTCAAGTGCAATGGTTAGGCTGTGACTGTGCTGTCTGGAAGCAGGGGAGCAACCTATCAGCATCCTAATGGGTACAATTAACTTACCCTAGCATCAGTGCCCCCTGGAAAATAAAAACAAAAAAAAACCCCACAGAGATACCCAGCACTTGCCCTTGTTTAAAATCTTTTCTGTCCTAAAATGAAAGAATTTGGTTCAATATCAAGAGTCTTGGAGCCATGACTGTAATTAGACTTCTGTTGATAACCTGAGCTTAAGCAGCAGTATAACACCCATTGTGGATTTTTTGGTAGTAGCTTTACGTTGGCCAGTCCATAGAGTGCAGAAGTCCCCTATGGGCTTACCCAGCCCCACACATACACGTTGATTACACTTTCAGGTATACCAATCCAAGATGCCTCTAATTACAGATTAGTCCAGGATTCAGCAACACAAAACATTTCTTTCAAAACTGTTATCTCTTCCAATATAGCACAGGGGAGACTTCTAAACAAACCTGCAAAGCAAACCTCCAGCCGCTAATTTTAGCCAATGTTTGTTTCAACCAGCTATGGGTCAGACCTTGCACCTTTAGCAAAACCTTTCTCCTCTATCACCTCTGTGAGAGCCTCCAGTCCCTTTTCCACTCCTTCTTCACCAAAGAGGGCTATACACAGGGAAACAAAAACTGTGTTTATGTTTCCACTGCTTATCCATATAATTCTTTTTTGGGGTAACTTCAGAGCATTTTATTAACACAGAGCCATACAAACACCACAGATAGCTACCAACTCCAGCTGCCAGAAGGCTAAGCAGGAGAGGCACAGGTGAGAAGTGGCTGGGATGCTCATCTAGTAACCAAAAACTCAAGCAGGCGTTTTGTCTTCATGTCTCCTGAGTCACCTTTCTGAGGCTCCCAGGAGAGGGTCATGACCCCAAACAAGTCAAGAGTGATGTGTAAAGGAGAAAGGGGACATTTCAAAACATTTTTTTTGTTGGGGTTTTTTTGGGTGTTTTTCTGGTGCATGCATGTGTCCATGTGTGTTAATCATCTTATTTATGAGGGATAGTCACTCCACCTACAGACAAGATCAGTGCTGGCTTTTCTCCCACTATTGCTATCAAGCACATCTTTCAACAGTATTCGCTGATCCACCATATGAAACAGCAATTAATAAGTCATAAAGGGGAGCGTAGCACTAACCAGATCCAGATCTGCGCAACCAGGAGCGGAAACTACAGGAGAACCTGCACAAAAGGTTGGCTGTACGAGAGGCACGCTACAACATGCGGGCACGAACCAGGGCACACTGTGACAGAAACTCAACATAGAAGAAAACACATTCTCAGGTGACGCCACACAGGAGAAACCCAGCTCACGTGGTCACACTGCTCATTGTTTCTTCTTTTGCTTGTATAGCCATGACATCACTGCCTGCAGTTAACTGCATTGTGAAACAATCCCCTCTCAAAGAGGCTTCTGGGCGATGCCAAGGAAGCCTTAAGCTAACTAAGTACAACAGATCAGAAAACTCGACTTTAAAGAAAACACGCAGGCTGTGTTTCTAGGAATGTAAATGAGACACCTGTGCATCTAGAAAAATAGGAACATTAGAAAAATATGAAGCTTCCCCAATGGACTTTTTAAAATGAATATGCAATGCAATATTCAATGAAATAGTAAACATTTGGTGAAAAACAAATCTTGGGTTAGCTGTAAGATTTCTATTCGCACCACTCTATGGTCACCTTTTCAAGGCAAGAGCTGAGTACCACACACAAGTCTATAACTCGGCAAGCAGAGTCAGGCCATGCTACAAAGCCCTAAACAGGTCCAAACAGATGCTATACTGACCCAGGCAAGAAATGAAGGAGTCTAAGATCACAGCTTGAGGCTTCAGGCTGTGCCAAGCCTGCAGTGCTCTTGCTTCTCTCAGTGAGATGTGCAAGACCTCCCAGAGACGACCCCAGAGGGCTACCAACCCTCAGGTGCTTTTGCTGGGAATCGGGCAGCAAAACCGGCACGTTTTCACATACCAACGAGATGTGGGCTGTAGGGCAGTTATTTTTCACTGGGTGAGCCACCTGACGTTGGGTGAGATGCCTCACACTTCAATCTGTGTGCAAGGTTAAAAGCTGAGTTAAACTGCACAGTATTTATGAAACACTGTGGGGAAGAAAATCAATAGCATCACATTTAGAGCCATTGTTCACGGCCTCGTTCACAAAACCTTTACCACTGCAGGGCTGGGAAACTGTGCTGGTAGGGTCTAGTTCTGCCTCGTGTTCCTCAAAGCATTACACAGTCAAACTTGGTCCTTCAAGAACAAATTATGATTTATCATTTTTATATCTTCATATGCAGATAGAACGCAGGTACCCTCACCTGTGTTAACAATTATACAATCCCTTTCATAGATAAGCCCATGTCTTGCATTTGACTATACATCATCTTTGCAACACTCACAACAGAAAAACAGCAAAATAATTTGCAAAGTTTTTTCAACACCATCAAAAAGACACAGCCCACATAATTTTCTGCAACCCCGGGGCTCAGCTGTTTAGACCTGAAAAGGTACATAGCTCTTGGCCAAGGAGAAGCAACGTGAGGAAAAGACAATACTGTATCTATAACTCTCCGATTTTGCTTTAACCTCCAGCGATTCCTCCAGCAATCTCCACAGTCGGAATCCAGAATATCCTACATATGCTTGTCCTACTCTTGCCATCAGTCCCACTGACCTGAGGCTTGCTCAGCTGCACACCTGGGGGATGTTTGGTTTATGAGGGAGAAAAAAGCACTAAACAGAAGGCAAGGGATCCCTGGTTCAAACAAATAAGAGGGACACAGAGTCAAAAACAGTCTCAGGGAAAAACCTATCAAGAAAGTTGCATACCCTTACTACTGCCTCACAGTAAAACCACAGGATATAGCAGTTTTTCTGATGTAGCCTTCACTTCTTGATTTCATCTCCCATCAGAAAACAATAATAAAAAAAGAATTTTAATTTGATGCTGTACTGGCCGGCACATTCACTATGTCACAGACACAGGGACTTGGGAGAGGAGGGAAGAGAAGGGGCTCAGGCTCTCCTACAGCTCTTCAGGGCAGGGGCTAAAGAAGGTATCAACTAAAATGGATCTTGGTTTCGCCTCACTCTGACAGGGTCCATGCAACATTTCTTCAGGAGCAGCAGCATATAACTGAAACTTTTTGAGACAGAGCTGAAAGCACGTGAGCACAGCCCTGTGAGCCCATTCGAGGGAGACGAGATGGCTGCAGGGTGTTCCTGATCAGCAATATTAAGAACCATTTATTCAGGCTGAGCTGTACTCCAGGGAAAGAGGCCTAGATGTTCACAGTGCAGGCGAGACTTGAGGGACCTCCCTTCAACACTGCAGCCTGACATTTTTAATCCTGGTTTTGCGTATTCCAAAGTTAAACTTCCAGCTGATCCAGAACCCCAGGAATGGTTTTGGGAGCCACATCTGCACAAGTCATGTTTTGCGAGGCGCCCCCCCCCCGCCAAACATGCTCTTGAGGTGTGCAAACCCCTGTTTCAGCTAGCTGACAGAATGGCTGTCCTTCAGCAAGGCAAGGCAAGCCATGCAAGTGGCATGGCCTTGCCAGGGTGCCTGTGCCAGCCAGGGACTGTGCCTTTTTACCCAAGCGCCTGCCAGAAGAGGCCTGCAAAGCCTCCCCAACCTAAAATGGCAGTGAGCCACATTTCTCTGCCAATAGCCAGAGCTCAGACTCCCTGCCAGCTTTCTGGCTGCTGGAGGAGAGAGATACACAAACCAGCAAAAAGACCCATCAGTGGGAAGATAACCTGTTTAAAAAAAAAAAAAAGGAACATAGACAGATTTGAACCAGCAAACAAAGTATGCATTGCAGGAATTCAGCATTTCTGACCCAGCATTAAAAGGCCCCGAAGCCAGGTTTTGCAAACTGCCCATCTCCAGCCATGCTGGTGTACCGCTCTGTGCCGCTGCATGGGGATGGCAATTCAGTTTTCTGTACCAGCCCAGCTGAGGGGATGGCCAAGTGAGGAAGGGCCAAGCTCTTCCAGGCGATGCTTCTGCTAAAAGAAATGCCAGAGCAATACCCCCATTTCAGTTCTGGGGTATACATTTTCAGACTCCCCTCCTGAGAAGAGCATAAGAGTGGCAGCATCCCTTCACTTTGCAACCTGAGCCCTGCAAGGCTAAAATGCTAGAAGAAAGAAAAAAAGTATGAAGACAAGTGAAGCCAACGTCATTGTACAACAGATCTCCCTCACACTGAATTATTCCCCACACTCCACCCCTTTCCTAAGCTTGCTTAGACTATAATTATTTGCAAGGTAAGTGCCAGCTTTCCTCCACAGACGCACCGAGCACGTCATAGGAGCTGTGTCACCCATGACTTCCAGCCTGCACAAAAATAAGGCCAGTGTTGCTTCTTACGGACAAGTTAATCGTTTCTTTCTTGCTAGATCATGTTCTTAGCATTCCATTTTTTTGTTGCTTTTTTAATGTTTGAAAACTACTGCTGTGTTCAAGGAAGGTAAAGCTGGAGCAACTGGAATACAAAGACGGCAAGAGGGCAGGAAGCTGTGGACGGGCACGTAGGCTCCTCCATGCAGTAGCTGATCACAGCAGAGGGCACACTGTGAAGTAACCATGCCATCTATTATTATAATTATACTCAGAATTCATAATGTTGAAAACCCCATAGAGATAAACAAACAAACAATCTCATCAGGAGGAGACGCAGACACCCAGCTCTCCCAGCCAAATCAGAGGGAGCGGATTTGCATATCTAAGAAACAGCTGAGTACTTGAGAGCCAGTATTGCACCCAATTTCCAAAAATCACTTGGCCTGAACCACCAACTCCCAAGCCAGTACGCCTCTGAACTCACCTAACAGCCATGGACTTGGTTTGGGGATTACTGGGGGTAGACCAAAGTCATCCTCCTCATCCTTTTCACAAAGACGGGGAAATCATGGGAGCGGAGGGAGAAAACATATCTGTCCTAATTTAGGGCATGTAACTGCTAGTTTCAGCTAGTCACCTTTTCATCAGGGTCTAAGACAGGTCAGATGAATCACCTGGAAGTGCCTAGTCCTCTCTCAACCATAGATGCCACCAAGTCTGAGTAAATAGGTAAGCCTTAGACATTAATTGCAGGTGTCCAAAAGTCAAAAGTGAAGAGGCTCTGTGCATAAGGTGCCAAAATTACACCAACACATTCAGCAAAATAAAAATGGAAAGCAGTCAATGTAAGAAAGGGAGGGGGGGAAATAACTCATTGGCTCTTCACAGGATGAAAAGGCATAGAAACATACCCAGCAGATGCGATTTTTTTTCAATATTCATTATGTTTCACAGAATCTTAGAATCTTAGGGGTTGGAAGGGACCTCAAGAGATCTTCGGGTCCAACCCCCCTGCCAAAGCAGGCTCCCTATCTCATATTACATAGATAGGCGTCCAGACGAGACTTGAATATCTCCAGAGAAGGAGACTCCACCACCTCCCTGGGCAGCCTATTCCACTGCTCTGTCACCCTCACTGTGAAAAAGTTCTTCCGCATGTTGGTGCGGAACTTCCTGTGCTCCAGCTTACAGCCATTGCCCCTAGTCCTGTCCCCACTGACCACTGAAAAGGGGCTGGCCAATTCCCCCTGCCACCCATGTCTAAGATACTTGTAAACACTAATTAGGTCCCCCCTAAGTCTTCTTTTTTCCAGGCTGAACAGACCCAGCTCACTCAACCTTTCCTCATAGGGGAGATGTTCCAGACCCCTAATCATCTTTAATCATCTTTCCACCTTTCCTTCTGCCCTTGGTGCAAACACATTAGAAAACTGCCAACTTTCACTCTTAACTTCTAGCAATGTTGTACCTCTATATTCAACTATGTTTCAGTGGGACAACGCTCTTTATCCATTACCTCCATTAAGGCACAGTGTGTATTACAAAAATAGCCGCATTTAAATAAGCACAGTTGTGTAACATTATGCAGTAAAGTTCCAATATAACCTGGTTTAGTCTTGCTAGCCTGGATAGAAGAGACAGGTTATAATTACATTAAGAAATCTCTTCTATAACCCTGATAGAGACCTAAAGAAGATAAGCCTTGTCGACATTTGGGCTTTCTGTTCTGGTTTTCTGTTTTGCTTCTACCGTCAATTTAAGGCAGAAATGTGTATCACAGCACTTAAGCCAACCCATAATTCATGGCAGCATCCAGAGCTGATTAGTCCTGTTGTATAATCAGGTCTCCTTGATACATCAGGGGACTGCTGTTCATGCAAGAGGAACTTACTGTGCCACTTTCAGCTGTATTAGGATATTTTTGCCTTTTATCAACCTTATCGAGCCTTGCACAATGCTGCCAATTGAGAAGATGAAATAAAAATGAGTAAGTGTACACATATGTCCAAGGGACAGCTGTCACAGCCCCATACACTGAGGGGAGCGCATTGATTTAGAAGTCCTGTTTTTAAAGAAGCTAGCAGTCTGCCAGAGCAGTTAGTGTTATCTCTTTAGCATGTTAACATGCATGATTTATGCTATTCTGATGTGAAGTACACACACAGTTCTCTCATACGCTGAAAAATTCATGATAATGACACAGAGGAGACCAAGCAACAACACGGCAGTGAGAGCTCTTAGGAGATGAAAGAAATCCTTCAATAGCAATAATCCACACATGGCTTCAATTCAACATAATAATTCAACCTCTTTGCATTGCCTCCACCTTCGTATTCTTTTTGTCTTCCATTGTCATCTCACCTTTTGTGGAGAGACAAAGTTTGAGTCAAAATTAGCACTTCACCTGATTTCACCATTCAAACCTGGTGAAGATTTTGCTCAACTTTCCAAGCAAAGGGAAGAAAGCACAGCACAAGCAACAAGCCCATTCCAGCAAACTTCTATTTGCTTTTCGGTACTTTCTAGCCCACATGAATACTTCACTCCCAGATATAGAAAGAAACAGCTTTGAGCTCAATTTACTGTAATTTTGTAAAAGGGATGCTGAACAGAGAGAACTGTTTTCTAAAGATACAGCAAGCAACTGCAGTGTACAGCAACCCAGCATCATCACTCTGCTGAAAAACCCTACTCAGTGCATTTCAGTACATCGATACTGTCACGTGCATGACTTTGGGCCTGATCTTGTAAGTACACACACGTGCCAACACACCCTTCCTTGTCCCAACCCTCAACCTTTCTGAACCAAATGTTCACACATAAAGTTCAGCAGCGGCTGAAGGTTAATCTGGTTTAGTGCTGTGCTCAGTACAGAAAAACTTGTGAATAGATGAAACAAAAGAGAGTGGCAATAACCTGAAACAATTTTTGGTCCTTCAGTCCACCTTCCTGACCTAATGACTTGGGGCAAACTCAGCAACTGAGTTTTCTGCTCCCAATGCATCACTGGCAAAGGCCAAGCCAGGGTGAGCACCATCCTCCTTAGGAAAACAGTTGCAAAACCTTCTAGCATTTTTAATTTCGTTAAGTTGATTAGATTTGTGATTTGTGAATGAGAAGAATCTGAGCTGAAAAGGCAAATGCTCAGCTCCAGGTCAAGATTAACCCCAATGACAGCAAAGCAAGGTAAAGGAGGTAATTTCCAAAGTAGCAATCTCCCTTGGTACAGTCAGTTTAAAGTCACTGCCTGGCATTTCTGGTTTTTCATTATCAAGGAAAAAAAGAAACAAAGCAAGACTTCATCACAGGAAAGTAGGAAAACATTATTAATAGTTACCACAGTGTTCCTTGATTTTTCCTCTAGTCTGTGAAAGGAAACAGTTTGTTCTTAGCTGATAGGCAAGAGATGATTTGGACTTGCAAACCACTGGGGACATGCAGGCCTGATAAAGGAGGGAGCCTTCTGTTCCCACCAAGCACAGTATCTACAAAAGTACTTGACACCCTCCTCTGTTTCTCAGTACCTTGCTGGGGGTAAAATCAGCACCTATCAACAGTGACTTCTGTCTATCCAGCCTTCCCTCTCACTCCTTGGCAGTGCTGAGACACTCTTTTTTTCCCTGAAAGTACACCATCAGGAGGGAGCTGAAGTAGGTGTTAGCAACCCCATCTCCTCTCTTCCAAGTGGGAGTACTACTGTTACCAACCAAACCTCCACCCTCTCTTTCACCCAAAACTATCTTTCAGTATTCTTGGATGTGCAGATTTGGGACTTCTTAGCAAACACTGTATGTGATGACCTATCACACAAAGCCGTATACACCATATCTCATCTCCTTCCCAAACGAATCAAACAGGGAAGTGGAAGTTAGACATGGAGCTGCTGGAACGAGTCCAGAGGAGGGCCACAAAGATGATCAGAGGGCTGGAGCACCTCTGCTATGAAGACAGGCTGAGAGAGTTGGGCTTGTTCAGCCTGGAGAAGGGACAGCAATGAGGAGACCTTATGGCAGCCTTACAGTACTCCTACTTACAGTAGGAGACTACAGGTAAGCTGGGGAGGGGCTGTTTATAAGAGAGTGCAGTTGATAGGACAAGGGGTAATGGCTTTAAACTGAAGGAGGGGAGATTTAGATTAGATATCAGGAAGAAATTCTTCCCTGTGAGAATGATGAGGCCCTGGCACAGGCTGCCCAGAGAAGCTGTGGCTGCCCCCTCCCTGGCAGTGTTCAAGGCCAGGCTGGATGGGGCTTTGGGCAAGCTGGTGTGGTGGAGGGTCTCCCTGCCCATGGCCTGCATATACAGTTCTCCAGTCAGCAGGTTGGTTTTGTTAGATTCATCTTTAAGACATCTGCTCCTCCAGAGCTTTATAGGGGTGTGTAATTCATGCCAATGGTTTCACACGAAAGCCAGGCACTGCCCACAACCTTGCCTGAAGTCTACTTAGGATATAACCCAAAACTAGAGCAGGTGTTATGAACATAACATTAGGGAAAGGGTGGGGAAAGAATTATGAGGGCTCACACTGCCCAACCACCCCTTCCTCAAAATACATACCATGTTTTCTGTGACATCATTAGTAGAAAACTGCCATTTCCCTTACCATTAGAGGAACATTTCTGCTACTGCCAATCCAGGTTGGACTGGGGTCAAGCAGGGAACCCATTCATGGGACACCAAATCATATTTTACTCCATTTGTCTCACAACTGGAAATTCCACTGGAACTTCCCAATTTATCAACTCTGGCTACTGTGCTTTCCACGCCCACAGTGAAGGCAGTACACACAAAGGTGGCAAGAACCTCAATGCCCTACTTTCCAGTTCCCCTTTTACAATTAGTGTGCTTTCCAGCCCCACTCCCAGTGACAGTAGTGAAAGAAATCCCAGGGAGAAGCAGAAGAAACCACCATCACCCAACTGCCAGGTAGCAGGTTTCACAGCCCAGGCCCGGGATGTCCACAAGACTTTGGCAGTGCACGTGGTGCCGGAAGACCTGTAAACTCAGGATGAGAATCTACAAAGGCCCGGCTGTGACCTTAAAAATTGATTTCACGAGCAACCTTGACCGGTTTTGCACGCATACACAGGCTTGGCACAGTGTGTTCAAAGCAGTTACTGTATGACTATTATCAAGATGAAACTGGCACCGCTAAACTCTGCCTATAAGCAAGGGCAACAGTCAGCTTCTACAGATATCGTTTATCATGGCTATTACAGATGGAAGTTCAATGTGCAATCACATTTCAAGGCACCAAAGCACAAATAAATAGAAAATTTGCAAAGACCTCCTCCAAAAAAAGTTCATATTGATGCATGTATCTGCATTAACATAAAGAGAAAACCCTCACTCCCTGCAGCACACACAAGTCAAACATTGTGCAAACAGCTGGACATGGCGTTTTAGAAGTGTGTTAAGCAAGCATTGCTAAACTGATAGGGCCTCCGTGGAAAGATGCTGTGCTTGTTAGGGGTATACCTGTGAGGTTGGGTTGACATTGCCTTCTCAGAGGAAAGGAGAGCTTGCTTGAACAATTTGCTTAATGCTGAATCTATTTTAAGAGCAGTGACCCAGATCTTTGTTTTGTCAGCAGATGACTTGTATAACAGAGATGAAGTGACAAGGAGTTAAACCGGCATTGGGCAACGCCAAGGTGCTGATGAGCATCAGCAGAGGCAGGTGATGGAGAAAGATGGAACCACGGGGCTTTCCCACCTAAGCTTAAGCTTTCAAACCTGCAGTGAGCTAGAGGCTAACCTTAGTTAGCCCTGGTTAACATAAGCCCTGATGCAGATCAACCTTAATCAGCTAGCTGGCCATGTCCCTAAGATCCATACCCACGCTGGGAGCATGTTTACCACAGTTGTCCACAGTAGCAGACTCCTCTCAAAACACATCTGATTGCAGATCAGAG
This sequence comes from Laterallus jamaicensis coturniculus, assembly GCA_022605575.1. Lineage (NCBI taxonomy): Eukaryota > Metazoa > Chordata > Aves > Gruiformes > Rallidae > Laterallus > Laterallus jamaicensis. The sequence continues at coordinate 5,376,663 of JAKCOX010000023.1, read as the reverse complement.
TAAGGAGCAGGGTGAGATGGAGCCCTTCAGTAGGAGTTGCACCAGTGGTTTGCCCACAGCAAACACAACCTCTAGCCAATCATACTTAACCTCCCTGATGCTTCCTGAGAAATGAGGATCTGTCTGATGCCTACCTCTGCCAGAGGCACGAGGTAAGAGGGAAACGGCAAAGCAGGTGCCAACTGGTGAGCTGCCCACCCGCTTGGCTGCAGCTGAGGGGTATGAATCACTCCATCCACACTCACCCTCGGAAAGAACTGCAGAGACTGAGGAGGCATTGAACCTTGACAAGTATCCTTAGACACTCATCTGATCTTAAGCATGCTTTTTATTACTGGTGATTAACAGGCTACTGAGCGTTTGACAAATCCGGAGGGGAGAGACTTCACGGAGAGCCTGAGGCTGAGGGAAAAGGAGGGTTGCTTAGAAGGGGCTGAAGAAGACCAAGCTACTCTGGTGGCTTGTATTATAATTTTTGTTTGGGAAGGTCTTTTGTTTTAGCTGTCTCCAGCATTTCTTAAATACCTACAACCTTATGGAAAACAGACTGAAGAAAGATTAATTTCCCATGTATGGAATATTCTGAAGGATGCAGAATACAAAATTCAGAGACCAAGAAGATACCATTAGGGGACCTGGGGTGGCAGGGGGTGGGGCAGAATCACCAAAAACATCTCCAGAAAGGGTCTCTCAAGAGACAAACAGCTGCAGACATGGTCACAGTAAGAAGAAATGGGGAAAGACCTTCAACTTAAACACCAGCTTGCACACCTAGCCAGGTGAAAGTATTTTTTACAGCCCTGTTTTGCCCATTTGCTCACTCCTCACAACAAAAATACCACAGTTGCTCACATGGGATCACTGGTTTTCCCTTAAAAAAACCCCCATGTTCTTGCTACAGAAGATACCTGCACCGTGAATAAGCAAACCAAGTCCTCTCTGAGGTGGGTTTATTTATTTATTTCTTACCCTCCAGAGTCCAAAGTCTGCCAGCTTTGAAAGCACGTGAGCAATAAAAGCAGCACAAATAGACTGCCTGAACCAGCTACAAGCAACTGCTTATGGCTGACTTGTTGGGTTTTTTTTCTTTTCCCCTTGACCTCCCCCCTCCATTCAGTGTTTTGAGAACACCACTGCACTGCCCGACATAAATCACACGGGGAAATAATGCGGGTGCTTCTGCTCAGCAAAAATCACTCTGTGTTTTGTGGCTCCCCAGCAAGACAAGTGTATCCAAACACTGGAAATCCAAAGCAGGGAGCAGATGAAAGGTCTGACCTTTGCTCAGCTGGGAGCTGAAGGGGGGGTGAAAACAAACAGGCACAGCACCTACACGCTCACAGCCTGCAGACACACAAATATCCTCCAAATAAACTCGACAGGAGTGGCAGATAAAGATTCCAGCTTTAAAATGCACAGGGAGAGTAAGCTTCTTTCTGGCCCAGAAAAAAAAAACCAAACTAAAACAGAAATCCCACAAGCAACCCCCTGAAATATGTTCTGGACAATAATAAAATAACATTTATTTTAAAAACAAAACAAACAAAAAAACAACCCTACCATCCCCAAATATACTGGCTACTAACAACACTACAGCAAACTGCTGCCAACAGCAGAGAAAGGCAGGCGTCATTAGAAGCAAATACCCATGCTTGCACTTTTAATAATAGATTTTTTAGTGAAGTATAGGAAGTAGCAATAAAACCAACCTCACACTAATACAATAAAGTTAATCAAGTATTTCTGAAGCAACAAATTTCAGGACCAGAGCTTCCTGGACATCCCAGAGTTGGAAATGCAGCCTTATGGCTGGCTCCTCATGGATCTCTCATCAGCCCATCACCAGGACGTGACTATGGCCGATTACACCCAAGTGCTCATTCCACAATGAAACACGATCACTGGGGGAAAGGGGGCGGGGGGCAGAAAAGAGGAAAGATGAAATGTCAGAATCCTGCAGGCTTAAAAAATCAAAAGTAATTAAAACCACACAGAATTCATGTCTACTACAGATTTATCAAATATTTAATACAGAAAACCCTTCAGCATGCTGCTGTCAACTGAGCTTGAGAGAAATGTGCTCTTTTCCCAGCATACGGCTTAATCTGTTCCCAGGATGCATTTCTTTACTCAGTAATTTCAGTTTAAACAGAAATGAACTGTGGATATGTATTTTTGCTAAACGATTGCCTTTCTTTAAACAGAGCCCGGGTAAAAGGGGCATTAACCTCCTCTGCCTCCGCCTGTCCAGGGCCGCTTATCAGTAAGATGAAGGAGTATCTTTTCAAAGCGCACCCTTTAATCCTTCTGGTGCCTAAATGTGAAGCTCCAGCAGTGCAATGCCCCCCAGAGCAGGACATGTGTGTCGTGTACCCCTGTGTTATGTCCCGCCCCCCCCAGGTCTAATCTTCAGTAAATCCCAGCCCAGAGAACATGAAAGACAGCAGGTTAAATTCAGCAGAGCAGGACAAACAGGATCCGTGTCCGAGGGCAAGAGCATCTCTCTCCTGAGCCTGTTCTAGCAAACCAAACACTTCAAGGGGTCAAGTTGGAAAGGAGCTGCAATTTCAACTCTTCCCAAGAACGAAAGCCACTTTCAGCAGTTCCTGTATAGGATGGGTCTAGGTCAATGGAAGGAAGTAAACGATTCCCAAGTACTCAGGCACCTATATTTAATTACTGAATTTGCCACGTAGGAGCAATTAACAATGATTAGAGCTGTTTGCCTACCCAGTGCATTACAGAGGTCAGCACCAGTCCCTCTAAGAAACAGATAGGCCCGTCTGCCCACACTACCTGCTGTTTTTCATGCAGTTAAATCTGTGAGAAATACACAGGCCTGAAGTAACTGTATAGTAGCTTATACCTTCCCTTATTGCCTTTTCAACCTGCTAGTACCGTACACACAAAATCTGAATAGTTTTCGCCTGGAACTAGTGCAGCATCTCTATCCAGATGGTGGTCTCAACAGAACTCCCCTAAGTACCTCCTAATACCTAAAAATCAGACTTGGCTCAATCCTCCCACAAACATCACCTCCTTGTAGATCAAGGGAGTGAACAGCAGGGAAGTGGGAATCCTAAAAACAGCCTGAGCGATAGATGTGATTGTGGTCTTCCTGAGAGGAAGGCTATGTGAGTACATAAAAAACTGCAGCTATCTGAGTGGGATACTTCCGATCTTCATAATTTGTTGCCTGCCACTATCAGAGAGACCACTGCACCTGAAAGACTGAATAAGGACACAGCGGCAACCGGCATGCATAATGCTGGAGATGTACATCAGCTTCTTCTCCATCCCCTGCTGCTTACAATATGGCACAAGGCCACAAACACCCTTATGCACACCTCAATTCCTCCACAAGGTGAGAAAAACCTGCACAGACAACTAGCTTTACTTCACCTAGTAAGCCTGCCAGGCTGGGAACCCATGAGCACAGTAAGCCCGGCACGTCCTGCATCTCTCCAACACACTCTGCGCCCAGGGAGAGCAGGAAGAGCAGCAGTTCCTGGGCAGTACAATCCCAATCAGAGGGTCAGGTGGCTTCCAAGGGGAGAACATTGCTCCTGCACAGGGAGCAGATAGCCCTGGCCACATTTTGGGGGAGGGGGGGGGGGGAGGGCAGCACAACTGGCAAGGACAACAATGAGTAAGCTCCCGACTCAAAGTGCAGTCAGCCACTCCAGAGCTAAAGCTCCCCCGCCAAATGTTATTATCATCCCAAGGAATTAAATGAACCATTGCTTAAGGCCGTGATGCCCACACAGTCTCAAGGGGAGGACTGCAGAGGCTAACCTACAGTACCAGAGACGGGATGCGGTGATGGTCCGCCTGTGAGCTGCGAGCCAACAAGCTGAAGTCAGACCCACAGGGACAACCTGCTCTCCTCCCGCCATTCCCTCTGTCCCTCCCCACCAGTTCCCTAACAGTTACAGTCTTACACATTGCCATTCAGCACTCACAGAGTCACCAGGCAATGCCGTACACCTGAAGGACCAGGATACAAAATGAATGTGTACTATATGTCCTACAGTGAACTGCACTAAGCACCTGAATGTCCCATCAAATTCTGAGAAGCCAGAACCATTGCAACAAAGAAGTTGAAGCAGGGTGGTGGGGAGCAATGGTGCTCTCCTGGATGGCAGTGCTGGGAAAATATGTTGTAAAGGAGAAAATTTTAGAAAAGATTGTTAAAAACTGGTTGCATTAAAATTTAAACCAGTCCTTCTCCTTTCATCCTTGTGACAGAATGTCTTTTTTGCCTGCCACACCCAACCTCAAAATAGGTATCAGCTAAACTACAGTTTATTCAGCTCAATACCGCATTTTCCTCTCCTGAATATAATTAACAGCCACCTCCAGTTTAAAAAGAGATTCCTTAAACTAACAGCTGCATCAGAACCAGCACTGAAATGCCTTGGGAGCTTTTGCTTAAACCCACACTTTGAAAAGTGACGACGGAGTTCATTTTCCTAAGTCTGAAGATAGAAGAAAGTGAAAACGTTTTCGCTAGAATTCGTTCTGCATGTGTGTAAGAAAGCTCCCCGCTGGAAATGCGTCTTGCAAAACCATGCAGAGAAAGAGCAGGAAGCCATTCTCTTTGTGAAAGAGCAAACTGGTTTGCAGAGGCTGGGTCTGAGGTTTAAAGGGGCAATTCAGAGATAAGGCGGCACTTTTGGTTGGTTTTCACATGGAGAGTTTCCCATAACTCCGTAAGACACCTGTTCTAAACTTTAATCCACAAATTGATTAGACTTTGCTCTGTTCCCACTCTGCACTACCACTTGCACTGAGCAGCTCTGGAAAAAAACCCAGTCTGAAACAGCAAAACTGAAACCCTCAGGATGTCTACTGTCTCAGCAGAAGATTGTGTTTTGGCAGTGCAGAACTGCATCAGCTCCTGGGTATCCTGCAGCTGGGCCGCACCTGGATTTAAACAAAGGTCAGAAAACGATGGCAAGCCTTGTCATCAATGAGAGGCGCCCACTCTCAATCAATGAGAGGTGCTGGAGAGGAGGAGCTGAGACCCTCCGCTTCATCTGCCACCAGCCATGAGGAGCTGCAATCCCTTTTTTAAACAAATCTGCAGCAGACACCAGGACACTCTGCCATCATGGGCACAGAGCAAAGGCTGGGTTTTGCTTCTGCACTTTTGTACCCACCCTGGGAGCCCTGCAGCGTCATGCCTCTCCCCTGTCCAGCCACCCCTTTGTCCTGCCCACACCCAAACTGCTGGTTGTGCCCCATTTCTTCCATCCTCGCCTCAAAGAGAGGAACAAAGGGCGTCAGTCTCTAACGGCTGGAGACTGAGGGATCTGAGGCTTGGTTTATTACATGCTTAACGGAGCACTGAATCACTGGTGGTTATTGCCCAGTTTTAACTGCTTTCCTTAAAAGAGAAACATGAGCAAACAAGCATGTGTCACAGAAAAGCCCCTATTCGGACAGGAGCCGACAAGAGAAGCAGCACCCATGGTTATGACTGTTTATGAGCAGGTTTGCACCCAGGCACCGGCTGAGGCTGCAGCCAAGACTAATGCAAAGAAATCCCCACCTTGTCCACCACCTCCTCAGGGGGCTTGTCTGGCCCTGGATTTACCACCCAGGTTTAGCACACACTAAGCACCCAAGGCTTTAGCTGTATGGGCTTAACACGTGTCAAGGGCAGTGTGCCTTGACTAGGCAAAGCCTTTCAACGCCCTTTAGTTAGTATATTGAGACCTCACACCTTCAATCTTGGCAGAGAGAGGAGCCCTGGGAGACAGCATCCCCACAGAGCTCCTCCAACTGACACCTCTGTCGGCAGGGAACCCCCAAACTTCAGAAGACAGCACCACAGCTTTGTCTGAAAGACGAGGTGGGGGGCAAATAAGTAAATTCTGCAACAGCATCATACCCAATGGAGCAAAAGATAGACCAAAGACCAGTTTCCTTCTCTTTTTTTCTTCAGCTGACAAGGAATAACTTGTGACCCCTCTGCCTCCACGCCGCAAGCAAACAGCACTGCGAGTAGAGGTGAGCTTGAAGCCTTCACATTGGGTACACACCTTCCCAGTGCCCAAGAAAGAAGGAGTTTAGTAGGCTTTCTCCAATGGGGAAGGGGGAAGTAGAAGAACAAACAGCTCTCTCACTCTCATCTAACTAGACACCCATTTTTCATGAAACTTGTAAGGATTTTAGACCCATACTCCCAAACAAAAACACAGCTGAAATCAGCCCTGAGGTTGAGAAAGTGTTGAGGACAGGGCAAAATGGACAGAGCCCCATTTCTCTGGAAAGCCAGGGTACAAAGAGACCACAAAAAATGATCAAAAGAAGGTACAGTATGTGTGTGGAGAAACACATTAATGAAAAAACAAACTTCATACATCTTGGCAGAACTACAGCCAATACCTGAGGTCACATGGATTTAACCATATCCTTTCTATTTGGCAGTTACTTTTATTAAAAAAGTAAAAAGAAAAAAGAAGAAAGCCACAGACAAGCCCAGAGGAAGAAATGCAAAGGATCATGAGTGCAGAGTTTAGAGGAAGGGAGAGGGGCAGGAGGAATTCACCCACATCAGGTGAGAATGAGGGAAGCGAACGAGAAGGGCAAAATAAACCACAGAAAACTGCCACCGCTAAAAAATGGACAGAAACAGAAAAATCATTCTATGAGAAACAATCAAAGAGTAAGTCAAAGAAGTTTAAGACAGGAAGCACTCCCAAAAGTTAGTATTTCTAGAAAGAACACTTTTTCTCTCCAGTCTGACAAGGGAACATCACCTCAAACCAAAAACGCACGAGCCTTTGCCTACAACTTAACCCCCAGCTGCAAAGCCTGGCTGGCACCCAGCTTAGTTTGCTGACTTCAGCAGACAGGGCCCGATCCTGGGCAGACTAAGTACTTCTAGCTTTACAGGCATAATCTAAACTAAACCAATATACACCTAAACACCACAATAAGAAGGATTACCCCTGCCATGCTCTTATTCCACCACACTTCTTTTTCTCTTGATTGACATTTACACCTCTTAAATTATAAATATACAGGTGGTCTGCATAACCTGTTACATTCCTGCTGGCCTAAGACAGCAGAGGCATTCAAAACATCTCCCCCAAAACATTCAAATCATGAAATCACACGTATTTGTAGAAGGGAACTTTGGCCTGGGTGCTCACAAGACGTTTTCTGCCACCACGCAGAACAGTTCTCGAAAGGAGGTGGTTTTGCTGACGGCCACAACTCAGACGCAAGTCCCTAGTCATTTCAGCGTGCTGGTTTTAGCAACTTTCAGAGCCGCCTGTCGTCACTATTAAAAGAAACCCACAGGAGTCAGTGCAGCACGGGATGAACCCAATCTGCAGCCTCCAAAGAAACTCGGGACTGAGCATCCTTGGAACAACCTCGTCCGTCGCTCGGGACAAGCGGCGTCTCAAGGTCAGGTTATAAACACAGCTCTCAGGGAAACACTCTGTACTGCTGCTGGGTGCACAATCTGCACAGGAAAAAAAGGAACGGCCTTTGAAGGCTATTAAATTTTTACTAGGTGAAATGTTTACCAAAATAAATCTAGTCCTTTGCACTCTTAGTTATTATCAAAACACATCTGGTAACTGACACAAAATTAATGGAGCTTTAAACCAAGAGCTCTTGGAAGGAAAACACACTCCCAACTTTTCAGCTAAGCTTGACAAAAAGCCAGGTTTTGGCATAGTTCAGCAACACAAATGGCTTTATGAGATTCCCCATTTACTGGGCACCTCACTCTCACAAGGAGCACCGGCTCCAAGTGGAGGAGGTGAGAAGAGGTTCTGCCGAGTCAGCCCCATCCACCACCACTGATACAGACTGGGGAGCAGTCAAAGCTCAGCAGACCAAGCCACCACCTCAGAGGTGCTGCACCACTCACACCCCCTTCAGTGGGTGTTCATGAACGTGTGCCATTTCACATCAGCCAACGGTTCAGTCCCACAGAAGGAATTTCACCTCCTCTTCTCCTAGGGGCGCTGATCCTACAGGGTGAACAGAAATTAACAGTAACATAATACTTTAATACCAAAGGCTACTGGCTTTGTTTCCAAGCTTTCACAGGTCTACAAACTGGGCTGATGCCACTTTACAGACATGAACCGTTGCTTACATTGCCTTTTCCCATCTTCTCCAGGGTTGTAGAGAGACTAAAATCCATGTTATGATGCTACCAGGTTAGCAGATTCTCCAGCAAGCCGAAGTATTGCCAAGACCCCGCTACTTTCAGCACAGCTCTGCATCATGTCACCAAGCAGAATCGCTCTCCCTGCTGGAATAAAGTAACCAGATACCACCCAAAGCATTTCAGCTGCCTGCCTAACCTTCCCTTCTCCTTTCTGCAACAGGAAATCCTACTGGTGGGGAGCACAGTATCAAACCCTCCCCTTTCCCATGCAGCCCAGTGCAACCACACCGTATGTATACAAAACATATTTCCCTACAATAATGGCACACACTGATTACACAGAGTGCAACAATATCTGCACCTCAGCCAAGAGGAGCAAAGGATGCTCCAAAGTCAAATCCCAATCACAGCAAGGACTTGACCTGCAACTTGAAGTGGTAGTGTTGCCAGCAGTTTCTTTGCCTGCTTCTCTCTTCCTTTCCCAAAACCCGATGCAAGCGCTGCCGCAATGCTCGGCCCACGAGAAGGGACCTCCAAACTCAGAAACTTCACCAGAAAGAAGTCTTTTCAATAACCAATATATTTTTACTCCTGAAGAGGAAACCAGAACACTCTTCCATTACCTCAGAGGAAACCTACAGAAAGGTAGCATTACTCAGGACTGATTTACTGCCTCAAGCCATTCAGAAAACCATAAAGCCAGTGACATAGAAGACAAGCAACTCATTCACAAGAGCTCTTTGATCTTAAATACAAATAAAATTAGGTCAATATTAAAGATTTTCATTCCTAGCCATGTAAGACTTCCACAAAGGCTACAAAAAGCTTTTCCCATCCCTTCTTTTAACACTTAAGTTACTTAACAAGTAACATTTCTTTCACATGACTTGAAACATTTTCTCCATATTCACTTGTCATCGCCACAGAATTTAACTCTTGGCGAGCACCTACAACGCACAGGGGGAGCTGCATAATTCATTCTCCGTAGCCCCCAAGGATAAATGAGATCAAAGAACTTTACTACATTTCACATGGGGGAAGGAAGGAGCAAAACTCACCCCCTTCCCAACATTCAGATTTAAAAAAAAATAATTGGAATTAAAAAAAAAAAAATCAGTAATTTGTTATTCAAAGCATTCCAGCAATTTTTAACAGATGAAGAGGAGAAAGCCTGTGCCGTCACTATTAATAGGCTGACATTCTTTCTTCCCCCACAAGACCACACCAGAAACACAGGCGAAGGCGACAATCTAAGGGAGCCTGGAGTTGAGTCAGCTCTGCCAAAGCCCCAACCCCTGAGGCACGGGGACCCCTCTGAGCATGCCCCTGGATGAGTGCATCAGGTGTGAGGTGTGGTGTTGCTGTACAGAACACCTGCCAGGAAATCAGGGAGGTCCTTTACATCTGATACTTCCATGTAGTTCTCCACACAGCATCTCGTTCCTTCTCCTGCAAGAGCACTTCATTCATTTCACCAGCCAAAATAACGACAGATCTCAGGACAGGCCAAGGATATAGCATCACTTTGCACTTTCAGTTCAGCATGCTTGATTGTGTTAGGGTGGCTTCAAAATTTTATTTGTTTGCTTTCTAAATCAACCAAGAGCTCTCATACAGAGCAGAAGGCCCCTGAAGCTATCACTGTAATGCGATATCTGCTCATAAACGTCAATATACCAATTTTAAAGGTATTAACGTTACTGTTTAGTCATGGTAAAATATCTTAATACCTGCCCCACCTCCCTCACAGACAGCAGTACAGTTAAATGTGAGCAATTCAGCTCAGGGCTTTCTACAAATCTCATTTAAACATAGGAGCCTCACCAACTGCAAGAAAGCACAAGAATCCCACCGCAAACACAAGTCAAACAAGCAAGGGTAGCGCAGGGCTCGCTCCACAAGATACACCTGCCCAGTGGCCCACGAACACTTAGCTCCTTCCTCTGGGAGGCTTGTAGACCAGAGGGTCAGCGTGCCAAGTCTTCCCTCTCTTCGGCTTGGGTAAGCATGAAAGCTGATCCTGGTTATTATCACTAAGGCAAAGAAGGGCTCTCTTGTGATGAAAGCACAGAACTTTGCATCCAGAGATCTGGACTGAACCTCTGTCACATATTTCCTGGGTGGCTGGGGATAAATCACATCATTTCCCTGATGTACTTCCCTCCCACATCCTCACTCCGAAGTAGAGCACCGCAGATAACTTGAGTATCTGAGGAGAAGCACATGAGAGCTCCCCTTCCTTCTGTGTTTATACAGGAGATCACCATGCAATTGGTAAATTCAGTTTAACAAATGGTAAGGAGTATGAAACTTCAAGTACTTTAGGAATGTCCGCTGTAGCTGCTGAAGGAACAGGCAGTATACTGCCTCAAAAAAACCACCCCAAGTGTTAATTAGAGAAAAGATACTCGGATTTACAACAGATTGAGATTTAAAAATAAAGACTCACAACCAGATTGAATTCTACTAGCTGAGCTCACAGCTATGGAGAAGCAATACAACGACCTGGCTGGGGAAGGAATCAAAAACCAAACAGGTTTGATGGGAAAGGATACCTTGCAGGGAAGCACACCTTTGAAAAAAACAGCTTGAATGTCAGGCACTTAATTACAACCCTTATCAACATTATCAAGAGAGTTAAAGTATTTCTATAATTTTCTCCTGAAAAAAAAACAGTAACCCAGAATAAAAGCATTCTCAGGAGAAGTGTCATTTATCTGAACAGTAAAGACCCCAGAGCTTACTGCTGAGGGCACAGAGAGAAGACAGGAGGGCTCTCACTGCTTTCCACACTGATAAGTCTTCTCAAACAGGTTCCTTGGAGGTCCTGCAGAAATAAACCTGCCTGTAGTCAAGTTCCCAGGCTTCATATAAAGGTGTGGAGATACTGAGGGTGAGCACATTCACCTCTTGGTAAACCCATTCAAAACCAGGTCACTTCTTTCAGAGGCTTTTGGAAAAAGGGATGCTTTCCTTCCAGTGACGGTCAAGAGGAGTTTTACATGCCATTCACTTTCACACACCCACTTACAAAGGCAATCCTACTATGTATCCCACCAGGAAGACTGACTGTAGGAGCTACTACATGCATGGCATAGAGTGGGGTCAACCCGTCCGACCTTAGACATCGAGAAGACATACAACTGAGACATTCATCCTAAGTTCCCATTACAATTAATAAGACACACAGGTAAAGAGCAATCTATCTCCTCCTAGGGTGGCTATCTCCAAAGGCCATTCCCCTGTCCTATTTCTCTCCACTGTGAGACCTAGAGCACACAGCTAGGATTTTAACAGCGAAAGGACAAGAGGCAGCCCACCTCCTTAAGCCCCCTTCAAACACACCATCCAAGCCCACTGCACAGGAACTGTGTATTACTGATCAGGATTACCTATCTACACCTCTCCCTCCAAAATGCATTTTTCACCTATCAGGACACAATAAATAACTGGAGATATGCAACGCTATCAGTTTTTTTGAGCAGCACAAAAGAAATCCAATTAGGGCTTCCAGTCAGCAAATACCTCATCATTATATGCAAACACTGCTACCCCAGTTCCCCCAAGAACTACTTTGATTATTGCAGTAGCACATGCTAGCAGATAACAGCCAAGGGTCCTTGAGCATCTCCATTTTCTCTACATACCCCTACCTGTGAGGGTTTATAACTCAGTTACAAGTATTTCCTCGTGATGACAGCCTTTGTAAGATGGGTACAGCTATGCTTCCTTTTAAGTATTGTATAGAATTTTCCTCATGAAGCACAAACCCGAAGGAAAATAATGAATTTCAGCAGAGCTGGGGGGTCCCATATTTTAAGATACATAAACCTAAGTACAGCATACTATCACACATTAAGGCTCACGATCCTTAAGCTCTTCTTTCCTGCAACTGAAAACAAAACAGCCCAAATACCAATAGATAGCTTGATGTGCAAGGGGCAGGTTTGGACACAAGTTTATTTTGGTTTGAGCTTAGTGTTTAAATTAGAATCATGAACTCCTGCCCACTGCCATCCCCTGCAGCCACTCTCAGAAAATCCTGGGAAAAGGCAAGGGAAACTACCAGAGCTTAACTGAAATTCACTGTTGTATTTTTAAGACATCAAGTCATTTTTAACAGTTCCAAATGCAAAAATCCCAAACAGCATGTGCCAGCTTTGAGGTAAAAACAGCAGAAGTTGACTATTCCCTTGGTAGTCCTCAGGAAGTTAATAAAACTCAGATTTGGTGCAACCGACTATTTTAAGTTGCTGCCATTCTTTCACCTTACCCAACATCCTCCCATTTCACCTCTGACCTCTGGTGAAGCTGCCAGGTGCAGGGACCAGAGCCACCAAGTCCATACTGGGGACTGGTAAAATGTAAAAAGATGATAACCCAAACATTCAAACCTACAACCAGTCTCATTTTCAAAGCCCTGTAACGACCAGTGAAGTTAAGGAGAACCCAACCCCATAGGTATATCAGAAAGTAAAGTCACCTTTTGGGCCAAAGATCAGGCAGATGCCTGTTACACATGGACATGAGGACAAGCACTTCCACAGGGAAAGGGCACCTCCACAGCTGGCACTAGAAGAAGGAAGGCCTTCGGAGCCAGGTAAGGAGCGGGGCAGAACCTGTGCCTCCAAAGCTGTGAATGCAAGGTGCCCAGAGGGATCTTTTAGGGCTTCCTTGACCAGGGTGGTGGGAAGAGGATTAAGTGGACCTCACCAGCAGTCCCAGAGCCAGGCAGCTAATGTGGCAAACAGGGCACACAGGGGAAGGGAGGAAGCAGATGAGCAGCCATGGCATACCACCCAAGGCCCCAGCAGCCTCCTTGCCGATGGCAGACCTTCTCCAGGGGCAGCGTTACCTTGCTCCAGGAGGCGTGTGCCTTCAGCCCGTGAGGCTCCTTGAGCCACAGGTACAAGCCCATGAGTCACCCCCACCCCTGCACGGAGAGTAGCTCTTACCAACACACCATGGGACAATTCCAAAAGGAGGTGACAGAGACATACCAGATAAGCACTACAATACCAGTATAACTGCATCCATGTGAGGAGTTTTACCACATTAGCTGGTTTATTACTAGACAGGCTGGTCAGGACCTGTTGGCACTTGCAGTGTCCTGTTTGGATAGTGATAATGACAGCTACAGTGGCAGAGCAACCCAGGCAGGCCCAGCTTCAGTGGGAAAGGAGCAGTTTGCCAGGAGTGTTAAACAATCTCCTCCAAAAGATGTAACTTGTTCTGGCACACGGACACAACACAGCTAGGTGGGGCTGAGAGAGGTCCCCTCAGCCCAGGCCATGCTGAAATCAGCACAAAAACCTGTGTCAATAAACTTTCCCCTGGTGTACCTAAGCCCAAAACTTGGCCAGCAAAGGAAAGCCACTGAACTGTCACGGGTAAATGCTAATCTCTTTCATAATACGTAAATATACATATATTTATTAAAAATTACACATGCCAACATATTTCTACTGACAGTTAAGCTGTCCTTTGCCTTTTCTCATATGAAGCCCTTCCCTGACTCCATACTACTTTTTGGTTGCCACAACTGTGAACTGTGCACTAATTCATTCTCAACATTTAAGCCAGTGCCTCCTTCTTCACCCTCTGATTCCCTCTTTAAATCCACGTTCATAAGGCTGCTTCTCTCTGAGCTGTCCCACCTCTTCCCAACTCCACATCTTCCCACAGATTTGGTCCTTCACTTGTCAGTATGATGCAAGATCAAGCAGGAGGAGGGCATGGGAAAAATCCAGGGAGAAGTCGTCAACACCCTTCATGCCTACTACTACAGTGAGTTGCACAGGGCACTTGAGATAGAAGTTAGTAGCAGCAATTTCTAAATAAACTGGAAAGGAGCCCGCTCCATCCATATGTCCACCTGAACCCTATGTGCTTCAGAAGTGCCAGTCCTCCGTAAGGGTGGGCATCTCCGTTCCTCAATCTCTGGGATTTCATCCTTCCTCAGTGGTGCTTTTCACAGGTTTCCAAATCAAGAGCAAATTAAAACCAGCACCACCGAGATCAAATTGTAGTTCTTCACTACATTCATAATGGCAGATTTCACTCTGCTGCAGGACAGGAAAGGCCAGGAGACCAAGAGACTGCTCTCTGGCCCAGTCTGTATTCACTTCTCTTTCAGAAAGCCGCCCTGACCTCTTTCTAACACTGGAAACAGATGCCACAGAAGCTAGGACTTGCTGAGCCCCATAGCCACCCAAGAGAAGATACATCAAGCCTTGCTTGGTACAGGATGGGACACCTGGAATGAGGGTTAGGTGGAAGCATCGTGAGATCCACAGCAGCCTTCTGACCATTTGGCAATGCTCTGCAGTTTGTAATCGCTGCAATATTCTGTGCCCCCACACAAGTGTTTCACACCACATCCAAGGCAGAAAACACACTCTGGAAGTAATACTGAGTCACAACGTCACAATCTCAACGTCTCCGGCATGCAAAGCTACCTCAAGGTTCCCAAGAAGTATGCACAGTTGTGGGTTTTTCCTCCCCCTTCCCTTATGGTTGCCTCCTTTTAGAGCCAACAATGTCTCTTTTTTTCAGCCTGTGGTGACCTGAGAAACAATCAAGGACCCATAATGCTACAAACGTGAGGTATTTGATAAGAAAACTCTTGTGCAAAGCTATGTGATCCCCTCCCAAATCCACCTCTCGTTCAAGGGAGTTGAATTCTTTCCACCAGCTCCAGTGGGAGTTGGACTGGGACCTAAAATAACGCCACAGATAAGGATCTTACTGTAACTTTTGACTACAGTCAAGCTCACATTGTGCAAGTCAGAGCTATTGAGCTTAAATACCAACGTCATCCAAAGGCAGGGAGAAATACTTCTGGCAGAGCCAGAGTGTACAGTCAGAAATGCAAAATGGGAAGAAGCCCCAAAAATATCACTTTCCTCCAAGGAAAACGGATCTTGAGAAGGTAGGTACACAATCTACCAGGCTGAAATTGCGCTTGCAACAGAAAGTACCACTTGAAAAGAAGATGACTGGAACGTAATATGTATACACAAACACACACTAGACCACATGAGAAAAGTCAGCTCGCATTCTAGTCCAAAAATTTATACTAAAAAATGTATGTGCTGAAGGCAGGGAAATGCAAAGGGTGAACACCTCTTGTAAGGCTGGATTCCCTTTGGGGACATTCCTCTACATCATCCCCTAGGGTGGGACCTGCCATCATCACAGGGGCCAAAAAAAGCATCTCTGCACACTACCGCCGAGGCTCTGGTGCCCGCGAGTTGATAACACGCCGCCAACATTTCCATTACCAGGAGAGAGCAAAAATGAAGCAAGGAAATGGAAGGTGGAAAGTGGACATTCCTGGTTTTCTCCCTTTATTTCTTTCTTTAATATCCCTGAACTAACAAAAATCCCTATCCTGGGCCATACAAATAGAGCTCACCTTGCCCATGCCTGGAGAGCTTCTTCCATGGGGAAAACCATCCGACATCACAAACCTAGGGAAACAACCCCACCACTGCCAATGTGGAGGGAGCACACATGCAAGCAAAAAGCAGAGAGAGAGATCAAGACTGTTCCAACCGAAGTTTTATCCACAGCAGTTGAAATACCTTCCTAATTCCAAGGAGTTAGCATAAGAGACTGGGTTGTATTTTGTTACACCATCACCTCGAAGCCCTGCACACAAGAATAAACCCTCCACCAGGAACAAGGAGTCCCTGCCCCAGGAGCCTGCAATTTGATTTAAGATACAAGGGGAAAAAAAAAAAAAAAAAAAAAAAGACGTTTTGACAAACAGATGGGCTGGGGGAGGAAGAACAAGAGGGACATGTGGTTACCCACAATTGGCGGGTTGCTTTCTTCTCTCTTTTTTTTAATAAAAATAAATATCAGTAATCCCCACTGGCCACCTGCCTAGCTTTTGTATATTTAATTAAGAAGGATTTGGGTGATGGCAAACTGGTCAAAAGTTCAGCCAATTTGGGGGAGGATGGCCAGTGAAGAGAGGGCTCAAACAGCGTGAAGGGCTACATCTAGCTGCAGGACCCAGAGAAATGCCAGTATTCCAGACATTGCTGCGTCCTTCCCAATTTCTCCCAATAGCAGTCTCCCCTTGCAACATAATCCACAAAAACTCAGAGGAGGGAGGGAAGGAGAACAGTTCATACTTAAGAGAGCTGGTCTGGACCAGTTCCTGAAAGCCAGTGACCTCACCAATCCACAGTACAGTTTGTCTTTATAGTGATAAGACTGGAATTGTATTCGTGTTTAACAAAATCATTTGAATTCACAATGATGTCCCTTTAGCAGCGGGAGAATGAAAGGGGGGGGGGCGGGAAATTTAGCTGAGTTAGTAGAGAATCCCAAGCACTGTCCTCTCTTCCTACCCCCCCAACGCTGTCACCTTGTAAGACAGAAAGTCCATTAAGACAAAAATAAAGTATCCTTAGCGTGGGAAAACATTTATCCAAGTTTTAATTTCTTTTCAAATCAGCATTTAAACGATCTCATCTTACATCATTTCCTTTTATGAGTCTGTTGTTAGACAATACACATCATTTACATGCAGTTTTGGAAGGCTGCAACATAAATCAACAAAAGAGGCCTTCACTATGAATTAACTGTTACAAGGCTCCTAGAAAGCCACACCAGCCTGTGCTGAGGGCAATTAGGAGTATCATCCCTACATCTCCTCTTTCTGGTGTGCTCTCAGCACTCCTACAAAAGCATCCTTCCCCCCAGTCATTGCTGCTACAGGACAACTGCAGTGTCTGTTTGCAAGAGGCAACAAGAACACTCACAACAGCTATTTTAAAGTGTTAGCTGCCTTTAAAAACACATACACCAAGAAAAAAAAGCGAAGAGAGAAAGTGACTGAGCAAGTTAACATAGTTCAGTCTCAATAGCAACATTAATAAGCTTTACACCTCTTTGAACAATCATATGGTAGAGATTTTTAAACGTGCAAAGTATTAACAAAGGCCTTTAGTTCACAGGTCATTTTTGCATTAAAAAATTTTTAAAAAGCATGTACCACATTCAAATGTTATCTCGAGGTAAATTTCAGGAGTATTTTCATTTTCTGTGAGCCAAATTTCAAATTAAGTTTGCTACTAGATGCAAAAACACTAAAATCTGACTGCAGCAATGCTAAAAGTGCTTCTCTGCTACTTGCAAAATATCAAAATATAAATCCTTAAGGCAGCCAGTTGTCTGGGAAGCGGGCTGCCAGTTCTGGTTACTCCAAAGCACCCTGATAAAGCAGGACTGACTGGGGAGGCACAGCCATCCCGCAAGACAGCAGCACACACAGAAAAAGCCTAATTGTAGGCCAACACCGTTCCTCTGCTGAGTTCTGTGCCATTCGCATCACCCCTTGCTGGCACCTCACTAGTTAAAGGCGGTACATTGCTAGTCCACTGCTTACAAAGGAGGCTTGAGAGGTTCTGAGCCTCAGGTGGGAATGCTCCTCGGCCACTTCCGCAAGTAGGTTGGGAAGCAGGCCGGGAGGCAGGCCAGGAAGCAGACCAGGAAGCAGGCAGGGTGCTGCTCCAGACAAGCCCACACATGCCTCTCAGCTCCCATCAGCTGATAATCAACCTGTTGAAGGGAAATTTCTCTCTCTAAACTCCAGCAGAAGCTTGGAGCTCCTTACAAGCCTTTAAAGTACAGACTTGGGGGGTCCTGGTTCCTGTCAGGGCAACTCCCCTGGTCCACCAGGCAACACTTAACCCTTCACTTTCTAATTTACAAGCCATGAAACGTGCAAAAGTATCCTCCTTTCTTCTGTGCCATTCATAGATTCTGAACTAGCTACTAGGGCAAACAACGTTTAGGCTGGCCTGTCATTCCTCAGGGTTGCAGAGGAGCTCTGCTGTGCCCCAGGACAAAAAGTGGCAGCCTCCCTGCTGCCCCTTTCCCCGTGCTTCCCAAAACCACCTAGTTTCTTTTAGCCAGTCAGTGCTGGGGAACACGGGGCCCATTCCCGCCACCCCACCCTGATTCATGGCTGCATAACAAGCTCCTCTTGACGTGCAAGGCTCCTTCAAACAGGAGAGGTGTAAGCGAGGTTACAAAGATGAAACATTAACACAAACTCTACAGGCTTTAAGCAGAGCAGCTGAAAACTTCCCTTTTTTGAATAGCTCACCACCGAGGTCCCAGGCCCACGGTACACACACACCACCACATCAGCCAACCCCTCTAACCACATAAAATCCTAGGAGGATCCACACTGCTCTCTGTGACAGGGAGTAACTCAATTCGCGCCTAGGTGCCAACCAAGCAAGGGCTGCCCTGCTGTTTTGTGTGCACATACACATCTATGTTCACCTCGACACTTCCACCCAGCTAAAGAGCTAGCCACGGCAGAGCTACCCAGAGGAAGACTAGCAGTTAAGACAGCTCTGAGCTGTTTCCAGCAAGCTCAGATGAGGCAGTGCAGAGAAAACCGAGACTGCTTTCTGCTTTTCAACAGGTCGGCACAGTCTCCTTCGCACTGCCGGAGAGGAGACTCCCCAGCAAGGCAAACGACCTTCTGTATCATCGCAGGGGTGTATGAGCTAGACAAAGAGATAACGTCATGCCCTTCTCCAGCTCCCTCCATCCTCCCGGCAGTGGCAGGTAGCCAGCCAATCCCGCTCCCAGCGCCCTGGTGACATCATCACTGATGCCGATACACAAATGTCTAAGTATATCAAAGTAGCTCTGCCCCAGAGATCTCAGGGCAAGGCTTCTTGGAGACAACCTAACCGCGAGCAGTCCCTTGGGATGTCAGGCCAGTTAAAAGGGAAATAAAACCATCTGGGAAGAGGGATTTCAAGGGGGCGTTGCTGGGTAGAAGGAAAGGGGAAGGCAACATGCAAACACAGCATAACCACGTTTTTCCCTCGGTTGTGCAGTTCCTCCGAAAGCCCTCAAAACATACACACACAATTTTATCTCTGGGTGTCCCTGGAGCATTCTTCCTAATAAAACACTGGCTGAGAAAAGTTAAATACTATTGCACTGATTGTTTTTTTAACATAACTGCATTATTTTAAGAAAGCTGAGGTTTCGTCATAGTAAGGAAGTTTTCTGGTTTCGTGTTTCTTGTTTATGTACAGCCCTGTTAGGTGTCCACATTTTAAGCCTATGCACACAAACGCAGACAGATGCCTAAGAAGTGCCGATTCAAACTCAGGCAGCTGTCAATCCACTCTGACAGGCACTACAGCGAAACAGTATTTACCTATTTACTTTATTCCTGGCACCCAAACCACCATAGCCTCAGTTACTGGGCAAGAGGAAACATTGCCACCATTGTCTAACCAGCAAGGAAGGGCAAGGAAATCTCATCAGGCACTCGTTAAAACTAGAGCCCTGGTAGAAACCGCCTGCTGCTCCCCCCGTTACGAGCGTGACACCGATGCCATCAGACCTCAGGTGTCCATTCACCCTCCCAAGACCATAATAAATTCATGCACCGAGTTTCATTGCTAGTGTTAACTACTCCAGGAGACTCCTAGCACACTGAAGGAAAATCAAATTAAACATTTCTGTTCTCAAGACTGTTAAACCAGTGAGGACTTTGCTGATTAAGTCAAAGTATTAACAAGCAAGCTGAGAAACAATGCACCAAATTGCAATAATTAACACGGGAGTTTCAAGTGGCACATTCATGCCCTACAATTTTTTTTTTTTTGTAGGAAGGGTTCAGGTGATGCAAGCACTGGGAGCAAAAAGATTGCACTAAACAAAACCAAAACAAATGGTGCCGTTTCTTTTATCAGAGAAAAAAGAAAAGAAGTAATGGTCTAGGTAGTGTCCAAGTGCAGCTTCTCACCCCCAAACTCCCTCTCCACTGGCCCTTTCGAGCCACATCCTTTTCCCCAGCTTTTTGCCAACAGCAGCAGCCTGGTTATTCCACTTCCAGCCTTAAAACACAACTTGCACGCTGTGCAGACGGACTGCTTCTCCATCAGGAAGGCTGAGGGAGGTTCACGCCCTCAAAACAAACTGACATGTGTTTCATTTGCAGAAGAAGCACACACAAGTGCTTTATTTAGTTAGTGGAGCTGCAAGCGGCAGTATCTTGCCATCAGGGCAACTTACCGATTATACCACCTTGTTTATAAGCAAAAAAATAATTAAAAAAAAATAAAATTAAAAAACCAAATCCAACCCAAATGCAAACCCCAGGCAGCAGCCAGGCATACTCGGTTACTTTGGGTTATCGCTCCTTCCGTCCACAAATGCGCCCTGCATTTCGGTAGAACATAAAGGCTAGAGAGAGCCTCCCCGTCTTTAGCCAAGTACTAAGACTGTGTGAATAATTAGTCATCCCGGGAGCCAGCGCTCGCTGCAAAGTCATGCAATCTCGAGGTTTGTTTGTTCCACTGACCGCACGTTGGAAAGGCGAAAAAAAAAAAAGAAAAGGGGGGAAAAAAAAAAACCAACCCAAAAAAAAAAACCCTAGGCTAGTTTCACACCCACACGGGCACTCGCCGATGTCTATTTTTTAAAGTCATACGCCTGTCAAACAGGTTATTCTGGGAATTCTGATCTTCACAAAATAAAGGCACCCTGCTTCGACCGCTTGTTACTGTCACCCTGCCCTCCCCATCGCTGCCCTGCACAGTGGGATCGGATGAGGCACCGTTCACCTCCCCCCCCCCCCACCACACACACACACACCCGCCCCGAATCGACAGCTTCAGCACTTTGAAGGGTTTGCGGGGTTTTTGTTCCAACAAGGAAACCCGGCGACAGTTTTCATGAAGGCCAATGCCTTTGTCTAAAGTCACCGCAGCAGCAGCGGCAGCAACTTCCATGAGGACGTCCAGCAGCAATTATGAATAAGCCGGTGGCCCTATTCATACAGCCCGGACACCCTGTGACACTGTCCGCCCGGTTCGGTCATTTCTCGGAGGGGGGGGGGGGGGGGGGGGGGGGGAATGTAGCTGGGGGAGGGGTGGCGGGGTTGGACAATAAAGGACTGCTTCATCATTTCAGGATGGGTACTTGGGAGAGTAATGTGTGCCCCTCTGGAAAAGCAGAAGCCAGGAGGCTGACAAACTTGTCACGGGCAGCGACAATGACAAGGGGCAACATTTTTATGGCCCGTAACTGTTCCGCTCGCCTCAGCGGGTGACTCGCCATCAGCCGTGTGCGCCGCCCGGCACGGACACCGGGTACCCTCCAGAAAAATGACAATAATAAAAGGAGAAGAAATTCTGCCACAAACCTTGTAGACTTGCCCGTACGTGCCATTGCCAACCACTTCCACCAGCTCAAAAATCCCAGCGGGGTCCTGGGGGGGGTGGGAGGAGGGGCGAGAGGGGTGGGGGAGGGGGATGGAGTGGGGGGGGTGGGAGAAGAAAAGCGGGGTTACATTTTTGTCAGGCGATGGCTGCTGGCAGAGCCCGGCGAGCGAGCCCGGCTGCTGGCGGCGTGCAGCTGTTGCGCCCTGTTTTTCCACGCACATGCCAATACATGCAAACAAAGGAAAAGCAGCCCAGGGCCGCGCTCCCCCCGCCCGCCCCCGCGGGGCTCCCCCCCACGCGGCCGCCGGCCCCCCGCACCCCGGCCCCGGCTCCGGCCCGGCCGCTCCCACCCCCGCCGGCCCGGCAACCCCGGCAGGGGCGCGCCGGCCCCCGCGCCGCCGGGCCCTGGGAGGGGGTCCCCGCCCCACAGCCCCGGCCCCCAGCCCCAGCACTTACCCGCAAGGAAGAAAGGTCGATGTCCACCAGACTTTTTGCAGGAGAGTCGTTCGCCATTTTCCCGTTCTCTTTATTTTTTTCCTTTTATTCTTCTCTGTTAAATAATAGCGAGGCTGCCCCCCCCCCCTCCCCGAAGCAGCTGTGGATTGCACGGAGCTCTTCTCCTCCCTTCCGCCCTTCCCTTCTTCACTCCAGCCCCGCCGGGTTGAAACTCTTCAGCATTGGGAGGGGTTGGCGGGGGGGGGGGGGGGGGATGATGGATGGATAGATAGATGGATGGATGGATGGATGGTGGGAGGAGGAGGAGGGGGAGAGGGAGGTGAAGGAAGGGAAGGAAGGAGAGGGGGTGCTGCGGTCCGTCTGTCTCCCCGCCGTGCAGGGCTGGATCCCCCCGCCAGGCGAGCGGCGGTGCCCTGGCCGGCCGGTCGGTGGGTGGGTCGGTGGGTGGGTCGGTGGGTGCCCGCGCGTCCCCGGCGGCAGCGGGCTCACACCATGTCGTGGCGGCGGCGGCAGGAGCGGCGCCGGGGCCGGCAGGCTCTGGCAGCCTCGCGGTGAGCCCCGCGTCCGGGCATGGCACGGCCCGGCCCGGCCCGGCCGGCGGCGGGGCGATGCTCACGCCAGGAGCCGGCAGCGGCAGCCGCGGCCCCGCTCTTGCATGGGGGGCTCACGCCCAGCGCCGCGGCGGAGCCCCCGCCGCCTCCGAACCTTCCCCGCGGCGCTGCCCTCGCATGAAACGGCGCCGGGCACCGGTGGGCAGGGGCTGCGCGTCCCGGCGGCGGCGGGGCACGGGTGCGGGGCCGAAGCGGGGTGCTGCGAGCCAGACAAAGATAGCCGGGGAGGAGGAGGAGGAGGAGGAGGAGAAGGAGGAGGAGAAAAGGGATACAAAATACGCTGGGAGACAGAGAGAGAGAGAAAACAGCTCCCCCTTCTCCAACAGGAAAAGCGGCGGAAACGCGCCTTCCACCAAAGTACTGCTGGGTAAACTCGCGTGGAGAGAAAGAGGGAGGACGGGGAGGAGACCGGCCGCAGCTCCCTGCCCGCCCCGCCGCAGCTGCCCGCGCCCCAGCAACAGCCCCAATGGGGCGAGGGCCTCTCCGACAACAACGCCCGGGCCCGGCCGGCGGGAGGGCCCACGCGTGTCCGCGGCGGGGCCTTGGGGCTGCGCGACCGGACGGGGCGGGCTCGGCCGCGCCTCCTGCTGCGGGCAGCGCCCCCGGCCTCTACCCCGCGGCGTGGGCAAGGCGTGGGCCCGTGTGCGGGGCGCTGCCTGCCGCCCTGCTGACCTCGCCGCGCCTTTGGGGGGTGGGGGGTGCGGGAGAGCCACACATCACGGTCGGTGTTGGGCCGTCGCCAGCGGCATTGCGAGGCACTTGTTGGAATAAAGAAGGTGCGGGAGGATGGTTGGCGCTGCCCTGTTGCCCGTGGAGTGGGTGGGTGGGTGGGGGGTGGTGGCTGCCTTTCCTGTCCCCGGTGAGATGACCCCCAAAATCTCTGCTTTTCTCCCCCCATACATCCCCGGGGATCCCCCCCTCCCAGGCCCACAGGAAAAATGATGCTCCAGCCCTATCAGAGACCCCTGCAGAAAAGGAGACAAATCCAGGCAGCCGGAACCAGACCCAACACCTCTAAGATGGCATTTTAACACATCGTTTACCCATAGCCAGAACCGTGTCAGGCCCCATCCCTGCATCCGCCAGCAGAATCTGAATCTTGGGAAAATCTCATTAACCTCTCTCTCTCGAGCTAGTTGCATCAGGCAGTTGCACGCAGGTGTAAACCTTGGCAGGATTCGTGTCTCCTTGAAGTTCTTTATCACACAGACACGGCAAAAATGTTACCTGCTCGCTAGAGGTTGAGTTACGTTTCCTGTGGGAATCCAGGTTTTCCTGTCTCTTCTACTTCAACCACAAAATTGCATATACATGGCTATAAGTATCACAGAAACATACTTTTGAAACAAAACAAACCTGTCGAGCAGAAAGCGTCAGGATAAATTACCATAACAGTTTTAATGGTGTACTTCATTTTCACTTACAGTGTAGCTGCAAAGAAAGGAAGCTCGGGCCCAGGCCAGGCAACTGTTTTCCTTTCTGCAGGAGCCTACAGTAACACAGCAGCAAAGGATTTTGGGTGGGCACTGAGCTGTGTCCCTCCTGAGCACATGCGCTAGGATCAGGTCTAGAGATGGAGTAAGTTTTGGAAAGTAGATGTCTACAAAGGTTTATTATCAACAGCCCAGTTTGTGTTACATAAATAAGTCTGGCTTATTCAACTGCCTTTCTGTGTGTAAGAGGAGCCTTGGTAGGTCAAACCCATTGCCCATGTAGCCCAGCTCCCTGTCTCCTGATGTAGCCAGTGGTGAATGCTGAGGGAAGAGCACAGGGATGCTTTAGCCATCCAGCGATACTTCCCTGGGGCATCCGCCCAGCTCCCTGCAGCTCAGGGAGTTCTTTGGCAGAATTCGGTGTCGCCACATTTTTTTCCTTCCATTAGGTTGCCTGTTTACTTTTTGGATTCATATGTGCTGGCTCTTACAGCATCCTCTGGCAGGGAGTCCCACAGATGAACTAGCTGCTTGTTATGTGAAGACTGCCTTTGGTCATTGGCTTTGAACCAGCATCTCCCGATTTGCAAGAACGCCTGATGGTTCTTGTGTCGGAAGAGACAACAATCATTTTCTATTCATTTTCTCCATTGCATTTATTTTTTTAATACACTTTTGTTCTGTCCCCTCTCAGTTTTTGCCAGCTACCAATTTCTGGTCTTTTTAGTGATACCACAAACAGAAGATATTCCATACTTGCCCTTCATTGAACCATTTCTGCTTCTAACACCTTTTAAGACAGGGGAATGAATTTCTATATCGTGTTCACAATGGATACCCATTGCAGCGTCACAACGATGTCCTGGTTTCTGGTCCTCTCCTGATAGTACTCCCTTTGTTCACTGTTGTCAAGTATGAAAATGACATTTCTGGTGAACATGTCTATCATTAAGCTTCCCAATCCCCTTCCATAGTGGTAATACCACCTCAGAAGCTGTTGCTGTGTACTTCTAGGTTCCACAAAGATTTTCAAGCCCAGACCCTGAAACTCGAGTTTTCCAAGCCCAGCATGGAAAAATACAGACTTGAGTTTTTTAGAAGAGAGGCTCGGAGCTCAAACACACATTTTCACCATTATTGCCCTGGTGTGGCTCCACCATAGTGTCTCCTCTCCACTTTGAGCTTATATTTTATTGTAGTAAAGTTTGTTCTTTGTTTTGTTTTAGTATGATGCCAGAAGAAACAAAAGTGCTAATGACAAGATAATGGATCCTTGAAAACTGGAGCATCCCCTAACTTTAGGGGAAAAAAAAAAAGCCATTTTAAAAATACTGTTTAAAAAGCCCCACTGTTTTCATAGAGCAGTGAATGCCCCAGGAGAGCTTCCTGCTAGTTGCCAGGGTGCAGCACCATACCCGCCTCACCTTCCTTTTCCTTCCTACACCAGTGGAGGGATGAAAGGATTGCTTACTCGAGGAAGAAGTCTCTCTGGCTGCGGCCAAAACCACTCTGTTCACATGTTCATCATGCCCTTCACCAGCCCAGCGTACTTACCCGGTCTGGAAAGTCTAAAGGTTAAAATACCAAACACAAAACCACTAGAAAGAAGATGTGTGGTCTGTTTTAACCCCACCTCACAGAGCGAAACTGTTACCGAAAATCATGCCAGCACCCCTGAAGGAGCCGGGTTGAGACAGCCATTGAAAATCCCAGTGCAGATGAAACAGGAAGAAAGGCAGTGTCAGCCCTGGGGATAGTCACCCCACACGCAGAGCAGTAAATGACTGTGCCTTCTAATGACAAACCAAGTGCAAGCGTCAAAAAATCTGAGTCAGCTCCATCCGTTGGGGAGCAAAGCAGGAGAAAGCTGTGGGGCCAGCGTGGCACTTTCTGTCACCCTCAGACACCACTTGCACCCCTTCCTGCCCACTGCGCTCGCAGCAGCGGAGGGACCCGAGGAGATGGTGTTTCCCCAGCAGTTTCAGCATCCCTGAGAGAGGGAGGCTGAGCCTCCCTTTCTCCGGCCATTTGTTCCTATCCTCAGGCACTGTGTCCCCCGAGCCGGCGTAAGTGTTGGTGCAGCTCTGCAGTGAGCAGGGACTCATGGAGAGGAAAGGAATTTTTAATGTTCCTATCGATCGGTTCCCCAGGCTGGTTGATCTCGTGACTGCTTGAGCGGTTGTGTTGACAGGAGCGGGGGAGGCAGAAGCTGTGTGCTGGGGAGGAAGTGTAACCCTAGCATTGCCTCTCGGTGGTACCTGTGGCTTAAGCCAATTTCAATTCTCGGTGGACATACTGGGGTCAAATTAGACAAACTTCCTTCCTTACGGGAAGAGGCACCGTGGGAGTAGTGGGAACCCAACATTTATGTTCTAGCCACAAAAGAAATTCCTTGCCTTCCCCTCTTCCCCCCCAGTTCTTTGAAATTGTTTTATTCTTTTCCTCATTTAATACACTGGGGCACTAATCACTGGCCAGAATGCAGAGGTCATCGACTGCACTAACTTTTTAAGAGCTTAATCATCAACAGTATTCAAGGAGATGAGTAAAGAGACAGGAAGTTCTGAATTTTCAATTTGTTGCTGCTCCTGATTCATCCTGTAGCCTTGGGGCATCTCATTTCCTGCCTCCGCTCCACTTCCCTGTGTGGAAAATGGGAGTGATTTAGACCTCCTTGACAGCGTGCAGTGGTAGACATGCACCCCATTGTACTGTCTAGGGAAATGATTCTCGCCTTAACCAGGCAAGTCCATGAGGGAGCTCACACTAGGCTGGGTGAGGAGTGTTCATGAGGGAAGTTCACCCTACATTGGGTGAGGAAGGTTTATGAGGGAAGCTCACCCTGGCTTGGATGTCAGAGCACAGAGGGGCGAGCAGGGCTGACTGAGGTTGTCCACAGTCCAGCTCTCCTGCAAGTGACTAAAAAGGCTTTAGCTGAGAAACACCCTCTCTCATGCCGGTGAGTTCTCCTTGTGCTGGTGATTGCAACATACACTGGGAGTAGAACATACACACGAGAACACCACAGGATCGGCCTGCCTTCCTCCAGCTTATGCTCCTCTGCTGCTGCTTTAAGCACCGCTATCTCACATCTCCATGTGAGCGCTGCTCTGTGTGAGCACTGCCGGCACACCCATCTATGCTGCACCGGGATATTCTATAGGTGGATGTGTTCCTGCAGCTCTGCTTGCCCAGTTGTGCACACCCTGCTGCTGGTGACATTTGGGCTGCCTCTTCCCCTCCCAAACTGATGCATTGCCAGCATTGCCTCCTGAACTGATGGGTTACCCTCAGCCATGACATGCAGACAAGGCTCAGGCCTGTAGTCGGACCCGAAGCATGTGCAGATGTTGCCATAGGTGACACCGAGTTGAGCAGGGCCCCAAAGAAGCAACTGTATGCTTTGAAGCCATCGCTGTCCGCTCATCAGCTTTTTCTGTTAGCAGATCAGGGGGTAGATTGAGAGGGCTCCTGAAACACAGGGGCTGCCTAAATATAGCGATCCCACTAGCGTGGGAAGAGTGACAAGGAGAGGCAGAGTGCTTCCCAGGGCTGCCAGGTGCTGCATCTGTGCTGTTCTTTACAGCTCCTCTACATCGTGTCAGGTAGCTGGGCTGATTTTAGCAGAAAAGAAAACACCTTTTTTCTTTGGGTTTTTCAAACTTTGCTTTCCCTCTTATTAATGCCCTGCTTTGAAGGGCTGCTGAGCAGTGATACTAGAGCAGGAACTCCTCAAGTTGCTATTGGGCCAAGATCTAGCTGCTGCGAAACTGTGTCCTAAGTCATTTTGGGGTGAGTCATCTCAAAAAGCATTGCAGTCAGGCTTATAGAGACAAGTGAACCTTAGTCCTGTAATATCACACTTTGCAGTACCAGAGCACGCAGCAGGTCTACCTTGATCCAGATCCCACATGAACACATGACAATGTTCTTATGAAAATAACCTAACACGTGTTTCTATCACCTTTATGCTTTTATGCTGGACTTGGTGAAGAAAGGCAGAACCTTGTCCATCTAGGACACAGGAAGCTGAAAGGGTGTGAAGTTTGCTGGGATGGTATGGCCCCAGAGAAATCTGTGAACAAATCTGAACGGGCAGAGTAAAGTATGGCAATTTGCATCACCCAGCTGGGACATTTTGAATCTGGTTCTGAACATGCCCACACAAGATTTTACATCCGTGGAGCCACAGCCTCCATGAGGAGGAGGCTGTTCCTGTCCCTGGAACAGGACAGGACAAGGAGGGGTGAATTCGTGGTGCCACAGTCACCTAGCTGATCCACATCCCTAATTGATCTACTCAGACTGAATTCACAACACAGCCCAGGATCTCACACTTCACTTCAAACTGGGAATTGTCAGTCCTGCAGCCAGGCTTAAAGCTGGCAAAATAATGCATGAACCTGGCATAAAAATGCTGGTGCATGCTTGGGCTAATTGAGAAGATCCCAGGTATGTTTCTGGATGCTGCCCATGCTCAAAGTTTTAACAAGCTGGCTGTTTCTGGTCCTGCTATCTATCGCACAAAGCGTGCAATTACCCAGTATGGCTGGTTGTCACAGGCTATCTCTGCTTGCAGCTAAGCTGGCTTGTAGTTATCTTCCCATGACCCAGCTGTGACACTTATTTCACCTCTCATAGAGGGCCCTGAGCCATGTCTGTAGCAGCTATGAGCAAACTTTTTTCCTCCCTATCTGAGTCAGAACTCCTCAGGGAGTATTGTCTCTCCTCACTTCTGTCTTGATGTGCTCAGGGGCACCTGGGGATGCTCACCTGGAGTTTCTGAGATGTGTACTTTGGGATGATGAGCAAAGAGAGACAACCCACTCACGCCACACTTGAGCCCTGGAATAAGAAAAGCTGCTCTACCAACACGATGGTGGCTGTGGATCTGCAGGCATTTTTTTTTACAGGTGATACTTGTGTAAAGATC
Organism: Laterallus jamaicensis coturniculus; assembly: GCA_022605575.1. Lineage (NCBI taxonomy): Eukaryota > Metazoa > Chordata > Aves > Gruiformes > Rallidae > Laterallus > Laterallus jamaicensis. Next base: position 5,347,870 of record JAKCOX010000023.1, on the reverse strand, counting down.
TCCCAAACCTTCTCCAGCAAGCACTCAGGCATGTGTCATACGCATTTCCTCCTGGTCTGCGATTCCTGTCACTCCACTGTCTTTGTTGTGCCGGTGCCTTTACTCACAGATCAAACAGACTGGTGTTGGAAATAACCTCTGTTTTCAGATTTTGTTTTGTTCTGTCCAGATCGGCTGTGGGTTTTTTGTTTTCTTTTATCCAGTTTGTGTGGGGAAAGAGCAGAAATGAGGAAAGCAGTGAGCATGGAGGTGGTTGGGTTGCTCTGTCGTAGGCCTCTAGCTTAAATAAACACAGTTCAAGCTGAGTCTGCAAGCCTACCAGGCTCTTGAGCAGGTAGGTGGGGATTACTGCTCAAGAACTTAGGCCTTGTTTTGATATGGCCCTGAACATAGTCTTGATGTGCCATGTACTGCGTCAGAAATGCCACAACCACATGATGCAAAGCACTGAACCCATACGAATTTACGCTGTCAATTCAAATGTGTTCAAAAAATCTTGAAGGAGTCATTTTGCCCCAGAACATCTTCTGATGGAGCAGGTACTGTAGCCAGCTTAAACCTGGTACAAAAAGCACGAAGCTTCATATAGAAATATTTCTATATACTTGGACTAACTGAACGGAGAGAAGATTGTTGTGTGCTTACATCTGATACAGAGCAAGCTGATCACAAAAAAGTCCCCAGACCTGGTCATAATCAACCCATAACCGTGGCCTGAGTTGATACAGAAGTCATCGTCTTACCAGAATGAAGCCAATGCTTTTCTACCAACCATGGGCTTCTGCAAGAAAGCTGTAAGGATGTAAATTCTCACAGTGCCTCTGGTCTGAGTACTGCTGCCTTTAATCCTGAAAATTTATCCCTGTGTTGAACTTCATGCACTGTGCAAACTCCCTCTGAATTAATAAATCTTTGAGGGCTGTGGCTTAAGTGAAGTAAATTATAGAAATCAAAATTAAAGTGTAAAGCGTATGTTTTAAACAAACATTAAGGCTACTGAAGTCTGCCCTTTGAAAGCTTTCTTCTTCAGTTTCCAAGTGGCTTTTATTTGAATGTTGAAGGGATTTTCATTTGGCATTATATTTTACAATGAGTAAGGAGAAAGGGGGAAAAAAACATAGGGGAGAATTAACTGTCCTTTCAAACGAGAAGGTTAAAAACCCAGTGCTGTTGAACGATTTCTACCATTACTACACAGGCTTAATTGGCTTATGTTTCATTTTCCCCCTTTCATTTTATACAGCATGAGATCCACAGAGGACATAATTTCATGAAACACTGGCTTTGTCAGTGAAGATAACTTAAAAAAGTTCCCTCTCCTCCCTTCCCTGGCGCCTTGTACCTGGTGTCACACCACAGAGCACTGCCCTCTCCGTGGGCAGCTCTTCTTGCCAGAACAAGGCCTGAGCTGCACACCAGCTAAAAAATTAGTACTCAAGCAGAAGCAGCAATCGATTTATTTCTTTATTTAGTGTTAATCAGTTCTGTTTTCTGGTGTGACCCCACAGACAACCGCACTAGCATCACCAAGGAGGCCTTGATGGCAAAGATGAGCATGTAGGGGACTGAAATGGTGAAACAGCGCTGGCACCTTCTTAAGGTAGCTCCTACAGCAAAGCCAAGATCTCATGGAGCTGCTGCTGACATGTCGATGGAAATGCCAGGGAAAGGTCCTTGGGAAGAGACAAAGCCTTTAGGCATCACCATGCAGCATGTAATTTAACAAAAGACACCCACTGGTCATAATAGATGGTTGAAATGAAAAGTATTAGTCACCCTTGGGCTGGTGATTGACACAATGTAATCCTCCAGGTATTGTTTTTTAAAACAAAATATTGTCATCAAAATGTAGTAAAAGGTTGGATGTTATGGGGCATTGCTGGGTTTTGATGCCAGACAGAGTATTGTAGCTACAGTTTGGCTTGAAAGGACTCTTTTTGCCCTTTTCTTCTAGATCTTGTTGATTTATGGGGTGGCTCCTCTGTATTTACCCTCTGTGACCTGGTTTTAAGTAAGCCAAATACCAGGGATGATGTGACACAGCAGTTTGGTAAAGTGCCCCAGTGAAACTGTTAGTGAAGAACTTCCTAAGCAGTACAATGATTTTTGTCTTCTGAAATGTGGGGGCTTTTAGGGGGTCTTCTGGTCATGACAGAAATGCTGAATAAAGAGGGTCTACAGAGGAACTACAGTCTCCAGATAAAGCACATGGGATTCACCTGTCTGTTTTGCACGCCTGTGTCTGAGCTGATCACCTTTTACAGGTGACAGAAAGAAGTAAGCAATGCTAGGGTAGGGTTCATCTCACCCTGACACAGACAGCTCAGAGGAATGGTACCTTCACACAGACTAGGAAGACAGCAAGGCAAGTTTGGACACTGAAGCCTGCGCTAAAGACACCTCGGGCTGGCGCAGAGAGTCCCATGCAGCCGGTCAGGGCTCTTCCATGCAAGGCCAGTTTTTAAGATCTTTGAGCCACACGACCTTGGGGACTTGGGAAGCTGTTTACTGATATGGCTAACAAAGTGAAGTCAGGGGACAGGTATTTAACTGCTATGAATTAGCATAGCTCTTCTTGTGAAACTGCACAGAAGCTCTGTTAACCGACTTCTCCCACCCACGACTGGTGTGCTTACCGTGAGCACTCATCATCAGAAACAAGTATGTTGTCAGGCAGTGGTGGACAGGCAATTTGCCCTTTGCTCTAATTAGCCCTGAAATGGAAAAAGCAGGAAAATTTATACAAAGAATAGAAAAACAGCACGTGATTTCCCAACAGCACTTGAAAACTTTTCTCTGCTGCTTTGGTGGTTGCTGTTCCCTCCTTGCAAAAGCCGGGTCTGGAGCCGTTATTTGGACCAGGTGTAAATACCTGGGGACACAGGATGAGACGGAGGCGTACACCACAGGAGGAAAGCCTGGCTCAGAAGACAGCCTAAATAAGAAAGGCAGTGGGACGTTAAGAGCATGCAAATGTGTGCTTGTGAATGAGGGCGTTCCCCCGGACCAGATCCTAAGTTCTTGGCAGGAGCTCTTTGTGGAGTTCCCCAGGATACTGCCAGATGTACTCAGTGCCTGCCCGCAGCTCCCTTCGCTGATCCAGTCCTTGATTTCCTCCAGGAGAGAAAGGATGCCTTTACACTCATCTTCTGGATCTGAAGTTCTGTGCATTGAGGGTGAACATCAGCTCACCAAACTAGCTTTCCCTTGCACTTGAGTCTTGAAAAAGGTTGGGGGTAAAAAACCCTCTGCATCCAGAACCTTCTTTGACCTCCATGGAATATAAGATGAAAAGTAAGGGCCAGTTACCGTAGAGTCAGGCGTTCCAAGCATTTTGTAGCAGTTAGTCACTTTCCTCTCACCACCGAAATAATGTGGGATGGAAACACTCTGTGATTTTCTGACAGTGAAGTTTTACACTGTCAAGGTTTAAAATTACATTTAAATATCAACCTTCTCCCTGCATCACGCAGCAGTTTCCAGGATGCTCGCGTACTGCGTTTTACAGGACAACAGGTAATGTCTGCAATTAATATAAATTAAATCTTATATAGTTATCTGACACTGCTGAGCACTTTAGGAAAAAAAAATAAAAATTATAGTATTTATCAAAATGCTGAGAAATTGGAGGTCACAAGTTCTTTTATACAAGGAACTAATTTGGGACTTGGGATACCTAAATGAGACAAACTATTTTAATTCACACTTTGCACATCATTTTCCTAGGCAGTTGACTTTATATTGACTCTTTCTCAATCCTCTCTTTTCCTACAATCCTAACATCCCAAAATGTGTGCAGACCTCTGTAAGCTGTGGCTTCCCTTGAAAAATCCCAGAGCTAAGTCTCTTGCCCAAAGATGAAACCTGTGGCTATACTGCCTTTCCACAGAACCCTTGGAGCAATGTTAAGGTCAAGCTCCTAGACTGACTAAGGCACTCAGGACCCCACTGCACCCCAGCAGCCGTACCACCACAGTATGCAACCTGGCTTCCTATAGTGTGCACAGGCATCATGCTGCATAGCCAAAACACCTCTACCAAGTTTCAGCAGTCTTCTGTCCATATGCATGCCAACCAATGCAAAAGGGACAACAGTTTTTATGCTGTGTTGGCTCATTATATTTCAAAAGACAAAACAAGATGGGTCATGTCATCTTGCAGTGCCCTCCCAGCATTTGACACTCCAGCACAGGGCCTGTCACTGCCAAGGATGTACATTGCCTCCCTGCTGATTGTTATTGCAGGCCAAGGATAGTTTATGAGTTAGAAAGTTCAGTCAATGTGATGAGGTGAAGATCCTTTGCTGCACCTGTTGAAGGATGTATACAAAGGGACCTGTACTAACAATTCCAAAGAGGATCTAAGATATCTCCTTGCTGAGCCATCTTGTCCACAGCTGTCCTCTGTTCACCCCAGGTACATCAGTATGGACTGACCAAGTGGGCAGTTCCCTTGATGCCCCTGGACTCAGGGCTGAGGAGCCCAGCCACACAAGGAATCTGCAGGGTTGGGTTTGAGGCTCTTGACTTTGGCCCAGTGTAGTAGATGAGATCCCATTACTCAAAATGCTATTGAGTTGTACCCCAAAATACTCACTCTTGGAATAATAAAGCAGGGTTCCAACCTGCCCCTAGATTGCTTACATGAATCTGAAATGCTTTGGGGTTTGTCTATCCTTTTCAATTGTCTGTTTATTCCTATTTGTAGGCAAAGAGACGTTCATCCAACTTGACTGCATTTTATGGTGTGTAAAAATTTACTCTAGGCAGTAACAGATAGACTTCTGCACAAGTATTAGATGTGGGAATTATCCTAAATGCTGTAGGATGCCTACAGTGCAGAAGTCCAAACTTGACCTCTTCACATCTCTCTCTTCTGAGTAGTCAGCAGAGAAAGAAAGGTACTTCTTGGGTATCGTTCTTCTCATGTAAAATAAATTGCACAAATCACTTTCTAGAAATGCCTGTTTCTCAGTATTGACTTGAAAAGGAGTCTGGAAACATAACCCAGGCATAAATGGTTAGACTACAGATGACAGTTAGATGGTCCATATTTGGACCTGACATCCTTGGAAAGACTTTTTTTTCCCTCATCTTCCCCATATCAGGTGTGCATTTATCAGTAGCTTAGGAGTTTCCTGAGTATCTGTGGCAGAAGAGCTAATTTTTCCCTTTACCCATGAGTGCCAAACACCACTCCATCAAGAAGGTTGAGGGAAAATACAAGGTACTGGGACTTCACTGGAGGACATGAAGGTCAGCAAGCGGGATCACAGAACGGTTCCAGCTGGGAGGCACCTCTGGGAATTGCCTAGTGCAGCCCTTGCTCAGAGCAGGGTCAGCCTGTGCAGGCTGCTCAGGACTGCCTACAGTCAGGTTTTGAGTATTCCCCAAGGATGGAGACTCCGCAACCTGTCTGGGTGGTCACCCTTTTAGTACAGAAGTGTGGGGTTTCTTAATGTTGAAATAGTATCGCTATTTATGTCAATTCCCTGCTGTCCTTTTCCTGGACACCACTTAGAATCTGATTTCATCTTCTTTAGTCTCCTCATTGGGTATTCATACACATGGATCAGAACCCCCCTCTCCCCCCAGGCCTTCTCTTCTCCAGGCTGTAAAGTCCCAGCTCTCTCAGCCTCTCCTCATACGTCAGATGTTCCAGTCCTTCCATCATCTTCATGGCCCTTTGATGACTTAACTGCATTAAGTTCCTGTGTCTATTGTATTGGGAAGCCCAGAACTGGATCCAGCACTCCTCATGTGTCTACTAGTACTGAAGAGATGAGAATAATCACTTCCCTCAAACTGCTGGTGACCCTTTTCCTAATGCAACCCAGGGGCTGCTGGCATCGTCTTGGGCTGTTGCAATAGATGAGGGCAGAGGGAAGCTGCCAGCCTGACTGCAATTCACTTCCCAGGAATGCCAGAAACACGTCTTCTAATTAAAGAGCTACAGTCTTTAGGCAAGCCAAGTACCACGTGCTAGGGAGGATGCTTCACAGGGAGGCAAATGGGATGGAGTGTAGGGAGTTCACGAGGAGGACCACTATTCTGGTACCAGCCTTCAGCTGCTACTGAAAGAAAAGCTGTACATGCCATTGTCTTGCGGTTGGTGCGTGGGTGGTAAGGAAGGGGCAGCTGCTCTCCATACAAAAGGAGTCTTTCCCTGTTGCTAGCAGATGGGGTTAAAACAAGAGGAGGGGCAAGGCATGAAGAGGGGAGGACCTGGTGGCCCTGCACAAGCAGATGTATCCACAGGTATAGGATCTCCAAGGAAATGAAGCCTCTGCTATTTCTGCAGATGGCATTCCGTATGGTCCTTCTTGCATTTAAAATAGTGCTTCTGTCAAGGCCACTAACATGGTGACTCTCCAGGTGGCTGGAGAGTCTGTGCAAGCATAGGGTCCTGCTGAAGCCATTTGGGTTGGAAGTGTCTCCCCATCCCCCCCCCGCCCCTTACCTGGACTGTGAAGAGCATACATTTACCATGCTGACCTAGAGGTGATCATTCTGGCTTTGAATTGATATTGTGCATGGTACTGGCAAGCCTTCAGTCACTCTAAAAGACCCTCAGGAGAGATAAAGATGGAACACATATTCCTGGGGAGGAGGTCCTCAGTGAAAAACTGCAGAATTCAAAGAACCAATGGCAGACTGATAATCATTTCTGCTCTCTGAAGCACGGTCCTTTGCCCTGTGAGTGGCTCACAGTGCCTTGGGGCCAAGCTGTCCATGATCACAGGATTATTTAAACACACACAGTGTACAAGTAATTTTTTTATGTTTTGGTAAAACACTCAAGCAAAACTTGTGAGAGAAGCCACGTTTGTCATATTATGACCTTCAGCAGGTCATTTCATCTCCCTTTGGGCCTTTATATCTCATCTCTCTCAGAAAGGCATTGTGAAAGAAGCACAAGTCCGGTGAGCGGTGCTGGCAGATGAACCCAGGCTGCTGCTCCACAGTGATCTAACGTCTCCCCAGCCAGGTGGCCTCATCTCCTCCATCATGGCCTGGTACGTGTTGGGCCAAAGCACCAGCAGAAAACAGCTCAGGGTTTTCATCCAGTTAGGGTGATGAAATGGCTGTGGTGAGGCCCCAGAGAGCCCCGAAGCTGGCCCCACAACAGAACTGAGCGCTTGGTCAGGGAAGGGCTGGATGGTGGCAATTCACAAAAAGCCTTCACTGAAATGAAAGCGCCAGCGTTCAGCAGGGTGGCACCCCTGCGCAGTGCCTGCTGTAAAATTCCAGCAGGCGAGGCAGGCTGCTTGGCTCTTGTTCAGGAGCCAGCAGGAAACAGCCCCCACTAAGCTGTGATCCAACACCAAGAGGAGAAAAAAAAACCCCTCAGAAATCCCTTCCTCTGTAAAAAGCATCACGGGTGAACACGGCTGGGTTAATCAAGCAATGTTGCCATGTCACATCTGGAAACACAGGTTTGGGGGGGGGGGAAATCCAATTAGCTCCAACTGTCCATACTATAGTGGTCCTAAATCAGTCCCAGGAGACAGCGGTTGCATCAGATAACCACATCCCGCAGCGACTGGCTACACGCTCTGCAATGTTTGCCACAGACAGCAGCCACCAGCCAGGAGAGAGGGGTGCCCATTAGCAGGGAGCTAAAAGGGCCTCAGAAAGGTGGTAAAGGCATGAAACAGATGCCCCTCCCGTGCAAAAGAGGTTGCTGGTCTAAATTAAGAACAAAAGAAAAGGAAAAAAGAAAAGATAGAAAGAAAACAGGTCCTACAAAACATGATCTTTTCTTTTTTTGTTTCCCCTTCATTGCAAAGCACCCAGGCAAAGCCAGAGCCTGTAACCTTCCCTTCCTGCCCTTATCCCAGGTGCTAACACTTGCTGCCTGCATGCTACAATAAAGAAATAATTAAAAAAAAAAAAAAAAAGAAAAGCACCGTGAGAGACTGGCTGGATTCTCTCAGTTAGCAGGTGTTGGAAGCCTGCAGGGATCTGCAGGTTAATTAATCCTGACTTACCAGGGCTGGGGAGGCTTATTAGCCTCCACCCTAAAAACGAGGAAGACGGGAGGAGCTCTCTGGAGCGGGGAAGGCAGGTAGTGTTTGTGGGGAGAGAAGCTGTGGCAGCGCCAAGTCTGGGGAAGAGGCTTTAGGTGGGGCTTATGAATGCGTTTTTTTTCATCTCTTTTCTCTCAATAAAAGCGAAGTTCAGAAGAAGTGTGTTTTTACACTTTAAAACAAGCACCTAATTTGTCGATGGTTAGCGGGAGCTCCAGTAGCTGCTGCGCAGAAGCCAAATGAAATCTCCTCATGCTCTACCACAGAGCTGGGTGAGCGCATTGGTGTTCCTCACCTTTGCTGACATAGGCCCTACATGAGGAGTTTTTAAGGCCCATAAGGGGGGTGGGAGGGGAATATTCGACTTGCTGTCAGGGCTTGTGAGACCACACGCTTGACTTGGTAGCGTTTCTGTGCTCGCCTGCCTACGTGTCATAGGATATACGTTGCTTTCTAATCAAATCCAAAATGTCAGGGGAGGTATCTCTGGCCAAAACCCTGTTGACTGTGGGGGAGGGAAAGGGGAATGGAAACACCACAGGAGGGGGTTGGGCCAACTGTTTAGCATAGCAACCGCTTCAAGCATCTCTGCAATTGTTTATAGTTCAAACAACTGGCTGATGGCACCCACTTGCACCTTCTTGCTCAACAATGTCTCTATCTCCTCTCTCCCACTCCTCCTCCTTGCCTTCGAGGTGTTGACACCCTGACAAACTCAGCCCTGGCCTCCCAAGGGAGGAAGGCAAGGTTTTACAGGGAGGGTTGAGCTGTGCATCCCAGTTTCCTTGCTCCTCCCAGTTCTGCCCGCGGCATCCTCTTGTATGCCCCCCCCCCCCGGCCAGCTGGAGCAACTAAGGGTGGCAAGAAGGACAGAGAAATAGGAGATGCCTGGGCTGACCACCACCACCATAGGTGTGTGGGGGGGTACGTGTGTGTGTGTGTGTGTGTGTGTGTGTGTGTGCGCGTGTGTGCACAGGTGCTAAACTGCACATTTGATGCACACACAAAGATGAATGGGGGAAAGGGAAGAGGGGCCACAGCACTCCTGGGATGTGGAATTGCATTGTTTGAGAGGAGGAAAAGAGATGTCTGCAGAGCTCCTCCTGAGGGAAAACACATAAAGCTCCGCACACAGAGGGAAGGGTCACTTGTGGAGCACCCTGGAATGAGGGCAAACAGGAATGGGAGTAGAACATGGAGGTTTGGTACAGCGGGAAGTGAGAAATGGGGAATAATCAGTTTCTTCAAGGCAACCCTGGAAAAGATGCCTGAAGGGTGGCACACATAAAAGTGATCCTTGTGGAGGTCACCCTTGTCATGTGCTGGGCCTGTGAAAGCTCTTCTCTCCCTCAGCACATTGGACTCAGACTTCTCATCCACAGTGTGTTCTAAAGGCAAGCTCAGGTCAAAAAAAGCCCTTAATGATGTTAACAGTGGCCTTTGATAGAGCTTAAAAGAGAATCCTAATACACAATTTTTCCTTTTAGAGGTGGGGGGAGCATGACGGGTGTTCCAGGGAGGCCTATTATGCTCCAGGCTATCACTTGCCCCGATTCTCAAGGAATAAATCAAGAGAAAACTGCCGGTGTTCCATTTCACGTGAGAAATGAGAATAAGCTCGTTCCCATTTCAGAGAGTTTGCTGGGATGCCCCTTTCCCTCCTACAGCATCTGCAACCAAGATCTGAAAATTACAGAAGCGATCAGGGTGGTGCTCACCGCCCAAGGATAATTCCAAAATTCCTTCCCGCCGCCCCCCCCCCCCCCCCCCCGCCCCGCACATCCCACTGAAAGCTGATGCCGGCAGCAGATACAGTCTTGAGCCACCTAGTGGCATTTGCTAGAAATAGGTTTCACAGGCAACATCAGGCTACAAGCCTGTTTCTCAACAGCCTCTTTCTCAAGAGGTTGAGAAAGGTTTAGTGGCAGCTCTGTGGTCCGTCCATAGAATCACAGAACGCGTTAGGTTGGAAGGCACCATTAAAAGTCATCCAGTCCAACCCTCCCTGCAGTAAGCAGGGACACCTTTCACTAGATCAGGTTGCTCAGAGCTTCATCAAGCCTGACCTTGAATGTCTCCAGGGACCAGGCCTCCACCAACTCTCTGGGTATCCTGTTCCAGTGTCTCACCACCCTCACAGTGAAGAACTTCTTCCTAATGTCTAATCTAAACCTACCCTACTCTAATTTAAAACAATTGCCCCTTGTCCTGTCACTACATAGACTTACAAACAGCCCCTCCCCAGCTTCCCTGTAGGCCCCCTTCAGGTACTGGCAGGCTGCAATAAGGTCTCCCCAGAGCCTTCTCCAGGCTGACAAGCCCAACTCTCTCAGCCTGTCTTCACAGGAGAGTTGCCTCAGCCCTTTGATCATCCTTGTGGCCCTCCTTTGGACCTGCTCCAAGAGGTCCATGTCCTCCTTGTGCTGAGGGCTCCGGAGTTGCACACAGTACTCCAGGTGGGGCCTCACAAGAACCACTTCTCTAGATCTTTTGGCCATGCACATTGTGTGGCCTCACACTGTTGGCTCATGTCCAGCTTTTTGTCCATCGGTACCCCCAAGTCCTTTTCTGCAGGGTTCCTCTTTATATCATCCTCAAATTGCACTGGAAGCCCTTTTCTCTTGCTGTTTGGGCTGCCTTGTTCCCGGAGCATCCTTCAGGGCATGGACCAATCCTCAATAGGAGGTAGCAGGGGGTGCAAAGCCATGCAGCCCCTTTGCCAAGCCCCAGCTTGTATTGGTTTGCTTTTCTGTCCTGAAAGGACTCAACATGTTGCAGATGCCTTGAAGCTCCATGAAGGCCCCTGCACAGTCCCCCATACATCCTTTATACAGCAGAGAGAGCTTTCTGTTCATCTGAGCAAAGGAAGGGGGTGGGAAAAAAAGGGAAAAAAGGCGGCTCATTGTCCAGAGCCAGGGGAAGGGGAGGTCTGTCTGGTGCTGTGTTCCTCCGGGTGCTGCTGGGGGTGAAGGGGAAGCTGGGTGGAAAGGAAGCCTGGGCAGCCCCAGGGTGTTTCTTAGGTTGATAAACTGCTGTGGAATGGACATTCAAGGCTGGAAGTAGCCAGCCTGAATTGCTGACATTTGAAACAGGTGAAGCAAAATTAAATTGGTCAGTCTGACCATGGCTCACTGTGTCGTGCACAAGTAGCTGGTTTTCTCTCCTGCTTTCTCAAGAGGGAAAGGCAGATTTGCAAAAATCGTAATCTGTTCCCCCTAAAATCAACATGTCCCCCAAAAGGCAGCTCTTTAAATTTGCTTTTGACCTTTTAAATGTCGCTACTATGAAGCTTTAAACAATGCAAATACTTGTTTTGCATGAGAAGATGCTCAGATTCTCATGAAGTCATTGCTTGCTGGAGTCAGGGGTTAATAAAAGCACCAAATGTCACAAGACTTGCAGCAAAATCAAAACCATAGAGATTCACAATATTAATATATGTTACTTTGTCTTTTGGATTAGTGTCAGCCTTCTGAAAGCCAAAGTTTCATTTATTTTATTTATTTTTTCTCCTCTGCAGAACAGAACCCAAAATATCAAAAAGCCAAGCAAGAGCTTGGTCTAAAAAGCACGATCCATAATATGTAGAGGGAAGGGTATGGCAAGAATGCAGTGATTGGACATATCAATCATTTCTATGGCAACAGAGGAAGATATAACAATGCCATAGAACCAAGCAGAAGAGACTGGGCAGAAAGAGACCATCATTATATGCTACTGAGATTTTCATTGACTCTTTGTAGAGACAGAAACACAAAGTGCAGAAAAACATAAGCAAAATATCCAGAAATATTATTTATATTTCCACATTTATAGTTTACAGAAGCCAACAATATCTTGTGCACAGTGAATGTATCCTTGTTCTTCCAGGGAGTGTTTGTAAATCCATATGACTATAAACAAAGGATATGTTTTGTGAGAGTGTATATAATGCAGTGGAATATACTGGGAGCGTGTGATTGCATGTAGACACAGAGACCAAACCTTAAACATCCACAAAGCTTTTGCCTTTCTATACCTCTCCAATGAAAATCATAATGTTTAACACAAAGAGTGATCATTTTCATATTTTTTCTCATAAATGCATTTATTTCTTCTCTTTTTAGTCACGATGAGTGGGATTTAGCTTGCTTTAGCTTATAGTGCCTGGATGTGAGATACAGCCTGAACTCCCACAGCAGCCAAGGAAGACTGAGCCCATATGGTCAGTGGAGCCTAGCATGCTACTCTCCTCCTCCTGAGGTAGACCCCAACACCTGGTCAAACAAATTGCTCTCCAGACTCTGCCAACTATAAGGTCTAGGTCCTTACGAACTGTATGGAGAGCTTGGACACCTTGCTCCCTTACGCTTTAGACAGCTGAGGTGCAATCCAGCTGCTTGCCTGTTAGTGTCTAACACTGTTTCAGACCCCTTTGGGTAGCTGTGACATCCCCATAGAGCTGGTGGAGGACATGTGTGAGTCTTCTGGAGCAGCGGCTCAAGACTAAGCAGGATACCCAATATCATTTCAAATGGCACCTGATCTGAGGTGACTGAAGAAAGCCTTTCAGAGGTGAGGAGCAGGCAAGGAGTCAGGTGTGAAGTCAATGTGAGAAGGCCAGGGAGCAGGTCACAATCAGCAGGAGACAAGGTGGGCACCCCTACAGCATAGCTGGGGCGAGGAGTGGGTGCCAGCATCTGAGCTCACATGCAGACCCTGGCACAAGGGGGTACAGGGAGCACATCTGGGTGTTCTGTGGGAGGCTGTTCAGGACAACTAAAACCTCCAATGTGCACACAGTACCCTAATGTCATAAAATCAGGGTGAGCCGAATCTTCACCCTTGATAGTAACAATGCATTTGAGCCCATCACCCACATTTCCTTTCCAGTAGCTGGAAAGAAGCAGGTTTGCCAGGAAGCTGTGTCATCCATTCTGAAGATAAGCTATTGAAAGAGAGAAATTACACTCTGGAAATACCTATAACTCTGACCACAAAGGAAATCTCAATGTTGCTGGGTTTGCTGTGAAATGGGTCAGAGGAGCCCTGCCTGACGTGCATTTAAGAAGATCCCAAATGAGCACAGATGGCAAGAGGTATACACGGGTGTAACCCCATAGTGTGGAGCCTGCCTGGCCATTCATGGGCATGATCTCTACCATTACATTGGAGGCAATGTTAAACATAAATTTCTTAGATTAACCACTGATGATCTCATTAAAACATTTACTGTTGGCAGAGCCCCTGCTTTTACTTCTCTTTAGCTGCCTCTGGGGGTTAAGACCATGCTGAAACACTGTTACAGAGGCCTAATATATTAAATTTTTGACAGGGGCAGGGAGCAACAAACAACAAACTGGCACACAAAATGGAGATGTGTATTAGGGGTGATAAGCAGCAGACTGGCAGATCTGTCCTGGAGCCCTTCCTCTGTAGGATACCACAGGCCCCCTCCCACTGCCCCGACAGTTTCCACACCTGACCTTGTAAGAGGGCAGTACGGCCCCATATTCCTTTCCTCAAATTGGTGGTTGTTAGTCCTGCACACAGTGGTAGCTTTGGTGAGCCTGACACCTCCATAACAGAAGAGGAAACAAAAGCATCACCTCTCAGAAGGTTGTCTCTTCTCCTGGAGAAAGCTAGACGTGGCTGTTTTGAATTATGGTATGAAACAGACTCCCACACAAGGCCGGAGATGGTGCTGAAAGTCTCCTGCACACCTACGTACAAACACATACACTGCAGAATAGATTACAGGATAATTCGGTTTGGAAGGGACCTGTCCAGGTGCCTTTCATCCCTCTGGTCCTTATCTTCACTAGAACAGGGCTCTTCCTGATCAGTTTGCTCAGGGCCTTGGGCAGCTGTGTGGTGAACATCTCCAAGGATGGGGTTTCCAGAGTCTCACTAGGCAAACAATCCCCTGAGAGGTTTGGTTTTCCTTTTATCTGTCTGGGATTGCCTTTGCTGCCAACGGTGCCTGTTGCCTCTTGTCTTGAGCGTGGCCTTCCCTGTAGTCTCTCACAGCGTCCTCAGAGCCACACTGCTAAAACGGGTGAGTGGCCTGTATGGTGGGTGGTCTCCAGACCATGTACACTTTACAATGCCAAAGCATCATGTCCACCTACAATTTGATGTTACCCAGCCTGTGCCAGGAAATGCAATCTTCTAGCTGTGTTTTTCTAGAGAATCTTTAATATCTTTGTAGTTCTGCCTGGGAGACTAAACAGAAAACCTTTCTGATCTCCATACCGCCGCTTTGCAACCAGAAGTCTCAGTGTCTGCAGAAAGACTGAAATTGATCTTTTCTTTCCTAAAAAGGCTTGCAACCACCATCCACCCTGCTCTTAGAAACCCTGCAGTCCTTAAAGGAAAAAATTAAACTCTCCTCCCTCATAAACATCTCCAAAACCAACACAACACTCCCTGAAGAATCAGGAAGTGGAAAGCAGGTCTGGAAGGTCTGCTGGTTTTACTTCCTTCACACGTTCTGGTACTGTAAATAAGCTGCTGCTTGTATTGAATCCTGCTCAGCTGCAAAAAGGTGGCATGTCCTGTGGCCTTCCACATCTGAGTGCATTGCATGGCTTCCTTCACAGCTCATGGGGAGGGGAAGCAGGCTTTCTTACCTTTCCTCATGAGGTAGATACCTAAACCGGGTCAGATGTTTCTCATGGTTACAGGAATGGAGATGCACAGTACCAGCTCAGATGTAGATGACTACACTGAAGGTGCTCAGCATGAGCTGAGATGGATGCTGCCTGCAATGCATATTAAAAAGTGGCTCCTATACTGGCCCTTCAGCTAAACCTGGAGTCACAAGAAAAGTTGTGGTAGAACAGATAATGTTTTGGACTTACTAGAGAAAATCTGGAGGGAAGCAAATTCTAATTCTTCTCACGTGGCCAGCAATACCCAAACCCAGGTGTCAGCCTGACTACCTTAGGCGATTTTAAAGGCAAAGGTGATTTCTCAGAAACTGACAATTTGTAAAAAGGTTTTTGAGTGCTATCTCAAAAGGGTTTCCTCATGCTGGCTGTGTCCTTATGCCACCTGTCAGAACATGCCCACTGTATATTAGAAATTCTCTCTCTCTCTTGTGCATGGTGATTTACAGTGAAAAACTCCTGGTGCATGGCTCTCACTCTGTAGGCTTACAGACAGCACAGAGTAGAGGACAGTAAGCAATCCAAACCCTTGGTCTCAACAAACATGTTCAGAAGTTGAATGCAGGGATTAGCCTAGATACTCCCTGCAATATTGCATCAACATCATGTTTGCGTAGTTACTCCCAGTCCCAGAACAAACAGTAGGGAAATAGTGAATCAGACCACAGAGGTTTCCAGAAACCTGAGCAGACAGACTGACTGAGGTGCTTGTGCAATGAATAAAAGTACTGTCACTTCTCCCCAGACAAACTCACTCCAGAGTAACTTACTCAGTGTTGCATGAAGCACCTGTAAAAGTTTCAACATGAGGACTTTTATCATTCTGCTAGAGGCTGGAAGTTGAAAAAATATTCTATCATTTGAAGAGACAGTACATTCGAGAAGGATTTTTGCTTCAGGACAGATAATTCCATGGATAACTCAAACCTGTGCTCTCTCAGCTGAGCCGTGTCTGCATCCTTCGTTCATCATAGGTCGAATTCTGGTACCTCATTTAGGTTGTCTGTTCGAAATAAGGAGGATTTCCCCAGAGAAGATACTGATGAATGATGCAGGTCTAGAACCACTATGCTAGGCAGTGAAGTGTTTCTGTTGCATTAACAAGTATTTAGAGGTGAATCAAATTTCCTTCAAATCATAATAGGCAAAAAGATATGTGAAAATATTGAAACCATAAATCTTTTTCTTCCTATGAAGAAATATATCCCTGGCTTTACTTCATGGCTTGTAATGGACTGTGGGCAGAGGGCTATAATCTGTGCAGCCCCAACTTTTTCCTTGCATATTTTTTCTCCAATGGGTCGAGCATAAGAGATTAAGCATCTCCCATCCTGCCACCAGAGTTAAGATCAGGGAAAATAAAAGCACCTGTAATCGGTACCTTTCAGGTAGGGAACACTTCCTCTAAAATTAAAAAGAAAACAGAAAACAAACGAAAAGAACCCCCTTTATCTCTATTCCAAGATAAATCTATCCATGAAGGTAAGGCAGTGAGAGAGGGAGAGGTGCCAGTAGACAGGTGTGACCTGGCTTTCGTTACCTCTACCTTTATCTCACTGGGTGGAGACAAAAATGGAACAAAATCTTTCCGTTTAGCTGTGTCATTACGGGGTGAGGCACACCGGCTTTGGCGCACTGAAACTCTGACGGTGGGTACAGTCATGCTCTCCCACTAACTTCAGTTGCTACATCTCTTTCCCAGCTTCTGCACCGTCCTCCCTTTTCCCAGCTTTCCTCATCACTGGAAAGTGGTTATGTGCCCAGAAAGACATGTCCCTCTATATCCCTCCAGCGTGCCAGCGTGTTAATGGTACTGCAGGTTATCACTTAACGTCTTCCCCCTCATCTTGGTCATCTGCTGCCCAGAGAGGCGGTGGACGGTGCCCATGGTGACATTGGCTATCCAGAGAGGCGGTGGATGCCCCATCCCTGGAAGTGTTCAAGGCCAGGCTGGATGGGGTCCTGAGCAACCTTGTGTAGATCCAGGCCTGGAGGTTGATGGCCCTGCCTGTGGCAGGGAGGTTGGAACACTGTGATCCTTGGGGTCCCTTCCAACCCAGACCATTCTGAGATTCTATGATTCTATGATCTGACAGACTGGGCAATTTGATTCAGCAGATGAAATGCAGCTCTCTGACAGGGACTTGCTTGCTCCCGCTGGCTCCAGAAGAATTCGCAGGTGTGGTGCCAAGTGAAGACTTGCTCAAAGGAATTTACCAAGACAGCTGGTCATGCAATACGCATGCAACCTCAGCTGGGACAGAAAATATGCCCGTTCATAATTTCAGAAAGAGGAATTTAGCTTACAGCTCTTTTCACAGAGCACATAAAAGATTTAAGGTGAACAGCAAATAAAATGGCATAATTTTATTTACTGCAGCTTGAGATAAGCTACTGGTTTATCTACTGGTGGTGAGAGGCCATCCTGCCAAGGCTTCCTGAGTTTAGCATGAATTACCTACAGAAAAGTCAAAAAAGCAGCACCGTGGTGTGCAAGTCACCAGCTGTCAGGAGGGATGCTTCAGTCCCACAGCCATGAAGCATGTCGTCCGGCACTCAACATGAGCTGAGTGCCAAATCCAATAGCTTGCAGATATCAAGTATTCCACAAACATCAAATAAAATAATTTTTAAAACCACCAGAGGTTGAATATCACTCCAAAGTATTTGGGTGATACTTTGAAACATGCCGATTGAAAGACAACTGGCAGTCTGCAACATTTCAATAGCTCAAGCTCCAGCCCAAGTATTACTTTTATCTGTTCCTACCAAGAGAGTACAAAAATTCTAACACTTAATATGTTTAGGGAAGCAATGCTGGAGCTGGAAGCAGCACAAAGGACATATCAGGCTTCTCTGTCCTGTCTGGGGATTAAAACTGGCAAATGTGTTTCACTAGCCTGGTTTTCCAGCAGAGCCACAGAGCAGAAGCAAGAGAGGCACTTACTGAACTGAGGGATGTCCCTCTCTGAGTACAGCCTTGCTCCTTACCAAGTGCTTTGTGGGGTCAGGGTGAGACCTCACATAGAGGGACATCCACTACCTCCCTGGGTGATGGTCTGGGTGCCGAGGAGGCTCTGCAGTCTGATAGAGACCTACCTCCTAAAATAAACCCCAACTTGAGGGTTAGTTAAAACATTGCAGGACAGCTTTTTGAGTTGCCTGCAAAGATTTCTAGCCACCTCTTCCTACAGCCCCATCATCACAGTTAATGTGTCGTAAATGTGGTTTCATGAATCACTCCCTGAAGCTTTTCAGTGAAGTCACTGAGGGGTCACAGTAACAGAAACCAGGGACTGTATTGCTTGCTTACTCACAATGGCTTATCATCCTCAGCCCAGAAGAACAGATCTGAGACTAACCCCAGACCCTCCAGCATCTCACAGCCTTCACAGGGGTGCTCAGGACATGTCCTGTCACCCATGCTTGTGTCTAAGATGCCTACTGCAACAGGAGCTCTGTCACTGGCTTTAATGGTACTTGTATATGTCTCCATACAAGAAGTGGGTTGGCTCCAAACTGCAGTGCAGCTTCTAATTTGCCCTTCCTTAAAAATCTTCCCCCACAGCTGACAGGTAAGGTTTGTTGCTGGTAATGAGACCTGGGCAGCTGCAGCCAACAACTAGCACTCTGTTGGCACTCAGTAGGGATTTTTTTTCAATAACCTGGAACACAGGTTGAATTTTCTATGAATAAATACTGGATGCAGCGATGTGATTAATGAGAAAGTTATCTCCTGTGATGAAACAGGAAAGTTTGGTCCAGAGCCAGTGCTGGGAGGTGAGGGGAGCTAAAGCTTGGCCAGGGAGAAGAGTTCCTTCTCCCCTGAGCTTGCAGGTCTTGCCAAGCACCACTCAGGTCTTAGCTCTTTTTTTTTTGGCTGTCAGGTTTAAGTCAAATCTCTGTTAGATGAGCCCAGTGGTCGGAGGTGGTGGTAGGAGAGATGCTACAGAGAGGCTTTACAGAGATGAATCTTCAGGACAAACCCAACCAGGCTCCTCAGATGTGATCTCAGAGGAGAAAGAGGTTATCACAGCAATCGCCTTGGGACGGAGGGGCTGTCACACCAAGAACCACCCTTCCCAGACTAACAATGTGGTGTGCCCTCTGCTGAGAAATCGTGGAACAGAAAGAAAAATCCCCAAATTTTGCTGCCCTCATCAGCTCACTATTAAGACCAATGGTCTTTTTCCCAGTTGGTGGCAGATTTAAGGCCAGCCTCTAGCCAGAGGGAGACAGGTCCTTTGACTTTGCTGGCATGGCACGAGGCTATTTTGTCCACTCACATGGCTCCCTCCCTGGGGTTCTGCACCCTCCTCTCTCACCAGTCGTTCCCACGGGATCTGCTGAGCTACCAGCTTCTCTGCTGCCTATGTGCAAACAGCTTTTCAGCAACTATCTACTCCACTTCCTACATACAAAGAGCTTCCACCAGCCCTCCTGTTTCCTTTGTGGAGCCTCCCTCATCCTCCTCTGCTGCAAACAACTCCTCTGTGGCTCTGCCATACCAGGGCAACAGCCCCCTGCCCCAAAAATAGCCTGTCACGGCCCAAAGCTTCTTTCTGCTTATCTGGTGGCAGGGGGGAAACTGAAGCATGACATGATAAAACCTGTTTGCCAAAGGTAAGTCTGTTTTGCTTCCTTGTTTGCAGCGCTTCGACAAGGTCAGGTCGAAGCATCTGGCAAGGAGCGACTACTGGAGGCTGCCTGGTGAGTCAGCAGCTCGTCCTGGCAGGGCTGAGGAATGCTGATTGCCGGGTCTTGCAGTCACCACTAGAACATGCTTTCCCCGGGGTTGCCCCAGCAAAGCTCTCAGGGGTGAGTACAACAGAAACATCTCCAGTAAAGAGGATTTCCCACTGCAGTTCCTGGCAGAGCTGAACTGCTGCAGATTTATGAGCCTCTGTTCAGATCTTCCCTAATTCCTCTTTTGAAACCCCATTACCTCCATCTGTGTTGCCTCTTGCATCAATCAGCCCTTCTCACTTGATGGGCTGTTTCTGTGTTTGTTTTGTTTCTTGCAAACTCCGATAGAATTTCACCAACCGAATTTTACAGACTCTTTCATTACTCACATCTTGTGTGCAAACAAATGCAGCCTGCACGAGGGAAAAACACAAATCAGCACAATTCTGCTTTTCTAAGGAAGCAGAGAAGCTCCGAGTTCTGCCCAAAGCAGTTTCACTGCAAAAAGCAACACCAACTGAGAAAGGCAGCGGTACTGACTACATCCAGGCAATTCGGAAACACTGCCCAGAAGATCTTTTCCCATCTCTAAACTGATTATTATGCAGCTTCTCTTGCAATTGCGCTCAATGACGGAGGGCCAAATTCAGCCTGATGCCGAAGAAGGACCAAACTTAAGCCTAGCAGGGCTGCTGTGGGCCTCCATGTCCCCTCCAGAGGTGATTACCCCCATTGAGAGTTTGCAGAGGGCCAGTGGACGATAATTTTGCCTTCATAAACCATGTGGTATGGGCCATAGATGGATGAACAAGTATGTAGGCTGACAGTCCTCACAAACGAGCAACGCTCGGGACCGTTCCCTGTTGGTAAGGTCAGCTCACACCCATTATATTAACTCACTTCCAAACCGAGGTGTCTACTGGGGAGAGGATCTTGAAGCTTCCAAATCCCTTGGAAGAGCGTTAGTCACCCTGGGCTAAACCCCCAGGCCAGGCTTTTTAACAAATGATCAGTGTTGGTGACCAGGAGCAGTGGCTGTGAGTGTCCTTGTCACCATCTAATTAATTAATACAGGAGGAGGAGGTAATTCCACAAAACACCAGCCTCACCTGTGCACAGGGCTCGCTCTTACCCCTTCCTCGCAGGTTAGCACCCTCTCCTC
Organism: Laterallus jamaicensis coturniculus; assembly: GCA_022605575.1. Classification (NCBI taxonomy): domain Eukaryota; kingdom Metazoa; phylum Chordata; class Aves; order Gruiformes; family Rallidae; genus Laterallus; species Laterallus jamaicensis. The sequence continues at coordinate 5,327,343 of JAKCOX010000023.1, read as the reverse complement.
TGTGCCCACCCAATTGATTACATGACTTGAAGGCTAAGTTGGATCATCTCAGTGGCCAGCACTGATTTCAGTAAGCACACATGATGGCACGCCCGGGAGGGAGATGAGCTGAAGTGTGGTGGGGCTGAAGCAGGGGGGGCAAATGTCAGTGTCAGTCAAATATTGCATTTTTAAAAAAATAAAAAAAATCTTTCCTCTATTGAATTACTGCTTATTTTTGGAACTTGCAGGGCTCAGTCTATTCATCCTGCAAGTTACATATTTGTTTATTCATGAGAGATGCTGACATCTAGAATAAAAGGAAAATTATGATGTGTTCACTTCTGAATTCATCTTGTCTGGTGGCATCACTTTCCTGAAGTGTTCTCGTCACCGGGCTTTACTTTGTAAAGGTATTCTTGGTCATTTCACATCATGTGGAAGTTTTGACTTGGGGTTGTGGCAACTTTAAACCCCCTTGACAAAGAAGATGCTGCTGCTTCTTTTCTGTTCCAGTTGGCAGCAAACCAATCTGATCACAATAGCCCCATTCCAGAATCTTTTAGCCAGATTTGATCCTGGATTATAGAAATGCATTTCTTTCTAAACAGGACAACAACAACAACAAAAAACGTAGTAAGAGTTTTTGGCAAGCATTTTAATACTAAATGTTATTCCTGACAACAATCAGAACAAAATAATGTCACCTAATGGCCACAGGAGAGGATGGCTGGGCATCCTGCAGTGCTGTGAGTCATCATCACCCCTTTCGGGGAGAAATAACAGGCTGAGACCGAGGTGGCACTCCCAGCTGGAAGAGCTCTCTTTGAAGATGGCAGTGCCACAATTAAACCCCTTTGATTACACCCTCGTGCTGTAACCACACCATCATTTGATTCCTTCAGAAAGCACAGCTTAACTAACGATTTTTTCTGTATGCCACATGAGTTTTGATTGCTTATCCATCACCTTTCTTACGTGTGGGGAAGGGGAGGTGCATGTTCGACAAGTAGTGCCAATTCACTGCATGGGTGCAGTGACAAATCTGGGTGGAAAACATCCAATACTACATGTGAATGCATTTTTTCCTCAAGGATGGCTCCCAGGCACAAGAACCCTGCTGAAACTCGCTTTCCCTCCCTAGCAGCAGGCATCGTGTGGCTCCTACTGATTTACTCTCTTTGTGTGACTTCTTTTTAGTGCCAGCTTTTCTCTTCTCCTGCTCCTTGGGGTACTGGAGCTACAGGAGCCAACACCAGCCAGCCTTGCACACCAACAGCCCCACTGGAAGCAGTAGTGAAGTTTTACAATGCTTTTGTCCTTCTCCCTGTCTCTTCTTCCTAGAGGTGGGGGAGAACTATGAATCTCTGGCACTGCTGACAACCAGGGATGGCAAGAAACCTTGCAAGAATCATAGAATCATAGAATGGCAAGGGTTGGAAGGGACCCCGAGGATCATAAAGCTCCAACCCCCCTGCCACAGGCAGGGACACCAACCTCAGGCCTGGATCTACACAAGGTTGCCTAGGGCCACATCCAACCTGGCCTTGAACACTTCCAGGGATGGGGCATCCACCACCTCTCTGGGCATCTTGCCTTTGGCTTTCAAGCCCTCAGAAGCACAGTCAGCCCTCGTGACATCCTTTCCAGCCAGATCATGCAGATCATAAAGATTTTCATGCTTGAATAAAGAAGTCAGTCATACAGGCTCATCTCATAGAGGTTGGATTCTAATCGTGTCCCATTCTGGATTCGGGACACAACAGAGGATAGAAACAATTTAGGTTTCAAGCAGTCCCAGCTAGCAGCATTCCTCCTGCAGCTGGGGAGTCAGTGCTCAACAGCCTTTTGCTGGCACAGCCTTGGAGGCTGTCATATGATGTAGCCCAGCATGGTAACAGCAGCAGGCTGGTCACAGGAGTCATGGTCTGGCCACCCCAGCTTACAAAAATCTGTTTCCATCAGCTTCACTTTGAGTATACATCCTTCCCCCTCCTCTGGGAGTCCACACTGACACTGTTCCTTCTAACTTCAGGGAGCAGCAAGAGTCCTGGTTACACCAAAGTAGTGTAAACTGTTCCCTGAGAGATGCATCAACCCCACATTGCTGTGACACCACACTTCTGCCATTTGTCCCTCCGTTCGTTGCGTTCCCCCAAAAGCCTCACAGCTTTACCTATCTCCATGTGTGGATAGTACCAAATGGGACTGGTCACTACTGGACAGTGGCACATTTACATAAAAGAGTTCTAACTCTCCACAACAAAAGTGTTACCATCAGCAAGTTCCCCAGTCATGAGAAGAGCAGATGGAGACAGTTATGACTCCTGCATTCGGAAGATGTTACACCGTCATGGGAAGGGAAGAACTCCACGGACTTTCCCGCAGACTTTGGTTGAAGTTACCAAACCACAACTGGCACAGTGGGTCAGTCATTTGCAAGAGCTCCAGGGGCTCCTGACAGATGCCAAGCCCTTGCTTCCAACCACACCCCACTTCCAGTTCCAGGACACTTCCTCCTTTATTTCTGACAGATGATGACTTGTTCCCCATTGTAGAAGTTTTTGTCAACTCTTGTCTAGGCTAAAGCAATGCCATGTCTGTGAGCAAGAAATCATGAGTCCTTTCTGAAATTTCTGCAAGTGCAGAAGGCTGCAGCACCCCTTCTCACTAGCACAGCCTGTAAGTACCCTCTTGTCATGTTTTCTAGTGCCGAGTCCAGCCCAAGTCTCTCATTTACAAAGCACTCAGGTGACCGACATCCCAAATTCACCTGAAGTTCCTCAGTGGAGGCTGTGACATCCAGCTTTGCTCCTCACTTGAAAGAGAGCCTCTCATAATGACAAATTCATCCTTTGGTGAAAACTATGAGCAGTACAAACCCACATCTTTTGAGCCAAGTGCAGGACCTCTGCTTTAAGCCTCACTATTTCTCCTGTACACAAACAGCAGCGCGTGCATTTAAACCAAAGTATCTGCCAAAACAAAGGTAGCACACTGCAGGTGTAACTTTTACCCCAGGGAAAGGGCAGGAGAGAAAGCATGTCACTCATGGTAGGGTTGCAATGACATTCAGCATGTGTCTGGAAAGCCCATATCTACCATACTGCTCTCAATAAAACACACTAGAGGCCACAGTGGGTGCCCATGCAGCTGATGCTTCACAGTTTATAAGAGCCTAGATTTTGTTGTTTATAAGCACTCCTGGTTATACATTATCTATCACGAGCTTGCTATGAAAATGCTTGAACATCAAACAATGATTTTGGTAAGATAGGTAGGTCCTCTGATCCCTCATGTGCTGTAGGTAAATGCGTGACATCCCTTTCCATGTGGAAAGCTAACCTTAGCAGTGGTTGGTGTTGTTCCAAGCAGGGCTGAGGGAGTCAGAAGTCAGCAGACCTCAATACCCAGCAGCCTGGATAACAGCAGGTAGGCGCCTGGTGTAGCTGCCTTTGTTGACAAGTGGTAGCAACCTTTCTGATTTAGACCCTGGATACTTTGATCCATGCTCAAATATTTGTAATGTTAAAGCCTGGTGACAAGGCTTTTTCCACATCTGGTCCTGCACATGTCAATGCAGCTGCCACCAAAAGGCACGAGCACAGGTAACCACTTACAGTCTGCACGTTGTTTGCTGCGGGAAGGAGAACCTATTTGGGGATGTTAAAATAGCTTTAGATTGTTACCTAAAAGGGAAGTGCTCTTTTCTCTTTCTACAACCTGGGATATCAGGCCCAGTCCTATGGAGACTCCCAAATCACATCCTTATACTATCCCTACTATTAAAGGGGAAGGGGCAGTTCTGAGAGACTGAGCCATCGGGGCATCGTGTTTGCTACACTTATTTCCCCTACTCAAAGCTTTAGGATCATGTTCTATAGGTGGATGGGCTTTCAACATGACGCAAAGGAGTAAAGGTCAGCCTGAGTTCATAAGGAAAAAAAAAATCCTTCCTGCTCCCTCCTTGATTTTGTGTTTGCTTTGCGGTTTCTTCCTCCAGGGTCTCAAAAGACAAATGTTGACCGAAGCCACAAATGTAGTTAAAGATACTGTTCTTTGGATGGGGATTCTCTTGCACCACTTTAATTAGCCAGCTTTTCATACATACATGTAGATAGATATATAAGTCTGAGGGACAAACAGAGCCAAAATAACATAAATCTTTGCATTTCAAGAATACCAAAGGCTTGAGCAAGTGAAAAGGTGGTCAATTATCATTCCTTTCAAATAACCTTTGAGCCATGACTGCTGTGCAGAAAGAGATGTGCCGTAATATAAATTATAAACATTGATATAAAAGGCAGATAGGGACATGCAGAAAAGCAGTTAGAAATGGCTTTTCCAGCAGCAGTTCTATCCACAAGTTGTCATGCTGTCAGCTGTATAATCTATGCTTCACAATGTAGTGTAAGAAGTCTGAGAGGGACCAGGTGTATTCAGATCCCTCCTGTACCACCATTGAAAGGGAGGCCTTGACAAACAGGAGTAAACATTAGCCCATCACTAGAGCAGATTCTGTTGATGAAGAAGGGTTGGCAGGAAATGTCACTAACGTTTCAGTCTCAGGTCTGCCAGTCTTATACCATCGTCACTGGATGGGGACAATCTTCTCCGGCACAGCAGGGGTTACCAGGCTCCTTCTCTACTTAGCACAGATTAGGAAAACTATCTAAGACCAAAGAAACCAGCTGATGAATAAATGCCCTGACAGTAAGATACTGGAGGTCAAATACTGAGCCTAGTCTATAGCTCCATTGTATTTGGATATCAAAGCAGATAGCTGAAGTATGCATGAGTCTGCATTCATTCATTAATAAGGGGTTACTGTTGTACATTTTCTCCTGGTCCTTTTTCCTCCTCAGCTTAGTACTTTCACCCACGGTGGGGTCCCCACTAAAGGTTTAACGCTGATGTAGAGTGATGAAGTCACACTTAGATTAACAGTGATGAGGCTTTCCAGGCACCTCACTTTCCATACAGGCAATCCAAATGTTGCTGAGGCCTCACCCTGGCTAAACCCAATCTCTAAGAGCTGCCCAGTTCTGTGTACTGACAAAAGAACAATTATAAAGGCCTGATTAAAAAAATAAAACAACATGGCAAGTCCCAGTTGTGTCAGGCTATCAGAAGCTACTGTCAGAGGCTGTGATTGGAAGCAGGATGGGTTTTGCAGGATGACTAGCAGCACCGCCGATGAGGCAAGCACTGAAACTGGTCATAGCATAGGCATTTGATCCTCTGTGCTTCAGAGGCCATTGGGTTTGGGGAAGTGCACAAATGGGTTGTTTTTAATCTGAGCCACAGAGTTTGTGGTTAAACCACACTGAGCTGAAAAAAAATAATGTAAAAATCTCCCAAGCTTGCAAACCGCTTTTCACCATCGTCCGTAGAGTTACCAGCGGGACTCGTGAGGAGGGCTGAACAGACAAAATGTTCTGATGTTGCACACGCTGATTATTTCTGCCCCTCTCCAAAACTTCCCAGGTCCTTGTGCTTCAGGCATCTCTACTGGAGTCGAGGGCAAGTCTTTTTCATCTGTGTTGAGCAGTAGAAAAGACTTCTTTATGAGCTGGAGCAGACTTTCCTGGTTTTAACCAAACCTGGATACTGCACTTAATAGTCAACACCACCTCGTTATTTATCCAGATATTTTAAATGTATTAGAAGGAGCCACCCACGTTATTAGGTATTTTATCATTAAAATACACAAAAGAATAGGGTTAACTGGCAGAACGTGACTGGCTACCCACCTAACGAAAACAGACAGGGCAAAATACTGCATGTAATAATAATAAGAAAATATGACTTTAGATTTCACCATGCACATCTTATTTCCCAAGCTTTTATCAAAGGGCTGAAGGTTTTTAGTGTGCACTAACAGTTAACAAATTGGGCTTTGGGAGCCTGAAAAAACTTGATCATACACACGCTCAAATGATCTTTTCTTTCAAACTAGGAGAGAGCGAATACTAACCCCTCTCTCATTAAGGTGTTCATCCATCCCATATTTGAGGTTCTTCCTAATTCCTTTGATTTCTCCCTGAAGGTGATAATCCGCTCTTCAATTTAGGAGTTGTGTCTTTTTGCATTCATTTTTGCATGAGCAGAAGGAAAACTGAATCAATCAATCAAACCTGTGCAGAGGAACACCAAGCATGGTAACTCTTTACTGAATCTCATTGTCAAAGTAGAATTCAGCTCAAAGAAAGTTAGCATTTCAATGTTAATCACAGCATTAAAAAATCTGTCTTTTTATGTATTTCTAAGGCTGCATTAAATCGTTCACCTGAAGTAAGAGCTGTAGATATGGCTTTGGGTTTTGCATCTTAAAACATGACATTACTCCAGCCATCACTTGTGCAGTTTTAACCCAGCTAAGGAGATGATGTCTAAGGAAGAACACTGCAAAACTTTGCTGGTGACTTCCAGTGTGTTTTGTTGTGATGATTCAGTGTCTCGACTGAGAAGGGTGACCCACCATTGACAGAGTCACTCAGGAGGAAAATCCCTTGCTGGTGGTTGTGGTAATTCCCAGCCAGGCTTCAGCAACCTGTGGGAAAAGAGGCTTCATCTTGGTGTAATTTTGTTGCATGACATTGCTTGTGTGCTAGGAACTGTTAATGAAGGAGGGCAGCTGAAGGAAGGCCCAAGACAGAATGAGGAAGAGGATCGAGGAGAAGTCATTTGAATGGCAAGAGGTGGTTGGGGGTTTCAGGGGTCAGAGATTCTTCCAGAAAAATTGGGGTGGATATCGCCCCCCCTCACCCTGACCTTCAGTTAAAATTAAATAACCCATTACAGTGCACTAAAGGTGACAGAAGAAAATTTGGTGAACATTCCATGTTGTAGACCTGCAAGAAACCTCGTGGTCCCTTCACTGTTCAGCTGGTTTCACTGTCCCAGCTGGTTTCTGATTGCACTTCCTCCCCACACAGTGGAGAAGAACACAAGGGGATGCTGATGCATCCCTCCAGGTCTCGTGCAGGTAGGGAGTGAGATTATGGCCAGGGTCCTCCCCCTGCATTTCCCACGGGGCAATATTAGCTGTGTGGAAAACAGCATCTGAATTTTAGGTATGAAATGGGTGTTGTGTAGGCAGGTAAGCCCTCAGTAAGCTTGGATCTATGTATTATTTATGTGTTTTTACTTGGTGTCAGATGTGTAGCTGACGGGAGGGCCTCCCATTGAGTCATGAGGTTCAGAAAGAACCCCCTTGCTTTCTAAACTCCTCAGAGAGGTGCAGCTAGGTCCAGTCTTAGTCCCAGGTTTGATCAACAGTTCATGTCTAAAAGATTACATATATAACCACACACCAGAGTCAACATTTGCCTGTCAGAGCCCCTGAAGGTCTTTCACTAAGACAGTTTCACAGAGTTGAAACTAACAGAAAGTTTATTAAAGCGACAGATATAAAAAATTCAGGGTTGCTGTTGATAAATGTGCTTACTGCAACAGCACTAATATATGGCTATGATTATCATTATAATGCTAGCAAAAGATTATCCTGGGTATTCTCAGCAAAATCACAATTGCTTACCCAGAAGACACCCCTGTGCTGGGTGGAGAAGGAGCACAGCCCATCAGCTGCCTCTTTGAGGTCTTCAATTTCTTCTCCCTCCCTGGCACCGGGAGTAGTTTCCTCAATACCCTTTATACCCTAATCTTAACCATTCCCTCCCAAGGGTGATGTTTAACACGATTTGGGTGGAGAGTTGAGTACTACAGACATTTATGTTTAGCATGTACTGCTTTTTGCTTATTAGCGTATTTAGGGGTGTCAACTTTAATATTCATTTTGCAGTTAACGAAGCAAAAGGTCTCCCTCCAGGCACCATGGCCTTCAAAACTCCATGTAGAAACCATCTATCTGTTTATTCCTCAGTCTCTAGCCAAAACAGAGCCGTTCTGCTGCAGTAAGACTCCCTCCCCTTCAGCTGCTTCTCACACCAGCATTTCAGATCTCCATCCACAATGTTTGCATAAGAGATAAGCGGGCATCTGGGTTTTTTAACCTCTTAGGTGCAGTTCCCACACTTGGTCGAGCTACATTTCTACACAGACTGTGGCCATGACTGTGGTGGTAGCCAGCCATCTGGTAACCACCAGATGCAGCCTCTGAGGAGAAGATGTTCTGTACTTTCTAGGGTGTGTTAAGAAATGACTGCACACAGATCAATACAGCGCTAACTGCCGTTTCTGCAGAAGTTTCCTAATGACTTGAATCCCTAAATACACTAATGAATAGAATGGTAGTAGAAATTCCAGGGTAACTTCTGCAAAGTGTTTGAAATCTGTTTTGTAGCTAAGAAGCATGAAAATTAGGAAAAAGACAAGATGACAGCTGCAGAAGCATAAAAAACTATGCTGTAAGATTATCTGAAGTCGTTCGTATAGATCGTGATGGCAAATCAAATCATGCTGTTTTCCAAGAGTCACTCAGAGTTAACATTGTCTATCTTCCAAAACCAAAAGCTTTGTGCATCCCCAACGAGATGTTAGCATCTCTCTCAATTAAGAGGCAATTAAAGATGTGATGTAAAAATATTTTTCTTTGTGGCCCCAAAGGCTTCAAATGATGGAAAATGTTTCTGATTCTAGCTTTCCATTGCACAGTTGAAAGGGGAACAATCCATTGTCTACTTGGTTATTTTCAAGGCAGCAGTGAAAATACATTATAATATTTGAAAATTTAATATATGAAACCTGAACATTTGCATTTTTAGAATATAATACAGCTTATGAATTTTAATTTGGAGGCTATGCTACCCAATAATAGGAAACTCTAATGGATGAGTAATTACCTGACTTACTGTATCACCTAAAAAAGGACCTGACAGAAAAATCATTTCACCATGAAAGTTGCATAGCTGAGGTTTTTCAATGGATTTCCCTCAGCTGTCAAAAGCATTTCAGAATTATGGAAGATATTTTATTTTATCACAACTGAATGCACTGAAACTGTGAGGCACACACCCAATGGTACTGGCCTCTGCACCTGAAAAGTGAGGGAAAAAAAAAGTCTTTAATTGTTGACTAGGTTTTCTTTTCTACGCAGCACATTTGGGGAAAGAAGTTTTTTCTGTACAGCAGGTTAGGATTCTCCACTTGGAATTTTAAACTTACTGACATTGACAAATACAAGGATGATGAAGAGGCATGACTTGTCATGAACTCTGTGCTAAAAGTTTGTTAAAATCAGTTCTAAAAGTTTCAAAATGTAAAAAGTTTTAAATTCAGCACTGAATTATTTTGTATGGGTGGAAATTCACAAGGTGTCTTTGTTCACGAGAAGATGAATGATGGTGAGGAACAAGAGCAATTGTTTGGTCATAAGTGTGGCTGTGTAAAAATTCACTTTGGAAAACAGAAAAAAAAAACCAATCAGCAAACATGAGTCAGTTATTTTCTCAGAAGAAAACAGCTGCCTTTGGGGGAAACAGTAGGGATTCCTGCAGGTTTGAACCATGCTGCAAGGCTGAACCTCTGTCCCCAGCTCTGTAGGCTGAGAGTTTCTGAAGAGCTGCATCACATAACCAGAAAGGTTGCCTTAAGATTAGTCTAATGTCCCATCCTCACAGCCTAACTTTTTCCCGTTTTCACATCTTCAGGAAGTTGCTAATCCTGAACTCAAAAGCAGCAATAGAAAATGTGTTTTCTTTTACAAACTGATTTTTGGGTTGTTTGGGTTTTGTTTTTTTTTTTCAAATTGCAGAAACTTGTTAAAATGCTGTTTCTATCCAAAGAAAATTAATTTCAACTACTGCAGGTTAATGATTTAAAAAAAAAAATTAGAAAATGTAATTAAAAAATAAACTAAGGATACATTGAAAATATTGAAACAGATGACGAGGCACTATGCATTGCCTATTTGAGGGCAGTAGGAGGGCATTTGAGAGAAAAATAGATGAGGTCCATTCTCTAAAATGCCTTTTAAAATTAGGTCCATTCTCTAAAAGGCCTCTTAAAATGAAGCTTTGCTATCATGTTTCCTGTGGATCTATCTTCCATGCTGAAAGGGTGGTCACGCTGTCCCTGGCTGCAGTTGCAAGGAAGCTACCAGAGCAGAGCAGAGCATCTGTTCCTTAAACTTGCCTGGTTCCACGTTTTAGGTTCTAACGTTCAGAACATCATTCAGAAGCAAAGGGCAAAGCCCCATCTCCATGCTTTGAAGTGCAGAGGCACCGAGCTCTCCGGGGGGACTCCTGACTAGTAGCTAAGCAACCACATCCTGCATCTCTCCCTCACATGCGCTGATCTTGTCACAGGATTGTCGTGGGCAGATCTTACCTTGCATGATTCGTGGCTCTGCAGTTCATGTCTGAAATGGGCTTGTTATGAAGTTCTGCATGAATTACTTCAGTGGATAATTGTAGGTCTGCAGAACACCTCGTTTACAAATTCTGTAATCCAGATTGGAGTTCTGAACTGGGCACGTATCATCTGCGATAAGACAAGTAATGCAAATGTATGCCCCATACATCTTTTGATCTATAGTGATACAGTTGGGTTTTTTTTTAATTAACAAGTAGAGTGTTGATGTTAATTGTCCTGCTGACTGTAATATTGCCAGGTTCTGCTTTGCTTTATCCACAAGGATCGTAACATTTGGCTCGAATACATAATCAAAATGAAGTCAATAGAAAATTCTGAACTGCCCTTTGGTGACCCAACATTTGAATTAAACGTTTGTTTCCCATGAGTAAGTCACCTGGGAATTCTCACAGACAAGTATTATGCAAGTAAAGCTGGCGTGATCACATATTCATAGAATATAAATATGTAAAGATTACAAACACTGTTAAATAGAAGCTCCCTTTTGAATGCAAATGAATATTTAGGGTATGTATTCATATATACGTACATATTTAGGGTAGGTATGTCCTTGCTCATGCAAAACTCCTACAGTACCAAGCTTAAGTCTGCAGTGATGGAAGGAGATGTTTCATGTTAAGCCACCTGAGGAATGCTGAGCAGTAAGGGATGTATTTGTGTCAGGGATGATGGAGTGTAGTTCAAGATCATGATCACAAATCAGAATCAAAAATCAAGGATGTCAACTGACCCAGAGACCCATCATGACTTCTCATACACCAACCCCCCCCCGAGCTCCTCCAGGTCAGTGCAGAGCCATGGAGTCAGAGTATAAACATGCGAGCTGCTCCGAAGGGGGGTTCTTATCAAATGTTTCACAAGGGTTCATTTTGTAATTTATTCCAGTGGAAACAGAGAGTATAAATTACTGTAGAAGACATCCTCTCATACTAAACTCTATCAGTCTAATCTAATTTGCTAAGCTGAGAAAAAGAAACACGCTCTCGCTCCAGCAGAGCAGTTGTTGCCAGTCTTTACCCAGTGTCGCGTTTGCCACTTGCTTCAGACCCTGCACAGCCTGTGTGGGCCCACCATACCCCTATCTATTCCACCTGCATCAGCAGGCCTAAGAAAAAGACACCATTTCACTTTACAGAGTTTGTCTTGGCTGCATCTTCACGCTGCTGCAGCTACATCAGCGCTACCGCTTGCTACGTGTGTGAGTGCTCTGCTCACCTGAACAAAGGCCAAACAGAGACAAGTCCCAAAGGCTTCAAATGCAATTAAGAAAGAAACTGTGCAGCAATTATGGAATAAATTAGGTTGGGGGGTGGGGGTGGGGGAAGTCCTGGAGGTTGCCTGGTCCACCTCCAAGTTCAAAGCGGGGTCCTGGTGGGTGCCAGGACATCCAGGTTTCATTTTTCCTGCAGTGGTTATGTGGTGATGCTTATTCAGTCTGTTAGCATGTTTTCTCTCTCAGATTTATTGGCAGTCTCAGATGTAACTGTTACATGAAAATATCATTTATGTAACTATTAGCAAAGCATAAATTGTGCCATCTCCTGCTACATTTTCTAGTCTGAAGGATAATCCAAGATTTGTAAAAGAATAGGAATGTAGGGCTTGCCAATAGGAAATTTGGAGAGCAGTTATACAACTGTGCACGGTTTTAATCACATCACCTCTGGCACTACCTGCACACAGTGTTTCTTTGATGTGCCATTTTGGCCTAAGACATTCAAAAGGTGGGAAGATAAAACTACATCACTCGTGCAATACTTGCTTCACCCTCAAAGAACTCCTGAGGCAGGATTTTTATTTGTTATAATAAAACTAATTCTCAGATGAGATTAGCTCCTAACTGCATTGTCATTTAGTTATGTCAAACTTATTATGCTGAAGCTTTCAAGAAAATTATTGCTTAATCTAGCTATTTAAATGTTAACATGTTTGCCTGTCATTTTTAATTGAAAAAAAAAACCAACCAAAAACCCACCCTCCCCAAAAAAAAACCCAAAGAAAACATCTCTTCACAGTAAAGCCTATATTTATTTAGGTGAAGGAGGGAGATGTTTTCTCTCTTTTCAAAAACTTTTGTAGCTGGGCTTTACCTTGAACACATTTCAAAGCTGACCTTAATGCCATTCCTGCCTTCAAAACTAATTGGTTCGCTCTGTAAACATTCCTGATGCACAAATACAGTCAAGGGTCGTTTGCATGTGGTCTGCAAATCAGGCCCAGGAGCTAATGTCAGAGCTGCTGTTTGATCTGAGATAGATGAAGCTTTTCTGTGTGACTCACCACTGCTTTTATAGTGAAGGGAAAAAAAAAAACATTTTGTTTCTGTTCAAATGACTGTAACACTCAAAACCAGCATCCTTATTTTAGAGCTTATAGCACGGCCGTTCATAATAGGTCATCCTATTAAACAGGAAGTTAACGTCAATATACACCTGGGACGTAGAAAAGAAAAAAACAACAGAAGGCACAAAAAGAATGAATGGGGGAAGCAAAATAAAATGCTACTTACATTTGGAGAAGCATCTTCTACCAAGCAGAATTGAAGCAGTTGCTTTCTCCTGCAAGCATTCCCTCAGCCACTTCTGGACAGATAGGCTTTTATCCCTATCTCCATCTTCATGAGTCACCATACACATTGTTCAGCTGCTCTGAGTGGGTCTAAAGAGGGAGAAATGTCAAGAGCAGGTGTCATCAACACATCAGATCATAGTGGAAACCGCAGTCCTCAGGTCCACAGTCACCCCCCATCCAGAAGGCACTGTGTGTATGGTGGGGAGCACGCAGGGCAACCAGCAGAGCCCCGTGGGAAGCGTTCACAGCAGAGGGACAGAGCTGCTTGGGTAGACCCCACCACCATGCCTGGCAGGACCAAAAGCTGTCAAAGAACAGAGACACCTGGAAATGCTGTCATGGTGTCCTCATTCTTCACCCTAGTCAAAAGGAGATCAGTAGCCAGCGCTGCTCTGGGCAACATGTAGAATTCACATTGTTCCAAGAGGGATGTGTTCCAGTTACTGTGTGTAAGGTATTTCCACCTGGTGTCCCCACCAGACACTCCAAACCCAGGTGATTTGAGATGGTGTAAGGACTGGAGTGATTGTCAGTGATTGCCCCCCATCTCAAATGAGCAGACCCTGAGCCTTTCTAATGGCGTCACATCTTTCAAGACATCTTAATCACACAATGATTGCTTTGTTTGAATCAGTTCCTTCTAGTCCCAACACATCCCAATTTACATACTATTTTGTGTTCCCAGCTCTGTCATTAATGTTTAATACCTTAATTCAGCCATCAATCCCCACTCAGCAAAGCGATTCAGCTGAGCACATATTAAAAGCTAAGCGCATTCTTAAATGCTTTGCTGTAACGAAGTGGTCTTACTTACATGCATGCTGACATGCTTTGCTGAACTGGGTTTTCATGCACAGAGTTCACTTGCCATAGGCACTTTGGAGAGGAGTCTTCCTCTTCCTCAGATGCCTTCATGTTTCGGTGTTTGGCTTGTAAAGGACGCAGACCTTTCTATCATGTCAAGGAGAAAGAAGGTGTTTGCAAACCTGTTTTTGGTTTTGCTGCTGCTCCAAATGTCATGATACAACCCCACATAATCTTTCGTGTTTTCTGAACTCTGTTGAGTCACAGAATCACAGGATCTCAAGGCTGGAAAAGACGTATAAGATCATCAGGTCCAACCCTTCCCATCCTATGCTAAACCATATCCCTAAGTACCTCATCTACCCTTTTTTTAAACACACCCAGGGAAGGTGACTCAACCCCCTCCCTGGGCAGCCTGTACCAGGCCCTGACAACGCTTTCAGTGAAAGATTTTTTCCTAACATCTAATCTGAGCCTGCCCTGGCGCAGCTTTGTGCCATTTCCCCTTGTCCTGTCTCCTGTCTCCTGGCTGAAGAGACCATCGCCCACCTCTCTACAACCTCCTGTCAGGTAGTTGTAGGCAGTGGTGACAAGGTCTCTCTCCTCAGCCTCCTCTTCTCCAAGCTAAACATCCCCAGCTCCCTCAGCTGCTCCTCATATGATGAGTTGATTTATTTTAAACTACAGTTTGAAAGGCAGCTGTGACTCTGGAGATCTTTCTTCACAGTATGCAGATCAGATGGAGGTAGTGTCTGATCATTGGCATTATTCACATCTCAAAGGAAGGAAAAAAATCAGTAAATCTTTGCACAGATGTTGTTTTGTCCCTGGTAGATCAACTAGTAGAGATAATAAAAGCCAAAATCAAAACCAACAAAACAAATTGTACTGATTGATTTCTCAAAGCAGGATATTTACCTTTGCCCACCAGGATGCTTACTGCAACACTGACCAGATTCCTTGAACTTTTCATATTGAAAATTGGCTAGTACGTGGCTCCAGGGCCTTGGTTTGGTGGGTGGCAGGGGCAGAATTCAGGGGGATTATTTATATTTTTTCAATCTCTTTTACCCATTTCTTTCTACAGGACAATGAATTAAACAAATACTACAGCTTTTCAACTCCAAGGGAACAATTTACCATTGTTCAATGTATTAATTTGTACAATGTACTACAGCAACATATTTCTATTGCCACTAGTAGTGGTGGAAGCAGTAGTGGATTCACTTGCTTTCATGACTGTTTTATACATACTTCAACATAAGTGCTTAAATATCTTACAAAGCACTTATTTTCAATATTTTAAGTAATTGAGAGATGTATTTGAGTAAAGTTAGCACTTTACTAGTGGGTGGAGGAGAGAGAGTAATCTGAAGAGGCAACTGCACACTAAAGACACTCATCACATTTTGGAGGTGTCTGCTACCTCAAAGTTGGATTTAAGCTTGTCCTAGTTAAGGGTGAAAGATGCAGGAAAGGATCTGCTTTAGCATACCTTTCAATCACTTCAGCCATACTCCTAATTTTAGGTAAAAATTTTATTCAGTCAAAGTGCATGTCCACAAATAGAATTTCGTTTTACACGAGGACAATGTCTGTGGCAGCGATAAACAGCTTTGCAACTTCCAGCTTACACAAGAAGAAAGACTTACTGCAGTTTGACCTAGTGCACATACCCCCAGTCCTACCCGATGGGATTAAGTTGAAGAAACAGATTTCAGGTTTTCAATCAAATTTGATTAGCAGCTTGGCATTTAAAATGAGAATCCCCCTTCTCTCCTATCCCTCTGCCCCCCCAAGTATTAGCTTCATTTGAAAGCTTAGACACTTCCTGAAGAAGCAGAAAAACCCTTACCCAATAATAGTAGTGCCAGGATCTGAACAGCACACAGGCTTTCCTACCACATCATTGTGATCTGGAAATTGGGCAAGGGAAATTCTGTGACCTACTTTATATCTCTCGAGCCATGGACAGTATCAGGGTGATTTATTTGTGCAGCATTTGCTTCCTCTTGAGAAAACTTTTCTGAGTAGCAGGTGCTGTCCAGGGACTTTCTGATCTGTGTGACTGCCCTCGCTTTCTGTCACCACAGAAAGAATCCATTTGCCATTTTTCAGTTTTAGATAAGTTGTAAATGTTCTTCTTCTGCTAGGGCATCTTTAGGCCTAAGGAGCTTCATAACCTTTGTGGAGTTTCAGATGGTCCCAGAAAGTCAGTCGTTGGCCATGAACCTTGAGAACTACAACCAGGACCGAGAGGCACATGCAAACTCGTAAGCAAGCCAGTTATTGGGAACTGGAGATGAGGCTTCCTCTTCCTCTTGAAATACATTAAGGTGCTGCTATGACTGCGGCGTGGACAGGCACACCTGTATCAGGCGTGGCCACACTGTCTTCAGCATCTCCTGGAAAAAAACAGCTCAGAAGCTCTGTAAGTACTTACATGGCAAAACCACGCAGGTCTTACTATCATAGAATCATAGAATTATAGAATCACAGAATGTTCTGGGTTGGAAGGGACCCCAAGGATCATAGTGTTCCAACTCCCCTGCCACAGGCAGGGCCACCAACCTCCAGGCCTGGATCTACACAAGGTTGCCCAGGGCCCCGTCCAACCTGGCCTTGAACACCTCCAGGGACGGGGCATCCACCACCTCTCTGGGCAGCCTGTTCCAGCCCCTCACCACTCTCTCTGTAAAAAACTTCCCCCTGATATCCAATTTAAACCTTCCTTCCTTTAGCTTTAGTCCACTCCCCCTTGTCCTTCTATTGTCTACCCTTTTAAAAAGTTGATTCCCCTCCTGTTTGTATGCTCCCTTCAGGTACTGGAAGGCTGCAATGAGGTCGCTGCAATATGATGGTTCTTCTGGCAGCTATTTTAAAGCAACTTGAATAAGCTTTTGCTCTGCAGTATTTGCAGGAGTATTTGCTGTGTAAACTGCAAATTTGCTATGTAAACTGCAAATACTCCTATATTAAACTATGGAGACATGGAAACAGACAACAACCAAGGGCTGTAACTGAGGGAAGTTTCCACAGCAGATCACAAAGTACAATTATTGATGACAGACTGGACTGGTTACAATGTGTATAACTAACCCATGTTTTGGGCAGATGCAGTTTCCAAGGCCTTGGTTCAGAGCCCTGTGAGTGAACAGCATCTTCCCGCGGGGTTCTCAACACAGCATGAGCCTTTACAGATTAAAAGCAACATGTATTATACATGACATTGGCGTGCACTGCTCCTCAAAAGCAAGGTACATTCAGGGACTAGAAAACCAGCAACCTTCCACCATAAATTCCCCTTTCCTGGTCTCCTGCCCCACCCCGTGTCCCATCCCTGTACCCCCCTCCTCCTTCAGCATTGCCGTCTACCCACACGTCGGCTTTGGTCATCTTGTCATAACAAAGCAAGCAAGCCAGTCTGTGTCTGGGTTTCAGCAGCTAATTAGCGTGAGGCGGCCATGGGAGTCTCTGAGAAGCTGGGCTCTGATGTAACCCAATGCCAGCCACTAGGAAGCTTCCAGAGGCTCCAGCCATGCACAATTTATGTTCGCCAGTCACATGGCGCTGGAGCTCACTTTGCGTAATGGCCACTTGCGATGGGAAGGCGCTCACGGGTTTCGCGCGGAGCAGACAGCCCTCTCATCTACCGGTACCACAGAGAAATAAGACCATTAGGGGAGCGCACAGCATTCTTGTAGAAAACTCTGAAAATAGCGCTTTCAGAGGCGCGCAAAGCCTGTTACGGCAGCGCTATGTTCAATCGTACTGCCTGTTTCGGGAGCCCTTGCGCCTCCGGGTGTGCCGGCAACTCGTTGTCTCAGCCACAGTACCTACAGCATCCGGATGTGCCCCCTGGGACTCGGTGCCCCTTAAGGCTGCATCGCGGCTGGCGCTGGCCCCTGAGCCGCAGGTCGCCTGCCGTAAGGCGAGGAGCTCCTCGGCCCCGGGCCGGGTTGCGCGGCGGCGCGGGGGCCGGGCTGGGTGCGCCTCCGCCCCGCGAACGGGAACCGGTTTCGGCAGCGGCCGCGGCGCGCGGTCACCCGTCGCCTCGCCGGCCGGTACCCAACGGCACGGCACGGCATGGCAACGCCAGAGATGTCCAAGGGCAGCCCCAGCTCCGCCCTGCAGCCCTCCGTCATACAATGGTGCGTTCTGCCCCTTTCCCCGCCTCCGGGGACCGAGCCGGGGGGCCCGGGATGAGGACGGAGCAGGGGGAGAGTGGGGGTACGGAGGAGGGAGGTAGGGGATGGCGGTGGTGGCCAGGCTGGTAGTACACCCTCACCGGGGGGAACTCGCAGGACCTGCCTGGTTGGCTTGCGACAGGAAAGGCAGGAATCCGACTTCTAACACTTACTACTGTTTCCTAGGACCAAAGTCTGGTTTACTGTTGAAGGCCCCTGACATCAGGGCAGAACATAAAGGATGCCTTGAATGAAGCAAAATTTCCCTGAAATCCCGTCTCCCACCACAAGTCTTACTGATGGGGTGGTTTGGTGTGGGGGAAATGGGATTTTGTCTCAGCTGACCCCACTCTCTGGGATCTGGCTGCCATCCACTTGACGTGATTTGGCAGTGCAGATGGTGAGGACCATCCCCACCTGGGCCACTTGTGGCCAGCATGCTCTTACCACTCATGGCTGGTGTGTTTTTATAGCATGCCACTCAAACCCGCCTGGATGCGCTCCTGTGTGATTTAGTCTAGGTGATCCTGCTCTGGCAGAGGGAGTTGGACTAGATGATCTTTTGAGGTCCCTTCCAACGCCTAATGTTCTGTGATTCTGGGTGGTTGCAAGGCTGCTCGGACATTGGCACACTGGCATTCAGAGTAATGCTGAGTGACTGACATTCCCTGAGGTTATGTTTCCTTGAGGTGAAGGTAATGGTTGAACTCCTCAGTGAGATACTTTCCATGGTGGAGCAAGGTTGTCACCCTCATTTCCTTGTGCTTTGACAAGAGCGTCATCTGCCGTGTGACAGCAAAAGAGAAGCCAAGGTTACTTTCCTTCTTTCCCCAAGCACAGCTGAGTCCAGCTAGTGAAGTGCTGAAAACCTGTGTGAAACAGTAGCAACACACACAAACAAACTTTTAAGTGGATAACAACTACTCTTCAGTCTCTTTATCCCTGCTCTCTGTAACACCTGAGCAGTGGCAGTTTGTGCAGTTGCCGTGATGTAGATACCATTACTCCCATTTTAAACGGACTGCAGGAAGGAAGAGAACCACCCTAGGTCACCAAGCAGGTTTGAGACACTGCATAAAACTGAATCATAAACAATCCTTGAAAGGATGATTTATTTTTTTTCTTTTTCATCACAACCTTCTGAATGACCTTTTCCTGTTTTGAAATTTTTTAATTATTGGTGCGCTGACTGTAGCAAACCAGACTTTGGTCCAGAAATGATTTAACAGCAGACTTGGCCACCTGTATAATGGCCTGCCTGCCAAAGGTTCGCATCTAACAGGTAGCAAACTCCAAAACCCTGGAGTTCCTTTCAATTTTGTTGCCCTTATTAACAGTTTTGCTCTGATGCATGCCACAAACACTGGGGTGTTGAGAACCTTGGGACTAATAGGCAAGAAGATGGGCACTGTGCTCTTTGTGGATTTTTTTTTCCCCTGATAGACAGGACTTTTGCATTATGTGTCAGCACTAAGAATGTGTTTGGCTGAAAGGAGGCTGACAGGTAAATAGATGACAAATTCACAAAATAGAATTCCCAAAATATTTCATCAGTAAATAGTTAAATGCTGAAACAAACCTTTTGGTAGAAAACAGCTACTGAAGCATGAATTAATTTCTGCTGCAGTTCAAATTACTCTTGTGGTGTTATATTAAGGATGAATTTGGACTTAGGTTTAATCTCCTCTGGGACTGCTCAGTTACAAAGGGTTTTGTGATGGTTGCTCTAGAAGAAACAATCATTTCTGCCTGCTCGGAGGCAGAGCCCAGTCAGAACTCTTATCTAGAATAATTTTCATTTACCTTTCAACCCCAAGGCAGAAAATACCTCACTAGTGCAGCAAATCGCTGATCCTTGGTGCAGGTTCCTGTTCATGTCTAGCCATGAAGCCTTTGCCATGGGGCCGGAGGTGGTGAGGAGCTGGCAGGAAACCCGGCACAGTTCAGCCCCAGCACCAGCTTCTTGGCTTGGTGGGTGAGATGATCCCCTAGGAGGTAAAAGCAAGGCATCTGGGGGGCTTTTGCTTTGGAGAAGGAAACCTGAAGGAGGTTGTCAGCCCTCGTTCTGCAGGCTGGGAGAGCTGGGCTTGTTCAGCCCAGAGAAGAGAAGGCTTTGGGAAGATATTATAGCGGCCTGCCAGTACCTGAGCGGGCCTACAGGAAAGCTGGAGAAGGGCTGTTTATCAGGGAGTGCAGTGATAGGACAAGGGGTAATGTCTCTAAGATGAAGCAAGGTGGATTTAGGTTAGACATCAGGAAGAGATTCTTCCCTGTGAAGGCGGTGAGGCCCTGGCCCAGGCTGCCCAGAGAAGCTGTGGCTGCCCCCTCCCTGGCAGTGTTCAAGGCCAGGTTGGATGGGGCTTTGGGCAAGCTGGTCTGGTGGAAGGTGTCCCTGCCCATGGCAGGCAGGGTGGAAGTAGATGGGCTTTGAGGCCCCTTCTATCCCAAACCTGCCTGTGGTTCTATGATTCCCCAGAGAGATGTTACAAATGAAAGGTGAGGTAGACACCATCAAACTGGACAGAGATCACTGGCTTGCTCAGTCTGCTCTACCAAGCCAGCTTACCAAAGACCTTACCCACTATGTACTGCCTAGAACAGGTAACACAGAAAGATAAGCACTGGGTTGCCAGAAATCAGACTATTGATAAATCAGAGGATTTATCCTAACTGGCTTATCTCACCTGGTGATTATGAACAGTCTGCTTTCCCAACCAACTCACCTATCAGTACAGACACAGTGAGTAACTGGCACTGTGCTGCACTAGCATTCAGCTGATAAATTAGTTGAATATGAGTAAATCATTTGGTATAACGGAAGCAGAGTCATGGTAAGAAAACACTCTCATGCAATCTGCATGTTGTGCTTTGAAAATTAATCTCCATGCTTTTTGCTCCAGCTTTGCTCCTGTGTTTGCACTACAGGAGGCTATTATCTTCTGACATCAAAACCATTGGCATTATCTCATAATTAAAGGGGGTTTTGTTTTCTTTTGTTTTCTGGTGAAGGTAATACTTCAGGCTAATGAGCAACCAAGTTTGCATCTTCCTCAATTTATTCACACAAGGAGTTGCATTACTTGGCTATGACTGTTCTGACAAGTAGGATAAGTAAGGGATTTGGCCAAAGGATGAATAGTTAAAATGCCTGAACAATTTTCAGTCTGGGCAGTTCTGTTACATAGTAACTGTAAAGGAAAATTCTGTTTTCTCTTTCTAAACTTGTGCTAAAATCAGTGAGATTATATGAGAACAGAAATTGCTCCTTCATAGTTTGTGCACACTCCATCACAAAACATTATATTGCACATTTTAGGTGGAAAAATGCTCCTATTATTTTCTCCAGCATAGCAAAGGCATTTCTAATTAGAAGATCAAAGTTACATCCTTTGATGTACCAACAGTTACCATATAAGAGATGCTAATACTTTATGTATTTGTGTTAATGTTACAATGACACTACTAAGTTGTATTTTTTAAATTGAAATTATGAGATCTAGTTAATTTCCTAGCAGAGTCTCACAGTATCTCTCCTACACTTTGGAAACAAGGAAAGCAGAACTTTAAAAAGTTATAAACAAATATACAAAAAAAATATGAAAATGTATAATTTTTTCCAGAATACAGATTCAGATAGAAGTAGTAGCTCTCTTTTTTGATCCTATGCTTCTATAAAATTTGAATCACTACTACAGAGTACACTGTAAAACTGATGAGCTATTAAAATCAGAAGCTAACAATTCTTTCTAATTCCAACATAAATCTTTTTTCTTTTTTTTTAAAGGCTATCTGATAATTTCTATTTGTGCAACGGATGCACTATACCCCGTTCGCTACTATATGAATTGTATGTGGAAAACTGCTGTCCAAATTCCAAGAATCGAGTAAATTCGGCCACCTTTGGAAAGGTACAGAGTAAATAGGATAGATAAGATAAGAAGCAGGTATGCCTGAACAGAAAATCTGATGATCAAATATACACACTTCATGTCAAAAGAGATCAAATAACAGAGGAGAATGAATATGTTATATATTATGTTTGTGTCTTTTTGAATATATTTCTGGTGACTCCTCATGTAGGCACAGTTATACTAGAGAAAAATAGTGTTCTTTGTGGTGGAGTTTATTTTCTTTAGGGAACTGGTGTATGTTACTCTGGTAAAGATTTCTTTAGCCAAAATGTTTTAGGCGGCTTTACCAGGGTAAACAGCACAAGGTTAATAAACTAGTCCCAAGGAACTGTTTCTTCCATTCTTAAAAGACTCCTTTGGTAGTTACATAATTTTATACTCCACTTTTTAAGTATACTTGGGGAGATTTTGCTCCAAACACACACACAAAAAGTTGTTATAGAATCACCCAAGCAAAACAATTGCAGATGTAAAACCCAATCTCCTTCAAACAGTTCCACTCTTCCAATACAAACAACCCGCAGAGCAATTACCACTTAGAAATCCCAATTGCAACAAACAATTATAGCTATTCAACTTTATTTAACAAATTAAGGAAGGTAGAATGCCTTGTGATTCTGTGAGTGCCTGTGGTTGGAGCTACTAAGCACTGTTTTAACACAAAACCAAAATAATTTCAGTAAAAATTGTACCTGAAATCAATTTAATTTGTGCAGATACCTTCATTTTATGAATCATTTATCTCAATTCAGCTGAATCTAATTTCATTTAATGGGTAAGTTAAATCAGTCTTACTTAAAATTAAGATCTGAGTGAATGATCCAGCGTGATTTATTACAAGAGCTTAATGGATCATCACCCGTCAGCCGAGCTCATGGGTAGAATTTGCCTGGCTGAGGATAGATGCCTGCTGTGAAGCTAGTCACCTTAAAATCTACTGGTAGTCAACAGAGAGGAATAAGCAGTTGCATACAATTCTTCTCACCATAAATGAGTCATCTCTGGCAACTCAGATGAGATGGGTCTCAGAACTGCTTGTTTTTCTCCATTGACTACAGACTCTGCAGTGACTGGCTTAGACATCTCTACCTTGTAGCCACGTAGTTAAGGTTAATCCCATCCTGCCCGTACATTTCAGGTGCTCCAGCATGACTGAGTTACCACCTGTAAACTCAACCTTCTTGTGGTTTGAGTTAATGCATTTTGCTTTTAAGCTGGGACAGACATGGGTGAAGCATGAGTCTGGTCACGCAGAGGAGCTTAGCTGATGAGCCGTAGCTGCCGTATGGTTGGTGCTTGCAACCGTTTGCTCACAGCCTTAACCGACCCAGTGTGTTGCCGTGCAAGTTAACACATCCCAAGTGAGCAAGCTGGGGTACAGCTCCCCAACAGCTTGCAATGGTCTGTCCTTCTGCAGCAGGAAGTGGGACCATGTGGTGTGAGGCTGAGGAGGGCAGGAATTGTGGCAGTGCTGATTTAAACATAGGGTGCATGTGTCATTGGTTACTGCAGCCTAGCAGTTGAGCTGTTAATAATTCATTCAAATTGTAGTAACCTGATTGCGTTGCATGCATGTGGACTGTAAGGACTTCTGCAGTCAAACCCTGTGTGAATCAAACTGTGGTGTTTTACAACTTATCTAATCTCACTTGACCTCTGCTCAAATATACTACTGTCTCTGTAGTAGTGGCAGTGGGAAGAAGTATGTGTCTTATGCCACGGAAGCCCCAGTTTCGTAGGCCGTCCTTTAAGGAAAATGGGATTATGCTAATATAACAGTTTGAGAAAGGGAGCAGCTGATCTGAGTGCATGCAGAACATGCAAAGAATAGTACACCACTAAAACTGGAGGTGCACATTAGCATGAGTGAGGGAAATTTGTCCTTTATCAGTCTTTGGACCAGCAAAGGCCAAATAGCATAGAGTCCAACCTTTGTAATGCTGAGTGAAGGCTCCTCTCACTCTCACTCTCACTCCTCACTAACCTTGAGTACTCAGTCCTCTGTTCCTGCTACATAGGGAATGTTGCCTTCAACTGAACCAGGTTAGTCTGTCTTCACAGGACAGATCATGCAGAATAATCACAGTCAAGTGGATTATTATCGTAGAACCACAGGCAGGTTTGGGTTGGAAGGGGCCTCAAAGCCCATCTAGTTCCAACCCCTCTGCTATAGGCAAGGACACCCTTCACCAGACTGGGTTGCCTAAAGCCCCATCCAACCTGGCCTTGAACACTGCCAGAGAGGAGGCAGCCACAGCTTCTCTGGGTAGCCTGGGCCAGGGCCTTGCTGCCCTCACAGGGAAGGATTTCTTCCTGATGTCTAATCTAAATTTCCTCTCCTTCCGCTTTAGGCCATTACCCCTTTTCCTGTCACTCCATGCCCTTGTGAGCAGCTTTTCTGTAGGCTCCCTTTTGGATACTGGCAGGCTGTATTGCCCTGACATTATCTTACTACCCTGTAGGGCCTAACCTCAACAGATGCTGTGTGACCTTAGTTCACATTTACCACCACAGTGGTCAAAAGGTTGCTTTTAGCTTGATGATTCAGGTCCTTTGAAAACAGTCAGGCCCTATCCTGCAAGTAGTCCTTGCAAGAGTGAGTGGGAAGGCTAATTCCCTTGTTTGAGTAAGCCTAACTCGAATGAGTAAGGCCTGCGGGACTGGCAGATTACTGGAGAATCATGGCATCTATGAGTTTGATGTACCCCACCTGACTGCTGGTGATGTCCTGGTGCATGCACTGACTATGTTTTGGTGCAAGGTAAAACAGATTAGTCTAAAAAAATACCCACCCGAGGGAGGTAACTCCCTAAAATCACTTAGCTTTCGGTCCGCCAAAGCCTGACTGAGTTCAGTTCAAGAGTTACCACTTGAGAGGTATGTAAGAACAGGTATTAGCCTGCAGATGATGAAAAGCAACGGAAGTGATTCAGGAGGGAAAAAATACAGCAGATATGCTTCTGTGTTTTAGAACAAACTTGCCAAGTATCTTGACTTTTCCATTTGCCTTTTTTCAGCTTGTTCGGTCAGTTTTCCCCTGTCTGGGGACAAGAAGGCTGGGCACAAGAGGCAGTACCAGGTATTAGTTTGCTTCTTTTGTTTAAAGAAGTTAGTTATAACTGTTCTGCTAACATTATAAAATGGCTGAATTTTCAGCTCCAGCACTATAATACAGCAGCTGAATTGTTGACAACAAATCTGTAATACATCACAAGATGCAGTGTCACCAAGAACATTAAAATAGAGTTAATTCCATGAAAATCACCACATTAGAGCTGCTTTGGTAGGACATGAATTCCAGATCAGACTGGTTAGTGGGTTTTGTTTTTAATTTGTATTGGCTATTACAGGATGGCATGCATGAGGCATCTGCCAGACATCACAACCTTACTCAGAGCTCTTGAGACACCTGGTCAGGAAAGCTCACTTCCAGGGTGCACGGGGGTGGCAGCTGTGATTAATGTCTGTGTTGTGCTTTTCTCCCTTGCACATATCTGTATGACCATCAGCATGTACTGGTGGTCAACGGAAATGTTGTAAACAGTCTAAAACCATCTAAATCAGACCACCTCAGATCCTCTCCTACATTCCTCTCCCTCTCTTCTTCTAGAGCATGGAGAGATCAATACTCTTCCATTAATTCAATGTCCAAAGTTACAATCACACTCTGAACATCCAGACTGGAAAAAGGGATGTATTAAAGGCATTGAGACACAGCAATTTTACAAGCATTTTGGGTAGATGTCAAGTACTGGTGTTGAGACTGACATGCCCTTACTTGATCTAAGACTTTTCTCCACCAGTCCGGACTTGCTATCAGCTTGATCCACTGAGATCCTTTAATTTGGGAGTGCCTCACCACAGACACTCCCAGGCTTCTCATAGCTGGCAGGATTTGGGACAGTGCGTGATAGCCCCCAGTCTCCGTGCTCTTCTTTTTTCCCATCAGCAGAAGGTGAACTTCTGCCAGCTGCTGGTGGCCCAACACCACTGCATTGCTGCCTCAGCTTCCCAGGGACCCAGCCCTCAAGAGGCACCTGGTAGCCCCTGACTAGCAGGGATGTTGACTCCCCTGCTCACTCACTCAGTTTGGGATAAACTTTAGAGAACATCTGGAGGATTTCTTGGGTGTTAGGGGGCCATGACCACCGACCCACCACCCAGTCCTTAAACCGCTGTGAGCGGTTGTGGTACAACCTCACTGAATCTTTCAACTTCTACAGGGACACAGGGTCCTCTGTCAGCTGGACTCTGGTCCCTGACTTCATTAAGTGTCCTGGTGCAAATCTGTTGTACCCCATGCACCAGCTTAGGTTTGATTGGTTAGAAAAAGGTATCATTCCGGGGCAAAAACTGTTGAAAATAGCTTGTAAGGACTTTGTGCAATTACCTTCTATTGGGGAAAATGCATTTTCAACAGACTTAAAAAACCCACAAATGTAGCTTTATTTTTTTTCACTTGCTTAAGTAGAAGTATCATTTGCTTTCCAAGGAGCAATATGAGTTATTTGCTGACTTGTTGAAAATCATATGCACTTGTCAGTCTGTAAATTTGCTTTATTTTCTAGGTACCATTATGATGGAATAGCTATCAAGAACAGTTCTTCCTTCTATGCACATTATTGCCTGCTTCTGTCTGAAAACAAATATTACAGGTTTGTTTTTTCAAAATGTTTTACTCATGTCACACGAAAGCCTGTCTATTGCCTGTATAGAAAAGTCTGTAAACCATCAGTTGGTTATTGGCCACAGTATTTTATTTTTCTTCTTATACATGCTATAAAAGTGCTGTGCCATTAAGTGCTGTGCCCTAATAGGGAAGCCCCATTTTGAAAACTTGTCCTGCCTAATCAGATTTCCTCGAATTGGACATTTTAGCCACGCAGATCTTAAGAGCAGGGACTTGTGCCAAACCTAAGAGAGGAGCTTAATATGTTGAGACACTAGATGGGAGCTCAGACAAACACATTGACAGATGCTTCATGACATTGTTGCACCTTCCATATTAAACAGGGGTCTGAAGAGACATGTATTCATGTATGAATGCACTGTTTTGGAGAGTCTTATGCTCAATCATGTTATCTGGGGTGTTTTGCTACTTGAAGCAGTGAGGCATATTATTTCGAAACTCCTTCTTTCACTTTGTTTCAAAATCTCAGACTTTTAAATCCAACTCTTGTTAAGGAAACAGCAAGGAGAAAATGTATAAGATGAGTATAAATTGATTGCAGAAAGGAAAAGTCTGAAAGTAACCGGTGAGTGTATGATACTTCGGCCGACTCAACTCTAGACGTGAGCACATTCCAGTTGAGAGCCAGCGAGGAAGAGTTCTTGTGGCTAAGCTCATGGGTGAGATAAACAAACCACAGGCTTGTGGTCCTCCCCAGGAAATGGGAAGGGAAATGCTGCCACCTCTTAGCAGCTTTACACTCCTTTTTAAATGCACAGAAGAAAAATAGGAGCAGCCTATGCCTTGGACTTTGGAGACCAGGCTCATATCCTTGCTTTCTTACAGACTCATACACAACTTTACTGTGTACACAGAGAAGTGCTGTCCTTTGGTTTCCATTCTTTACAACGGAGGTGTAGGCTTTTTCTATAGCATGAGTGTTAAAGGGATACAAATTGGTCTAGTATGCATCCAGATATTCTGGTGATGGTGAAAGGTGTTTCAGTGCCTGTGATATCCTACACGGTGGTTGCTAATTGAATGCAGGCTCTATGAGAGAATGGAAAAATTATACCCATAGGTCTGTTGCCCTTCCTCCGTGGGTTTTACAGCAGAGTAATGTTGCAGAAGTCCATAGAATTAACAACAGCAAAGAATGGGGCAGGCAAAGGATCAGGTTCTGCAGATGATCAAGTGGCAATTGGGTGTTTTGAGAGCAAACAAATTATTCATAGGCAGCTCGAGGCTTGTTTCCCACGAGACCCTTACTGAAGTGATACCCCTCGTTACCCATGCACCCAGTATAACCAGAAGGGGCCTAAGATTTGACGTCCCTAATGAGGACGTCTTGGCCACTGTTCAAGGAGTGTTGGAAATCTCTGACCGAGTCTCTGCTGACCCATCTTCTTCAGCAAGAGGCATTTCCCTGCAGTGTCACTTCAAAACAGAGATCTCATTGGGCATAGCAGGAGAGTTGCCAGTTCTTGAATTGTTGCTCTTTTCCCTCGCAGCATAGAAACATGCTGAAAAATGACAAAAATAGGAGGAACCAAAGAAGCAATGTTGGCTAAGTGCAAGCCAGGTGCAGGAACAAAGCCTTTACCCACTGCTGGGAGCCAGAAGAACCACACATTCCAGCAGATCTTGTGTCCTTGGCCCCCTCTCATGGAAACAAGACATGTTCACTGCCAGGCTGGGGGACGGGCTATAACCCATGTTTAACCATAGGGGAGCTGCTGCACTGGCTGCTGATCTCCCTCTCCTTCTCCACCAGCTGCCAGAGGTGCCTGCCTGGGCACCTACTTCTAAAGCCCCTGCATTTCAATTGGTGAAACCAAGGAAAGGGAGGCAGACAGAACCAGCCATCTGGTGACCTTGATATAGCTTCTCGGAATAACTTTTCAGACTTGAAAAAAAATCAAAATATAAAGATCATATTCAGAGAGAGATCATCTTTCTAGTTGCAGTGGAGAAGTCTCTTAACTACAAACCTATCTTGTCTGATGCTTCCTTCAGTGAAAGTAGTCACAAGAAGTTACTAAGCTGATGTGCAAAGCCAGACAGCTGAAACGAGAACAACTCTAAATGCAGCCACACGTCCCTGTCCCCAGCCCATGTGTGCCACCACAGCACCTGGGCGCGATGACTTCTTGTGTCTGCCAAAGGGCAGCAGGGAAAAGGAAAAAAAAAAAGGAAAGAACAGTAAAAAACTCCACAAGAGATGCATGAATGGCACAATTAAAAACCATAAAAATAATTTAGGCCACCTACAAAATAAGCAGCAGCTGCGACCAAGTAAGTACTGAGTTTTGTAGGTTCTTTGCAAATATGTAGGAACACATCAAGGCAATGCCTCACCTTTACTGTCCTCTCAATACAGTTCAATACTTTTTGAAATCAGAATTCATTTTCATTTTTCATGATCCAATGAAGTTGATAAAACTAGCAATGGCAAATAATTCTAGAGCAATTTTTTTTTTAATTGGAAAACTGAAATTTAGAAAAAGAGTAATGAACAGACTGAAGATTTTTCTACCTGCAATAACTTTTGCTCCCTCCTATGCCTGGACAGTGTCCAACATGCAGATGCTTCTTCTGTTGCATCTACCTGAGGGGAAGGTGGAGCTGGGAGCCCAGGTGGGAGGCCAAGGAATCCACCCAACCGGCGGGTTGATGAAGAAAGGGATGGTTTCGAAACTATGATCTGCTGCCTCTAATTAGTGTAAAGAATATTTCTTGGTCAAATTGAGATAGTCAGCAATTGACATGGTGCTGGTAGTGAGGAACTGGGCCTGTGAAGGGTCTGGCAGGATGTCAGCTTCATTTACCGGTGTCATAGCAATGACAGTGTGATTATAATGGTTTGACTTTCACTACTAAGGTGGCATTTGCCTGTTGATAGCATGACCTTGGAAGTGTTGGTGGCTGAGTTGGAGCATGGTCACATGAGGAACCATGAGGATACTCTTATACAGCACCTGTAAGCTGCTTCATTTAAAAATCTTGGATTTTTTGAAGATTAGTGTAGCACAGCTCTGCTGATGATGTTAGGAAAGCAGTGTGAATAAAGGCAACTGTACCTAATGAGGCCTTCAAATGGATTACAGAGACTTAAGGGAATATGGTGTTTACTGATTTGTGTTACAACAAGTTGTCCTCTAGAAATGGAAATTTTGAGAACAAGCTCTCCCAAAATTTGCACTTGGTCTGGCAGATCATGGAGGCTTGGAGCACAGCAGTGTTAGAAAATGGCAGTGAATTTTGACTTCGTAAGAGTTACTTTATAATTCTAGTAAGAGGGAAGGTTTGGGCTTCTGACTTCCTAGTGAAGCAAACCCATACTTTTTTAATAAAAAAGGCTGTTATGATTTTAGTAAATTAGTTTTTCTAATCTCTGTGTGATCTAGCAGTCAACAGCACACACATTCACCACCCTCCTTGCTTTCATTTTCCCTTTGTCCTTCGCATTCACCGCCTCTGTTAGTCTTTTCATCATCCCCACCATCCTATCTCCCATTTTAGCTCTAGTTCCCACCTCACACGATCATCTGCAAGAGGCAGCGCTGAGACTCCTTGAGATTTTGCTGCCACACTTTTTCTCCTTCTCCCACTCACCTCTTGTTGTTTGTGTCCCATCTTTACCCAGACACCGCTCTCCAGGGGAAGTGAGCAGCCCTGACGAGCAGCCAAGCACCTCCATGGGCATCAGGTGAGTCTGAACGCTCTTTGCTACCAATGGGAGCATGGAGATGCTTCCGTAGGTATTTGGGCTTAATTGTCACCCAGCTCCTGGCTGGCTGCTGGGGCACGGCGAGACCCACGCAGCACCCTTCTCGCACCTCGCTGTCCCTGGGAGGGGGGAGCGGGGAGCCAGCCTGCCGTGGGAGCCAACCCACTGGAGGAAAACGATGCTGATACATGTTGCCATAGCAGCAGAAGATACAGCTGGCCGCCTTCTCAGGGAGAGCAGGAGCTGGAAAATATTCATTAATTTTGTTTCATGGGCTTTAGAAATCTGCAGGAAGGACCCATTTCAAAGAAGCATTATGAAATATCTCTTACTTACACATTCTTTCCTTTGTCCAGCCACCAACTTTAATGTATCTAGGAGAAAGAGCCCGTATCACAACCAAACGTACCCAAGAGGAATGTCACACCCTGCCTCTGGCAGCTATAGTGGTTGTTTCACTTGAGCACCGCCTTCATGGCGGAGAGTAGCAGCAGGGGGAAAGGTAATTTTTCAAGTCACAAGGGTCAGTGCTGTGAGGAGTGCAAGGAGGCTTTTTCAGCAGCTCGAGTTTCCAAGCAGATAAGCTGTTACACTTTCTCTCCTGCTTCTTCGGGATGTGTGGTGACACCCTGGCTTGTAACACATCTGGTTGTAGCCAGGATCTGGTTGCATAGCCCAAGTGTTGGCTGTCACCAGTGGAAGCACATTTTGTACTAAGCCCCTGCTTATCATCCTTCTAAAACAGCCTGGTCCAGAAGGACTCTGGAGTTTGATGACTTCACAGGCAGTGAGCAGGCATCAGCAGCAGATGGGGGCTTGTCTGGAGGAATCCAACTCTCACAGCACGCCCCTCTTCCTAGCAACATTGCCTCTCCCTCCTGGACTATTAGCCTCAGCAAAACAGGCAGGGAGAGAGGTGGGAGATTGGCGAGCAAGCAAGCAGCCTATTGCGCATCCCTGGTTTTCAGCCAAAAGCCAGTTGTCAGACCTTTGCAGGCCCAGGTGAATTCTGACTGTGGGGAACACAATGGTGGACTCATCAAGTAAACAGGGGACAACTGGGAAAAAAAAGCCATCTGAACTGATACTGGGTGCAGATGGAATTGCTGTGCAATCAGGGCCCAAGGATGATTATGCTTTCATTATTTGCATGTTCATAATTATTATTATAATTATTATTCCAAATTAATTGCAACAGCAAACACAAACCCACTATTCTACAGGAAGTCAGAAGGCCCCACACTGTTAGATGGCTAATACCTCACCATCTTTATAACATTCTTACCATTAAGAAGTTGATCTTCTGGCTTGTGCAAAATGGTGGGGCAGCTGAATGACAGGCAAGAGAGCGAGTTTTTCTTCCCCATGCACCAACCTAGTGCACTCTCTCCTGTTTGTGCTCATTTTCTTACTAAATACAGAATTAATTGGTGAACTTTTAAAAGTTTTTGTTTTGTTTTGTTTTGTTTTCCTGTTGCATGTTTTACCACACTGGAAATACCTGCAGCTTTGGACATGAGGTTTGTTACAAGAGCAATAGCCAAAAGAAAAGAACAGTGAGTTTCAGATACATTAGACGTATGACAAAATGTCTCTGTCTTTAATTAGAACTGTTATGTAATAGGCTTTGATGAAATACAGTTAACACACCATAGTCTTTGAAATCATATTTTTCTGTGTAATCCCAGTAAATGTTTACCTCTCCCTGCTCCTATTTCCCCTTATATTTTCCCCAAATATTTTTGTTGCCTGAATGTTGGCTCAAATAACTTTATCTGTGCTGAGAGGAGAAATGGTGACTGAGAGCCCAGGTTCTGGGCATTAGGGGAGTTAGTGGGGCACAACCTCCCTCGCCTGTGGGTAACAGACCCTCATGCTGCTGAGCCGGTGTCTTTTCCATGAGCTCAGAGTTTATTGGTATGATAAGTATTTAAATAGCAGGAAATGATTAAGAAGCAAGAGCAGAACCCCTCTGCTCACCAAAAAGGGCGGGTGCGAGGCTAACCTGCAGCAGTTCTCCCACAAGCACGCCGTCACGGGATGGCACCGGGGTTGTTGGAAGTCAGCAGAGCATGAGCAAGAAACATATGTGGATCAAAAGTGAGGCAAAAAGAGGTGTGGGAAAACAAAAAGGGGAGGATGGGTGTCTCTCTGATTTTAACGGAGCGCTCGGGTGCGGCCATGAGTGCTCTGAAGTGGATGTAATGACAGCTGATGAGAAATGTGCTGTCACCCCGACAGCAGAGCCAGCTATCTGCAGCCTTATTTAGAAGGTTACAAACTGGGGCATGAGTGCTATAGAAAATATACATGGAAGATATGTACAGCATTAAATATTCACTGGTTTTGAAAAGAAATTTGTGTGCTGGTGAGGATTTAAATATTTAGTCAGCCATGCTTGTTTCTTTCACCCACCCCTACTTTCTAAAAAAAAAAAAAAAAGACAAACAGTTCTCCAAAGAAATGCATCTTGGTAAAATAATCGGGTTATACAATTTCAAGAAAATAATTAATACCTTTAACAGAACTGACAAGATAATTGTGATTTCTTTTTTTTTTTTTTAATTTCTTTTATTGTTCAAAATAAATTCTGGTGCATTGAGAGCAAGAATTTGGACTGTTCTCCACCTGCCTTTTATCTGAAGACTGAATATGAGAGTTTTCAGTACCCTTGGCCTGAATTCAGCAGATTCTATCTTTGGGAGCAAGAGCTAGGGAAGAAATACCCCTACGAACTGGTACGTTCAAGCATTCGGACATCAACATGAGTTAACTCTTTGCCAGTGAGATCTTACTGTACCCTCTCTTTTTGGTCACAGGTCGTACTGCTTGCCAATGGGTACTGCAGCTATTGTCAAGATGTTTTGAGTATGTTGAGAAAGGGTGAGCTTGACAAGGTATGCCTTTGCTTTGATAGCACTCCTCCTGACCACAGCAAATAGCTGGAGGGATAACATCGTTTCCATGTAGCTTATTTGCTTGGTAGCTTGGTCTAAGGTAGATGATAATTTATAGACAAAAGGAGCGTTCAGTCCAATCATTGGTGAATTCCAATTAACACAACGTGCTCTGAGAATCTGTGTTTGTAGGCACATCCTGAGCACTCCCAATGCACCCACAAGTCTGAGCGCAGCACAAAACACAAGGCCACAGACCCAGACCTTTCATTGTCTCTGCATATCCGTGGCACAATTCACCTTTTCTATGTGTCTTGCCAGGTTCAGCTCGTTGCCCTGGGATGCTCCCACTTAGGCCCAGCCAGAATGGGGTGAGGCAAAGACCCCAGCTCTGTGGTCATGTCTCCGCTTCTGTCCTTACGTGGTTGTTTTACTGAATTATGCTTTGCATTTCATGTGAGTGTAAAATCACTGAAAATTTATAAAGGACTTTGTGTGACAGGTGGAAGGCTGTATTACATCATTCTGGAGGTCTCTGCTGCCCGAAGGAATAATGCTGATGTCCTTTCCAGATGTATGCCAGCTGTTCAAAAGCTATGATAGGCAGCTATTCAAGGTACGCTAGACACACTGGTTTGCTTTAATTGTTATCAGGTGTTTGCATCCTGTTGGTAGTTCTACATGAGGAGAAGGATCAGTTGCTTCTTGTGTGCCACACAGTGGGACTTTCATTAGTTCCTCGAGTCTGTTCTTTGGCTTCTTCTGGGATGGCACAGTATGGATTTTGAAAGGAGCCAGTGGGATTTGAGGTATTTTCCATCTTGCTGCTACACATTGCTTTGAAAATCCCTAACATCAATGGAGTATGCTGTTATAAATGCAGCCTGTGGTTCTGACATGAAGTTATGTGACTGGAAGTTTGACTGATAACCGTTTTCCAAATTACCAGGAGTTATTCTTCCTTTGAGAACACTAATGCATTTCTCAGTGACATTCTACATGGAAATATGCAGCATTCTGATCAAAATAATTTGCTGCTTATTTACAGCAGGTCATTAAGTAGTGTCTAGTAATTAATTCAGGAAACTACACATACTGTTAGGATCTTTCTCCTTCTGCTAATCAATGTAGCTTACTTGATTGGAAGGACAAAAAAGGGGCCTCTCTAGATCTACATTCAAACAATCAATATGACTTTGTTTCATGCTGCTGTAAATACCTGTAGTACACCAATCATTTTGTGATGGGCTGACCTGACCCTGGCTGGAGGCCAGGTGCCCACCAAAGCTGCTCTGTCACTCCTCAGATAGTCAGGGAAGAGAAATATAATGAAAAACTTGTGGGTTGACATAAAGACAGGGGGAGAACCTTCACTAATTACTGTCACAGGCAAAGCAGACTCAACTTGGGAAAATTAATTTATTACTAAACAAACCACAATAGAGTAATGAGAAATAAGACCAAATCTTCAAAGGCCTCCCCCCACCCCTCCCTTCTTCCAGGGTACAACTTCACTCCCGATTTCTCTTCCTCCTCCCCCCAAAGCGGCACAGGAGGATGGGGAATGGGGGTTGCAGTCAGTTCTACACACATCTCTGCCCCTCCTTCCTCTTCATGGGGAGGGCTCCTCACACTTTTCCCCTGCTCCAGCCTGGGATCCCTCTCACAGGAGGCAGTTCTCCATGAACTTCTCCAATGCTAGTCCTTCCCATGGGGGCTTCAGTTCTTCATGAACTGCTCCAGTGGGACTTCCATGGGGTGCAGGCCTTCAGGAACAGACTGATCCAGCGTGGGTCACCCATGGCATCACAAGTCCCCCAGCAAACCTGCTACTGTTTGGGCTGCTCTCTCCATGGGTCCACAGGTCCCACCATGAGCTTGCTCCAGCATGGGCTTCCCACAGGGACACAGCCTCCTTCAGGTGTCTCCACCTGCCACAGCGTGGGGTCCAC
Source organism: Laterallus jamaicensis coturniculus (assembly GCA_022605575.1). NCBI lineage: Eukaryota > Metazoa > Chordata > Aves > Gruiformes > Rallidae > Laterallus > Laterallus jamaicensis. The sequence goes on along the minus strand of JAKCOX010000023.1, from coordinate 5,292,308 downwards.
ATGCTGCTAGTGAATCTCTGCTCCACCATCAACAGCCTGCTTTACCATGGCGTCCTCCAGAGGTTGCAGAACAATCTCTGCTTCCATGCCTGGAGTGCCTCCTTCTTCTTCACTGACCTGAGCATCTGCAAAGTTTATTACATCTTCTCACTCCTCTCTGTGGCTGCAAAAACTGCTGCTCCTTTCTTTTCCCCTTCTTAAATATGTTATCATGGGCAGTACCACTGTCACTGATGGGCTTGGCTTTGATCAGCAGTGGGTCCATCTTGTAGCCAGCTGGTATTGTCTATGTCAGACATGGGGGAAGCTTCTGGCAGCTTCTTGCATAAGCCACTCCTGTAGCCCACCCCCCGCCCCCCAACAAAATCCTTGACACACAAAGTTGATACACATGTGCAGGCCCATGAATTTGTATTCCAGGAAATGGAGAACATCCTACTTCATGATTTCCTGGAGGAGATGCCTTTGCCACAGTTGCAGTCAATCAGAGTGTTCAGTAAAAATGTTAAATTTTGGCTGCTTAACGCTTTGGAAGAGTTTCCATTACCACTCCAAGCATCAAAATCTGAAGGTATGTTTGAGTAGTAGAGAGATGTTAACGAAATAATCTTTGCTTAAACTGCAGAGAAGATTTGTGTTACAAGACTCTTACAGAAATTATTTTAAAAACTTTTCTAGCTGTAACTATGTAACTTTGACAGTAGTGAGGACTGGAGTTAGTTGGGATGCAGTTAAAAATATATAGTCCTAGAGACTGTGTGAGAGCAAATATAAACCAAAATGATTCCTAATCTGTGGTAAATTACTTGAATAATTTGCAAGATCTGTCTCTTCCCATAATCGCTTTGGCTGTGTAGAGGACTGGATGCTACATGGTCTGTCCTCTGCAATTCAGGCATTGTTCTGTGTCTTCACCTTGTGAGTGGTTTTATGCAAATAAGTTAATTAAGGGCCATAGCACAGTTCAATATAAAGGAGAGAAAAAGCTGTAGTCCCATAGGGAAAGTATGCCTCTGTCATTAGAGGAGGATTTGAAAAAAAAATCTGTACAAAAGTGTTTGTGTATGTGTGTTTGTACATACATACATACTTATATATGATACTGAAAATTCTGACTAAAGCGTGATGTTCCTCAGTTACTCATTGAGTGTGCCAAAGCAGAGATCTGGTGGAGACAATAGATTTTATTAGCATCCACATGCTCAAGGAAGGCTCACAGGAGTCTTAATCCTGGCATTTCTTAGACTTAAATGCTTGAGAGAGCAAACTTATTAATGTGTTTTTAACATGTGTGTGTTTAAGTATATGTAATTAATCAGCTGTGACCCTCTGTACATATGTCCTGGTCTTTCTGTTTTGTACAAACTTCAGAAAAACAGAAATTTTCACTTGAAATCCAACTCCTGTCTCCAGGAGTTTGTAAGTTGCTTTATATTCAAGTTTTTCTGTAACTAAGAATTGTTTTTTTTAATTCTTAAAAAACATATTCTTGGACCATGCTTGTCAGAATCACAATGCATTGTAAACAGGAGCCAATGGAACCAAAGAAGCCAACTCCTGTTAACTGTGCTTCAGAATTATAGATACATAGGGGTAGAAATGTCAACCCTCCAAACAAAATGTAGCAGCTTTAGAATGAACATTGTTTTCATTCACCTTAAACCCCACATGTTAAAGAGCATTAGGCTTGATTAAGAAATACTGAATGCAAAAAATAATATTGGAAGTATTTGCCCCAAAGGAAGGGTGGTGACCTGGGCACAGCCTGGGCTGTGAGGGTCCCCAGCCCAGGCTGTGATGCCAGCGCAGTGTCCCCGCTGCGCCCTGCGTTAGCCTGTTGGTTCCCCAGGGATCCACTTTCTGACTGCAGAGGTCTGTCTTCATTAACGCCTTTTAGACCATAAAATATTAATGACATGAAACATCTGCCTCTTCTTCCTTAACAGAAGCCACAATGTTTATAAAAAGGCTCAGGAGAAAGACAAGCCTCTGTAACATGGCCAAGGTACGTGCCAGGACCCGTGAAGCAAAAAAAGCCGGGCATCTCATTCACTCCAGCAGTGTGGGCTATGTATGAGGTGCTCCACTGTAGGACCACAGCAGCAGCACAGGTGTTCTTAGTTCTATACTGACCATGGTCCAAACAACACCCACCTTCCTACCCACCTCTCTCCCCACTGTAAGTATGCTGAGGGGGCTTTTTCCTCCCTCTGGCTTTCTGTGAAAGCCTCTGAGAAAGGGTCAGTGGTCTCTCATGGAAAGGAGAACACAGTAGCTGGAGGGTCAAGTGACAGTTTCCAGTATCTTCGTGCAGCCATTCAAAACCCAGGCAGGCAGCATATGCTGGAGTCATTTTAAAATTGGTTTTACGTAGCAAGCTGACTGCTCTCTCTGATGAGTGCTACAGCAGCCTGCACAAAGGAAATTACTAGTATGCCAGCTGCAGAGAAGCTGCATGGTTGGGGAGCAGGGTGTGAAGTTTATTAGGGTACAAGACTTCCACCTTTTTTGTGGACCCTCGGGATCAGTTGGCAAAATATACTCCATCCTGTGACCAGACAACGTTGGAGGGAAGCATCCTCTGAACTGTCCTCCTCATCACTCAGACTAGCTTTTCTCCTTGGGAAGGAAGAGACAAAGATCTCTCTTAACAGTTAATACCTCTGCCTGCTTTTTGCTCTACAGTGTCATTCTTCTCAGCTAGAGTGACAAAGGGGATACATCCAGGAGCTGCATTTTTAACCCTTTGAACACCACAAAGCAAATTGTTTCACTAGCCTGTACTGATTCAGTGCCACATAGTTACGAGGGGATATACCCTACCTGCAGCCTTCCTTTCATTGATGCCCCTGGATACTTCCAAAACCTTGGTGTCTGTGGTGGTCCAGGCCATGACAGAACACATAGGTCATGAATGGGGAAGAAAGCTGGAGAGAACATGTGGTATATTGTCTCCTTTTTTTCATCAGCAAGTACAAGGTTGTCCCAACATGCCACCTGGCTTAAATCACTACACTGCGTCCCCACAATGAAGGGGAGGAAGGACGGGAGCTGTAGCTTCATGAACTGTACTGCTGAGCCACATTCTCCTTTCATAAAGGAAGCTTCTCTTGATGGGAAAACCTGTCACCAGCAGCTCACAAGAGACAAACCTCACCATAAAAAATAGTGTTCAAGAATCATAACCACGTGCAAGCATGCATCGATGAGCTCACACAGGAGAGGTGCTGAGCACTCACAGCAGCCCTTGGAGATACCAAGTACTTGAAAAGCTCAGCTTCATGTGCTTCTAAGCAGTGCTTCTTATGCAGCGAAGGGCATGATCCAGCAAGACTGCAGGTGCCAGCTCTTCCCAGTCATTTGCATTTTATTTGCATACTCGATCTTTACATCATCCTTCTTGTGCCTGAGCCATGATATCAAAGGGCTGGTTACAGCTTTTTGCTGCTTCCGCGCCTTCTCCTCATGCGCAGAGAAGCTGCAGAGAGCCAGCAGTGAATTTACAAGCTCAAGGCTTAGGGCAGGAGACTTTCAGCCCAGCTGGGGGGAATCCTCTGTGGTAGCAGTCTCTGGCTGCTCCACATCCCCTTTACACCGTTTAACCAGCACAAAGAGAACTTCACAGACCTGAGAATCTGGGTCAGATCCACGCTTACAGCTGAGCACGCTCTCAGCCTGGGTCTCCTTCATACTAATGAGCTCTTGGCACAAGTAAATGATTTGTGCACCTTCTCTAGGGCCTCTTTAAAATACAAGGGAAGAGCAAAGGAGTTCCAGTGTACCTGATGATTAGCCCCATTGCAATTTAAAAAACAATGGTTTCAGTAAATGGAATTAGGTAAGTTCTGTAAATGAGCATCCCCATAGCCTCTCACTGGTCACGCAGCCCCCGTTACAACTTATGGTAGAGCTCTTGCCAAAGCCATGGAAACTGGGCTCCAGCAAAACAGGGTAGGAAACAAATACTGGCTAAACATTCTCCTGTAAATTCCACCCCCTCCCCTGCCCCTGTCCAACACATTCCCAAAAATGGTTAGCTGAATACCACAGGTATTGAAGTTTTCAGCTTGTGAAAAACATGAAGATGCTTCTTGGCAAGGTGGATGTCCTCAGAAAGGACCATGTAGAGTTTTAGTCAGTCAGACCCGATCCTAGAGTGCAGACTTGTATCCTCTTTCCCCTGGTGACATCATCAGATGCTCATGTGAGGTGGGTATGATAAAGTGATACCTCGCTCCTCCATTGTACTCTCCTGGCTTCTAGCAATCCGAGATGAAGGTTATATTCACATCCTGGTAATTAGTGGCTTGATTTTAGCATCCACAACATCTTGGGACAGTGAGTTCCAGGGTTTGATTACTTGCTGTGTGAAAAAATGCTTTCTTTTGTTATTTGAAAATAACTTCCCTTCTTCACACAGCTCTCCCTGCAAACCTCCATCGCATCCTTCCTTAGTTACGTCTGTCCAAAGCTGAGGTTTATTTCAACCTCTCACACAGGAGTCATTCAATATTTCTCATCATCATCCTTCTCTCTTTTCTCTGTCTAAAACACACCTGGAATTTCAACTAAAGGCTGATGGTAGAGCAGGTGAGAGTGCTCTGACTGAGCTGTGCTATGAAGGGGCTGTGCAGCTGCAGCTTCTGAACTATGCAACCACACCGTCCCTCGTAGGGTGCTTTGCAATGTTTTAACCATCCAGGGAGAAAAGAGGAATGATTTTTGGCAGGGTTGGCATTCAAAAAAAAACCACCCAAAAAACCTCCACACTAAAAAACCCCCAAAACACCCCAACTTTCCCATCATGTGAAGATGAAGCAGTCTGACAACTGCTACTACCTGGGCCTGCAGAAGGTGCAAATTCCCTGTGAGAAAGGAATGTGAAAATGATGCTTGTCATTTCCTGGGGCTGACTTCCATCTCTGGTAAGCTGTGTTTAAGTGTTGTCAGAGCAGCTCTCAGTCATACAGAGAATTATATTTAATATAGTGAAGCACAATGGTCAAAGAGACCTATCTAAAACACTGAGTAGGGTGCTAGTGGTATACAGAAGTGGCCCCTGGACTTGGGACTTCTTAGCCTAGAGAAGACTGAGGGGGGATCATATCAATGCTTATAAATACTTGAGGGGTGGGTGTCAGGAGGATGGAGTCAGTCTTATTTCAGTGCTGCCCAGTGACAGGACAAGGGGCAATGGACACAAACTTGAATATAGGAAGTTCCACCTGAACATGAGGAGGAACTTCTTTACTGTGAGGGTGGCAGAGCACTGGCACAGGCTGCCCAGAGAGGTTGTGGCGTCTCAGTCTCTGGAGACATTCAAATCCCACCTGGATGCTGTCCTGTGCAGCCTGCTCTAGGTGATCCTGCTCTGGCAAGGGGGTTAGACTAGATGATCTCCAGTGGTCCCTTCCAACCCCCATCCTTCTGTGATTCTGTGATCTGGGACACGTGTTCTTGTTGCAAGCCACAGCTCTCCTGGCATTGAAAAAAACTTAATGTAAAAATAAGAAAAAAGAGAACTAACTTTGTCTTTCACTTAGCCTTTAACTTGGCTGAAGGGGATTACCCAGCAAAAGGCAGTGAGCTTTTGGTATTTCAGTAAAGCTAGAAGAATGATGAAAAACTGCTGGGAAATACTTTTGCAAATGGCCATTTGCCTTCACTGCAGCTTGCGGGGTCGTGGTAAGCACATGGTGAATGGGATTTGGTACCACAGTTAAGAATTCTGAAGGGTTTTTTTCTGAATTTTACAAAAAAAAATAGTTCTACTCTGGAAGGGCCAACTGGACACAGCCAAAAATTCAACAAAGGATTTAGAACCTCACGGATTTCAGTCTAGATGTGAAACACTAACTGTATGGATTAACAAATTTTTATGGATTCAAGTTTCATTTCCTTCATTGTTTTCATCATTTCATCAAGAATCTGAAGCAACACTGTGTGATATGAGCAATTAACTAAAAAAAAAATAGTGAAGGGACAAGAATGAAATATAAGGCTGAAAGTTGTTTGCAATATCTAACATGAGTAATACTTTTTTTGACCATTATGAAGCCAGATTCATTTGCAAATGAGTCATAAGCAGATCAAGAGGATAGCATCCCGACTAATATTATTTTAACTAATCATATTTCTACTGTTATTTTTACCTTCTCAAAGGTTTGGGCAGCTTGAGAAAACTTGCCTTTGTATTTAATTGAAACATGCACTCAGAATAGGTAGCATCAAGGGAAGTTTGGCCCTGATACACCATTCTGTGTTTTAGACAAAATCCCATTATTTGGCATAACTGTATCATCACTCTCAGCAAAACCAATTACCCAGGCAATTGCCCAGATACTTCAAGCCTGTTAGCCTTGTCTGCTCCACCACAAACAACAACACAAAGTGTCACTGAAAAGAGTGTCTCCCAGAACAAAAATCTCTTGAAGACAATTTAAGATTAATCTCCTTTGATTTTTCTTTTTCCCCCTCCCCAGTTTGGAGACTGGTTACATAAAGTCTAGCATTGAATGAGGGAAGCTTTTTGACTGAGTTAAGGGTCTGAGAAAATGAAAGGCATTAACTGTTTTCTTATCACAGACAATGAGGACAGTCTTGAGGAGCAACAGCAAAGTCAGTGTTCTGCGCTCAGGCTTGCATGCTGTCATGGACCAGGGATTGCTGGATGTGCCTGGAAGCCTCTTTCAAATGAAGTTTAGGAATCCAGAGGAGCTGCAGAATGACATAGAATTCAAATGTAACTTTTTTTTTTGCTATAATTTGTCCATCCACTTAAGCCCTTGCTTGCCATTGTTAAAGCTCCAGCATTTCCTCTTGTTTATTCGTGGCATCTGCCCTAATGGGAACAGCAGTCTTGCCAAACCCCAGCATACTGGAAAAGAGCCAGTTAAAATTGAGAATGGAGCATATAATATTATCCTTTTAACTTTAAAGGTTAAGAATGAAAGGCTTTCCGCTCTGGCTCTCTCATAAAGCTTTCCATGGCAGCAGGAGTGGGGTTTGTGTTACTAAATGCTGCATCTTCTAGAAGAAGGTTGACAAACAGGGATATTAATTTTCGTAGAAGCTTTTTCTTTGGCAACAAAGGAGTTTCCAAGAACGGCATTTTCTGCTGTTATTAATCAAAGTACACAAAATCATTTCTTGCAGCCAGTTCTTTTTTGGTTTATAAATCTTGTAGGCTGAACTGGACAAGGACTATTGGCCTTTCAGGTTTTGTGTCCTTCCGCTGTCTTGCGACCTGTGGAATCGATGTGCTGCTGTAAACAATAAAACACACAGTTTGTATGCAGCCATGACATCATGCATTTGCTAGCTTAATGAAAAGGGATGGGAGCATAATGGCAAGTTAATTTTTAGATTAATGGTCTGCCATTTAAATTATTAGCTAGAGATGGGCAAGTCGGACAAGGCTGTGCATGGAACTAACGTGGGGAAACCTCAGCTCTTTGTTCCTGGTCTGCCATCGACTCACTTGCTGACAAGGGATGTGCCACGGCCTTTCCATGGCTGCTATCAGTGGGAATAATAATTTGCCTTCACAGAACCATCAGACAAATAATTTAAATATATACAGTATTATATAAATTTTATATATATATAGTATTTATATACACCTTAAAATAAGAAACACTGTGCAGAATGCTTTTGTTACATTTGCTCGTGATATTAATGATGATCTTGTTCTATCCAAAGTGTAGTCTCTCACTGTAGTCTCTGTTCTCACTGCTTTCCAAATTGTTATTTATAACAAGCAGGGTTTCACAGACCTTATCCATATGTCTTCTTCAAGGAAGATATCTTAGCTAGGCAGCTATAAATTCAGAGAGGTGCCACAGTAATGAACCTGTTGGTCCTGGGTGGTAAATTCCAATCTTTTCAGTGGACAGCTGCACAGATATATGGCATTAGTATGTATATACACACACACACACACACACACACACACACACACACACACACATATATATTTCTATGGGTCTACAGAATACTCTGTATTTTCAACTATTGCTTTAAAATAATTTTCTCCCCTTTAAGAGATAAAACAAGATTTTTTTTTTTCTCAGCCATGTAAAACCTCAGATAAGTAGCTGGTACTGCATATGACCAAGTTCCAGCTTTCACACTGGAAGCATTTATCCTCACAACCCTTGCCATGATGACTTGTTTGGTGCAGATATGATGAAAATGGACATAAACACGAATTCTGACTGGTTTCAAAGTAGGGTACTATTTCTCAGGAAAGGAACAGTATAATTATATTAATCAAAATGCTATAAACAGATGTCTTAATATTTTTTAAGCTAACGATAAAAGGAAAAAATACCCCTGAAAGCTGCATAAGCAAAGCAGAAAGCAAGCCAAGCACTTCAAGTAATGATCTCCCTTCTGTATTTCACAGGTTTTAACGACTTAATGTATCTTCTGGCACATTCCACAGACATTCGGTTTCTCCTGAACTGTGTGTCTTCAAATCTTCAGGCTTTTGTCATTCAGGTATAAAATTAATTTAATGATTTCAGAAAAGAAAGAGTGATCACATCATTTATCCTGCTACAGGCTGACTGTCATTAGTCCACAAGAGCTATACTGTACACTAGCAACCTGACCAGACTGCAGATTTGCATAAATACAATTTATGCATGCTGCAGAAAAAGGGGGAATTAATTGGCATACAAAAATTCCATCTGTGCAAACAACTACAAGCATATTTCTGTGCATATATCCATCCACTTGAGTGGTTTCAGTATCTGCCTTCATGTCATATTATAACAGTCCCTAATAAACCAAAATTCAGGAGAAAACTCTTGCTAAAGATGAAGAGAACACTTCGTGGTTTCTGAAATTGCTGATTCAAGAAACTACCTTTAACACTTAGCAGGAGAGTGATAATTTCCAGGACATCTCTAGTTCTTGTGAAAGATTCAAGTGTGACCACGCTTGTGTATGCACCTGACAGCACCTCTATCACCCCTGTTCCATCGCTGCCTCAGAATTAGCAGTAGCTTGCTGGTACCACTGCATCCAGTTGGTTGCCAGACCAATATACTGAAGGCCAGGTGATGGCAGAGTTGTAGGGTTCTTTTCCCCACTTTCTAAAGAAGCAGCACTGTACTTTAGCTTGCTGGTTTGTTTTTTTGGGTTTTATAATAACAGTATTTTACATTTCTGTGATGCCCCTTCATCTTGTAGAACCCTCAACTACCTCATGGGATGGTATAGAGAAGATGGAGCAGGACCTTTCCTGGGGGAGCAGAGTTGTAGGGCAATAGACACATGTTGTGGCAAAGAAAATTTCCAGTATATAAAACCTAAAAGTACCATGAGAGTAGTTAAACGTGGAAAAAGGTTACCCAGAATGGCTGTGGAATCTCCGTCCTGGAGGTATTCCAAATTTGGCTGGACAAGGCCTGAACTAAGTTGGCCCTGCCTTGAGCAAGATGTTGGTTGAGATGATGTCCAAAGATTCCTTTGAATAACTTTTAGGATTCAACTATTAAACAGCTATTTTAGGATTCTAACAAAAAACCCTGCTTGTTCCAGCCTTGTATGTAGTTTGTATGGGGAAATACTCTAACTTAATAACAATTTAATACTTAAACACATTGAGGAATTCTTTTAACCAACTTTATCAAAGAGCAATTTGTTTTTCTCTGTCTGCAGCCGTGCAAGAGTAAAGAGGAGTTTAGAAAAATGGCATCAGATTTCCAGCTGAGATGGAACTTCCTCCTGAGCGGAGTAAGCAAGGCTATGGCCCTGGAGTATGCAGACAGTTTTGGTAAGTGGGATCTTTGTGACTCATCTGATATACCCCTCTGTGTCCTGAGATGAAAGAGGCACCAGATAATTTTTCATCCCTGGAGGTATTTAAAAAACCTGTAGATGTGGTGCTCAGGGAGATGGTTTAGTGACTGGACTTGGGAGTGTTAACGGTTGGACTTGATGATCTTAAAAGGTCTTTGCCAACCAAAATGATTCTATGATTTAAATTAGTTTTCAGCCAGGTTTGTTTTCTGATCTGTGCTCTGGGATGAGCAGAGGAGGGAAGCGGTAGCGTGCAGCTGGCAATGGTGGGAAGGGCAGGACTCCCCCTTTCGGCAGAAGCCATCAGCTGTCTGTGAAAACGTGGGGAACAGCAGCCTGAGGTGTGAGCCTCTGTGCCTCCTCCCTGCAAGAGCTGCGCACCCCAGCAGAAGGGTGTGATGGAGACCTGGGGTCTCTAATAACCCACACTATAAAAATTACAGATCTCTTGAGCGACAGCCTCCAGTCTGTCAGGTTCCTCCCATACAACACAGCCAGAACTGAGCCACCGAGACAGCTACTTGCCGAAGAGGCAGTTAGTTCCTCTGACAACACCTATAGGCTCTTTCCTTTCCCTTACACCTTGCACTGACATAAGTGTTTACCTATCCAGAAGCAAGCCTATTTCAGGTGTTTGACTGACAACAAGTCACTCCTTTAGCCTGGTTAGTTTTCTCTCCATTGCAGGGGTCTGGGCTGTCAGGCACACATCAGTGTAAGGCAGGAGAAGTGAGGGGGCTGTACCATTCAATATATGCATCAACCACCTGGATGAGGGAACAGAGTGCACCATCAGCAAGTTTGCTGATGATACAAAACTGGGAGGAGTGACTGAGCCACCAGAAGGCTGTGCTGCCATCCAGTGAGATCTGGACAGGCTGGAGAGTTGGGTGGGAAGAAATTAAATAAAATCTAACAAGGGCAAGTGCAGCATCTTGCATCGAGGAAGAACAACCTCAGGTACCAGTGTAGATTGGGTATAGATCTGTTGGAAGGCAGTATAGGGGAAAGGAACCTTGGGGTCCTGGTGACCATGAGCCAGCAATGTGCCCTCATGGCCAAGAAGGCCAGTGGCACACTGGGGTATATTAGAAGGAGTGTGGTTAGTAGGTCAAGAGAGGTCCTTCTACCCCTCTACTCTGCCCTGGTGAAACTTCACCTGGAATATTGTGTCCAGTTCTGGGCCCATCAGTTGAAGAGGGACAGGGAACTACTTGAAAGAGCCCAGCACAGGGACACTAAGACGATTAAGGGAGTGGAACTCCTTCCTTATGGGGATAGGCTGAGGGAGTTGGATCTCTTTAGCCTGGAGGAGACTAAGGTGACCACATCAATGTCTATAAATATGTAATGGGTGAGTGTCAGGAGGACAGATCCAGGCTCTTCTCAGTGATGTTCAATGATAGGACAAGGGGCAGTGGGTGCAAGAGGGAGCACAGGAGGTTCCATGTGAATATAAGGAGAAACTTTGTCACTGTGTGGGTGATGGAGCACTGGGACAGGCTGCCCACAGAGGCTGTGGAGTCTCCTTTTCTGGAGACATTCAAAAGCCACATGGATGTGTTCCTGTGTGACCTAATCTAGGAGATCCTGCTCTGGCAAGGGGGTTGGACTAGCTGATCATTCGATGTCCCTTTGAACCCCTACCCTTCTGTGATGCTGTGACTCTGCAGTCACATTCACTCAAAGCGGCTCAAAGTGGTACAATCACATCTCGCATCAGTTCACATCTCTTCCATTTCTATATTGCATCAGCCCTACCTTCCTTTCTCTTCATTTATAAAACTTTTCAGAGGCTCTTGCTCTCTATTATTCATTCTGCTGAAAACCAGTGTCTCCTGTGAGTAGCATCTGATCCCAAACCCTATGAAACGCTTGTTAGATTTTCAAAGGAGCACCTTCATATTTCTTCCTCTTCTGTCGGACGCGGCTTCAAGCAAATAGCCAAAGAAAGCCTCATTATCTTCTTTGAAATCCTCCTTCAAAACCCTACTTTCATCTGTTTCCTACAAAGACCTAACAAAGAGGGACGTTAAGGTTGTTGCCTTTTGTATTCTTCAGTCTCCTTCCCCTGCTAATGCTGGAGTTGGTGCATGTACGCACGCAGCCCTTCTCCCCACCTGGCTCCTAGACAGCAGAGTGTCTGGAGCGGGATCACAGGTTCCTGTCTGTGTCTGTGGGGAGCACAGCACAGTATGTGCATCTTACTGTCCATCCGCTGCTGCATCGCGGTTGTGATGAAATCATCATTCCTTTCTCCCTCTCCAGAGGAGTTCTGCACAAAGCTCTCCAGTGCTACAGGCAGTTTGGGGGGCTATGAGGAAATCAGGAATGAGTTCCAGAATGGTGCTGAAAGCATAATGTTTATTGAACCCCCCCCATGATGATGAAACCCTCCTCTCTCTTTCCACTGTGAGAAGAGTTTAATAATTTACTCCCTGCTTTGCAGTTGTCGGGGACACAACTGGTGGAGAGCATCCCTTCCTCTGCTGAGCCTTCCTTAAACTAGTTACAAATGATATTTGCATCCCACTTCTCAGTTTTACTACTATACTTCAGTAGCAGTAATATTGAATTTATTCTCACATATGAGAGCTACATTTAAAAATTTTTTTCTCTGCTAATTTGATCATTATTATATTCTTTCTTAATACCTTTAGTTCTTTAAGATGTTGGGCTATATGACCTAATAACATCCCTTCCTTCCCAGATTTCTATTCTGACAGGAGAATTAATGTTACGAGGAGCAGCTGAGGGATCTGGGCTTGTTTAGTTTGCAGAAGAGAAGGCTGAGGAGAGATCTTATTGCTCTCTACAACTACCTGAAAGGAGGTAGTGGAGTGGTGGGGACTGACCTTTTCTCCTTAGTGACAAGTGACAGGACAAGAGGAAATGGCACCAAGTTACATCAGGAGAGGTTTAGATTGGATATTAGGGAAAGCTTCTTCACAGAGAAGGTTGTTGGACATTGGAACCATCTGCCCAGGGAAGTCGAGTCTCTGTCCCTGGAGGTATTTAAAAGACAGCCAGATGTGGTGCTGAAGGACATGGTTTATTAGTGGCTGGCAAGTTAGGGTGATGGTTGGCCCTGATGATCTAAAGGGTCCCTTCCAACCAAGATAATTCTATGAGTCTATAATTTTGAGTTTTAATGGGCAAAGCTGAAGCCATCTAGTGTCAAAGTTTTGTACTTGGGGTCACCGTTTTTTGGAAACATCTTAAATCTTAGTGTTTAATGCAGGATTGGTGGGCAGCGTGTGAATGTCTCGTTAATGCAGTGTGCCTCCCCCAAATTAAACTACATTACCAGTAACCAAATCCAAACTTAGCTCTGTCTGGGGGTCTTGCCTTGGCGCTTGGTACATCTGGCACACGTAATACGCTGGCATATTCACACCTCTGAATTTAGAATTGACTTTTACCTTTTCTGGCCCAGCCTCCACATGGACGATGGCCAAGTGTTGTTGGAGGAACCTTGCTGTTACCCGGCTGCAAGGCAGCAAGGAGCAAGGGTGCTACAGCACTTGGCACCAATGGGGCCTCCACAGATCTTTCTGCTCCACCTCTTCTGCAGCGAATGTGCCTCTACATAGCTCTGGCACAGAGCCTCATGTCAGCCGGTCCCTTCTGAGGCATTGCAGAGCCACGCTGGACAGACAATGACCTGTGTGTTCCTCTCCTGAAAGCAAGCTGCTTCATCCCACTACCTCTTCAACACCATGTCCCTCTGTACTATCCCATGGGACAACTGGAGTGGCAGCTTTTGTTTCATGCTTACTCTTACCAAACATCCTGAAAACACCTGTAAGACTGTTAGAAATGCTCATGGAGTACTAGCGTGTAGTTTGAACTCCAAGTGTAAAAGTCCCTTTCCTTAGATAAACAAGTACTTCCACTCATTTTTATAATTTAAAGGTGTCCAAAAGGACATACAACAGAAGCAGCAGCTTCTCAGACGCACATAACATCAAAAGAGGCAGCATTTTTCATCTTTAAAACTAGCTAAACCTTGATTGTTCATATGCATTGTGGTACCTCCTTGGTCATGTCCACCTAAACATGTTTCTGGGATAAAGAGATTATGAATTGCTTGATGAATTCCTATGCAGCTTTATGGCATCAAAGAAGACCTACTCCTTACTGTAAGGTACGACTTAAAAGTCAATGGCCTCAGTGAGTCCCCCTTGACTTTTAGCAGTTATGCCCCAAGCTGCAAGGTGGGCCATTTACTACCATAGATAGAAGACATGCAGATATCTGTAGGAAGGTTTGCTTGGGAAGAGATGGAATGGTTTATCTGTCCAAGGGGAGAATAGGGATAACGTGCAGTTGTTGATAAACCTTATAATAGCACTGAATGTGAGGGAAAGAACTTGAACAGGTAAGTGAATACATTCAAGTACACTTCCTGGCTAAAATAAGGGGGAAAGACTATTGCTTATGCTTCCAATCTGCAGTTGGTGCCTATTTTGCTATGGTATTTGGAAGCACATAATTTTGTGACTGCTATTTGATGGCTGCTACTCTGTTTAGCCCATTACTATCACGAAGCCCTTTGGAAAAAGAACGTATCATGAAGATAAGCAAATGAAGAGGATGTAAACATTTATTTTTGTTTTTCTAGGATCCTGGCATTTGTTTAATTTGCTACTCATGGATTTCGTGACTCACATTTTCCTGTGCTATATAGAGGAGGTAGATGAAAGTTTCTGGGTCACAAAGCAAAATGAGTCCTCTGTTGTGTGGGTTTATGAGCCCAGCCATCTCTGGGGCTATTTGGCAGAGGAGCAAGCTCAAGCCAGTGCTCCACAGCAAGCTCTCGTAACATCGGTGCAGAGCCCGAGTAACTTTGGATTAGGCTACACTTTTTCTGAGTTCTGAGTTGTTTGTAGGACACTGCCACAGGCAGCAAGGTGAAACAAGCGTTAACTTTAAATAAAATAACAATTTTAAAAAAGAGAAGTTGTAAGTTGGGTAAATCTGGAGGGATTGGGAGAGATGTGGCTGGTTGTGGGATTTTATGTGTGTAAAGTAGAACTTATGAAATCTGGGTTTGCATGGAGCTGTGTCCAGTGTCACCTAAACCTCAAGCCAAAAAGCATCTTCCACAGCTCCCCACCTATGCCACGATCCTGTCAAAGGATAGTAATGTCCACACCGCCGACCTGCCCATCGTGGCAGTCCTCTGCTTCTTTCCTTAGGTTTCCAGCAGACCTCTGGTGCTCCTTTAGATCCCCCACGTGTTGTCTAAGTGAGAGCAGCGCTGTTCTGCAGGACTGTTCAAACAGACCACCCGCAGTTATTGATCCAAAGAAACAGCCCATGGCAGGGTCTTTCCCCACCACTGGAAGCAACGAGAGGCTCTCTTTTTTTGGCATTGGAAGCACTGAGAGGCTCTCTTTCCTCCCTCTACCTGTTAGTTTTATCAAAACAGGCAGAAGTATGATATCCTGGAGACCTTTCTTCTTCAGACTTCCTTGGAGTTAGTCCATTGTTTCAAACTCAGTAGCATAAAGGATGACATATGGGTAGACAAGAAGATAGATTCTTGTCTTCCTAGGATGTGAGGCTAAATATGAGGGCATATGGGAACATGGATCAAGCCTCTGTGCTTAATGCAAGTGATGAATTAGATGTTCAGCTGTTTTCAGATTTCTCTTCCATGCAATAGCAGCACTTGTCATAAGTGTTAGAGCACACTGTGTTTTTCCAGAAGAGAGTGCAGGGCAAATGTTAACGGCACTAAGACTCGAAGAAAATTACATTTTGAGAGTCATCCTGCTGCAGTTATTTTTCTGTTGGTGCAGCACCTCCCAGGATGTAGTCAGCTTCCAGAAACTAGGACTAGAATCATCAGAGTGTTTTAAAAACATCTTTATTATCTATAAAGACCCTTGGAGAACCCCTTGTCTGTAAATACAAGATATGCTAAAACCAGCTCAACAGAAGGGAGTAAGAAGGCACAAAGGGGCCAAATCAAGAACTATTTATATGGCCAATAGGCATGTTTGACAGCTGTTGTTATTTTTCAAGTGCTATTGCACTTGAAATGTGACCCACTCTGCCATACCACCGTAACCTCAAAAACCATACCAAGCTGGGTGCAGGCTAATCTCTAAACCACTGACAGTCAGAAATTAGGAGATAAATCAGTAGAAAGCTTACTCAGTATCTGCCCTGCTTCCTGTGTTCCTTGGCCCATACATGCTTTTGCATGGCCCAGCACAACCAATGTGTTACTTGGGTGTCAGCAGACAAGGGTTTGACCTGGGTTTGGTCTGTGTATATGATGTGCCTGCAACGATGTGTAACTCTTTTGTGTATTTTGTAGATGGTCTGAAGAACAGAGCAAGGCTGTTTAGAGTGTGGGACAAGGGGTGTGAGAGTAAAGGGATGGGTATAAAACATGAAATGAGGAGTAGGATGATTTGAGAGCAGGTATGGATGAGGGCAGGAGAAAGCATACACTTAGGAGAGCATAGAAAGAGCTTAGAGATGAAAGATCCTGACCACTGATGGACTCGTAACAGTCCATGTGCAAGATGCTGCTGATGGTGATATGAAAAGAGAGTCTATGAAAGAGCCTGCTGATGCTGTACTTTAAGTGTTAGCAGTCTGTGAGGGAGCTGAAAAACAAACCTGCAGCTCAGAAGGGTTTCAGGAGCTGTGACAGAATGAATGACACTTCTGCCTACTTGTGTCGTTCAAATGGGTGGTCGTTCCCACCTCAACCAGCTCCTGCTCTGGGTGGTCAGTAGTAATTCCACAGGGTGCTGAAAAGCACAGCAGGCAAAAGCATCTCCATCACCCACACCTTTGTTCATATTGCCATCTCTGTAGACCCCTTGTGTTCTAAGACTCTAGCTCACCAAAAATCATCATCATGCTCCCAAGCAGCCATTTGTCCCTGCTCCTGACTAATCCCCCTTCAGCCACAACCCCTTCTGCAGGGTACCTAAATCCTCAGCAGCACCCACCAGCACCCACCAGCCATGCTGCTGTTTCCCAAACCTCAATCCTGCTGCCCGACATACCGCTCTGTGCATCACAGGTACACCTCACAGTTCTTCCTTGTACACCTCTACCTTGCGCAGCTGCTGCAGCTCTCTGCGACTCAGTGTCTTTCCAGTTCCTAGCCTCTGATCCATCCTCTGCCAGCACCACCAACCTCTGTATCTTCTTCAGCTTGTCCCACGAGGCATTTCTGAGCCTTCTCTGCAGCCTGTTATGCTTGGGCGGGGGGGGGGAAGCAAATCTGTTCATTGCACCTCCACCCTCACACTATGGAAATCAGCACTAAAAACTCTGTTGGGCCTGTGAAGCCCTGGAAAAATGAGGAGAACTGGTAACAGAAATCAGAAGAGAATCTCCCAATCTTGCCCTGGTATCAGCAGCATCAATATGTGTCTGTAGTTTAGCAGATCCCCTCACGATCTTTCAGTTGTCGCCTTCATTCTTCCTTATTCCTTCCCCATCTGTTTGTGGTCCTCCATCCCTAGCTCATGCTGAATACAAATCACGCTCCTCGGCGGAGAGACCATGTTTTCCCACTGATTTTGAACAGCACAGCACATTTCTGATTTTTTTTTTACTTTTTTTTTTTTTAAATTCAAGGCATGAAAACAATTGATAAATACCTTGAAGACGGAATACATTCCAAGTTGGTGCCTTCCCCTGAGGAAAACACTCTTTCTGTATGAAAAAGTGCAGAGGGCAGGGAGTGAGATGACACAGAATTTAAACATGCTGGCATAGCAGGGACTGTGGCTGATGAAATGCTCTATAGCCAAACGCAGGGAGTACGAACCAAGAGCTGGTGACAGTAACGAAGATGCTCTGAATGAGCTGTAACCTATAAAAGCACAGCTCAGAGAGTATCAGCCCCATCTTTATTCCTTATCAGAGAGCTTGCAGTTGCTTTCTCTCAGCACGAGCAGCTGAGAGAAAATCCCATTCTAGGCTTCCTCTCTTTGTTCACTTGTTCCTGAATTACAGATCCTATTAAACTGCATACCTGCAGTGGGTTTATCTGCAGAGCACCGGGCTGTAGCTTTTAATCCAATTCCACACCCTTGTACCATACCATACACGGCGAATCAGGGCGCGGAGAGGCTGAGCTTGCACCGTTCGTAGCTCTGTTGGCAAAGAGCAAATCAAGCACTTTGATTTGTTAAAAAGGGAGGAAAAAATAATTAAGGACATAGTTAAACTACTTCACTTAAAGGAATGATAAGCGTTCAGCTGAGCAGTCTGTATAACCCCAGGCACAGAGATCAAGTGAGATCTTTAACTAAAATGAGCGTAAAGTGAGAGTAAAATCTTGACCCTGCTTAAATTCTGTGGCAAAACTTCTGCTGCTTTTAAGCAAGCCAGGATTTCAGGATGAGGAAGCAGTCCCCATCAAGGGGAGTGGCAGCCTGACACCTATGTTTTGAAAAAGAAGGGCTGATAGCAGACATATAAATTGTGAACAATGTATTAAAAGCAGATGTGGCCTCCTATCTGACCTTTGACACCCTACCAGGAAACCTAATATGCATCTCCTCTTGCTGGGTTAATTGATGTAAAATAAGGTTGGGTATGAGAAAAATACCTTGGGTTCATCAGGAAAGCACAGAGGAGACTTTTTTTTTTATTCAGTGAATTTTTTTTATTCATGATTTGCAGTCCCTACAGTCAAAACATTGCCATGTTTCTTTTCTAATTCTCAGCTTATCTGGGTCATTTTGGAAGAGAGAATCATTAAAACTTTTACCCCGTTCACAAGGGAAGCCCTTCTTACTCAAAGTGATCAAAAAGATGGCCAGACACACTTTATTTTTGCCTCTGATGAACAGTAAATCTTCAGAGAAAACCAGCCTGGCTTCAAAGTTCTTTATGATAAACCATTCACACTTTTAATACAACTTTGAGAAATACCAGCTTCATTCCCTTCCATGTAAGATCTTTTCCTGGAAATACTAAATGCTAGCAACACAGTCATTTTAAGTTGTCTTGTGGTCTGGTTGGTTGACTTCAGCTGAATAGATATTCCAGAGAAAAATATGACATATTAGTAGTTCAGTTTTATCTATTTCTGATATTTTTTCTGGTCAGTAAAGCTGAAGGCCTACCTGAAGTCACTGTGGCAAATGTATCTGGAAGCTACAGGTCAGATGAGACTGTGTTGGTGCTCTTTTGTCTCTACAGCGTGTAATTTAAAATTGGTATTTGTTGTATGTAGAATTTGGTGCTGATTCCTGTGCTTTGAAAAATTCCTGCTTTGTTTCCCATTTCTACAGGACACAGGATCTCCCATGTAATTCTATTAACAGAAATAAAACAGGTTGTGTGTACTGTTAATGCTTTATGACAGAAACTAGGTTGGTTGACCTTGTTCTGTAAGCAAAGAACAAGAGATGACTCTATTAAGAGAAAGCCTGGTATAAATTTGCGTGAAATAGTAAAAACAGAGTGGAAAATTTGTCTCTCCTGTGCATCAGACTGCAGGAGGAAATTCCCCAGAACTGAGTTTGCAAATATCTCTGAAGAGCTTGACTGCTGGGAGTTGACTGGGCCTGGTTGGTTATTCCAAGGACAGCTGTCTCGTTATTGTAAGAAGGGATAATTCCTGAACTAGAGAAAAGCACTTGTCAGGAGCTTATTGAGCTTTTGTTCACTTCGAGGTTTGGAGATCTACATTTATTTTCCACTCTCAGCCACATTCTTCTGTCTCAGCTCAAGGACTGAGGTGGGAATCGATACTCAAAAGGGTGGTATTACAGCAGATGCAGACAGCGCCGCGTGCTGAAGGAAAAGCCAGTCCTGAATTCGATTTTGCTGATAAGATTAGGAGTCTGGTGGCCAAATTACAGGCTCTGGGGAAGTTTCTTCACAGTTTGAAACGTTCATTTCGGCCTTAAGGCCCATTATACCAATTTTTACCATGCCTTCAGGCTTTTATGGTGAAGATAGAAACCAAAACAGGGGGTCTAAGAAAATTGTAAGCTAATGGCACTTAGCATTTCCCACTCTGCTTTTATTTATATAAATTTATATACTAAAGTAGATATGCAGCCTATGGAGCAATTCAGCAGGAGCTGTAACAGCAGCCCAAGCTGGTGATCTGTTCTTCACCAGTAAGGAAAGGTAAGGTCTATTAGATGTATCTGGGAACCTTGTGAAAAGCTGAGTCTCCTGTGAGACTAATTCCTCCCTGTCTCCTATTGAACTTGTAATCCTTAAATAACTCACTTGAATGCAACAAAAGTTTACAAGCCTGGATTTTAAAGGGGTTGTAGGTTTGCATTTCTGTACTGAAGGGTTCTACTGCCAAGACAGAGAAGGAGCAGGATGCAAGAGCGCCTTTACCTGAACAGGGCCAGTGATAGAAACTCAAATTCACATTCAAATCTCTGCCTAATTAACCCCCTGACTGGGAAACGTATGGTTTAACAGCAGCTCCTCATACCTAGACATCAAACTGAGTCCCACAAGCCCCAGAGCTAATGGCGTCTGCTCCCTAGGACTTGGGGTCTTGCCGTTGCTTGACCCCAGTGTCCACACGAAGCCTCCCCATTGACAGCAGCATTCATGTGGGCACTCTCCCCCGTGGATTCTCTCTTTTCTAAGACACGGAGAGATCCTGGTTTGGCACGTGATGAGCGCGCAGAGAACTATTTCGGGAGGTAATACCCACCCCGCTGCACACCTGAGCCAGGCGGCCCAGCAGCCCCACAAGCCCGACACGCCACGGCAGGGTAAACCCGCGGCGAGCCCCACGGCCCCGGCTCTGCCCTGCGTGGCCAGCAGAGCGAGAGAGGGGCCGAGATCCGCCCCAGCGGCTCCGGCGAGCCCACCCATGGCTGTCCCGCGGGTGTCACCGGCAGGTGTGGACAGAGCCAAGTTACCCAGCCCACCTCCCCACCCCCCACGGCGTGACGCCCGGGCGAATGGGGATGCTGCAGATATTTGGGACTACGGAAGATTTGGGTGGGGAGGAGTGTATAGGAAGGCGTGCTGGGCGTTGCGGGGCGGGCGAAGCGTCCGGCGGCCGCAGGAGGGTGCTGCGGGGAGCGGCCCGGCGCGGCGCGGGAGCTGCCGCAGAAGATGTCGGCGGGGCGGTGGCAGCCGGCGCGGTGGTGGCGGCGGTGGTGGTGGCTGCCGGCGCTGCTGTGGGGCGGCGCCGGGGGCTACGTGGTGGTCAGCTCGGTGTCCTGGCCGCTGCCCGAGGCGGGGGCGGCGGCGGACGAGCTGCACAGCTCCTCGACCGAGGAAGCGCTCCCCGCGCTGCTGGAGGAAGCGGGCGGCCTCTGGAAGCAGAGCTACCCGGCCTCGGCTTACCGGGAGGACGCGGCCCTGGGCTCCGGGCCGGCGGCGCGGCGCTCGGGGCAGGGGGCCGCCCCCTCCAGGATGTTCTCCTACCGACGGGAGGGCGGCGGGGCGCCGGGCCGCGCCGGGACCGCCCGCTTCCTCGCCCGCTACAACACCTGGGGCTTCGTGGCTACGCGGGCCGCCCGAGGAAAGGTACGGTGCCCCCGGTGCCCGCGGCCGCGGGCTGCCGCCGCCACGCGTTACCTGCGGCCGCCCGGCGCTGTGCCGGGACCGGCGTTCTGGTCCGTGCCCCCGCCGGCAGCGCCGGTGTCAGCAGCCGCCAAAGGCGCGGAGGACGTTGCAGACACCCCTTCTAGGAAGAGAAGCCACCGCCGGAGAACGGGGAGGGAGGCACGCTCGTAACCCCCCGACAAACCACGCTAGAAGGGGGCAGGGACAGGAGAACCTTTAAGCCAGAACCCGAGCTACGACGTTTGGGTTTGGAGAGAGGCTTTTGCATGCCTTGCCGCACCCTCAAGCCCTCTCCCTGCTCCTGGCCCCGGGGGGAGCGGGGCCGGGCCCTCCTCTCCCTCCCCTGGGCTCTGCCTGTCACCCGGAGGAAGGAGGATGGGGATGATGAGGAGAACCTGTGGGGTACCAAAAATTCTGCCCATCCCGCAGCAGTCCAGCTATCGCAGCGTAGTGTGCGATTCCTCTGTCGGGAGCATTAAACACAGCTGGGCCGTGCCGTGCCAGAGAATCCAGGGCAGGGCTTTGTATTTGTATTTTTTTCCAGCTTGAAAATAATTAAACTGAAAGGTTGGAATTAGACACAGCATTTAATACTACTCAGACAAAACCAAACCAAACCAAACCAAACCAAAACATCCCCCAACCCACCCCCCCCAAAAGCAAAACAAACAAAAAAACCCCTAAACCCCCAAAACAAAGGAAGCTTTAACTCTCTCTTGAAAGTATTCAGGGCTTGTTGAATTTATGATTTCAAAAAACAGTAGAAGTTAGAAGCACGCTGAACTTCAGAAAGCTTGGCTGACCTGGTGGCGGTTTGTGTTACTGTCAAATACAAAGCAACAGGTTAAAAAAAGATACCATTAAATGAGTGTATATGTACACACGAGAGGCCTGTAATTCCACATCAGGTTGTCAGAAATGCCATTAGATCATACGATCTCTGCTCTTCTCGTTTGTGGTCTCGCCAGAAACCCTTGGTAGAATTACAGCCATAATATAGTTCGCAGTCAGCTGTCTCCACTTACAGCACAGAAGTAACATGGAAACATTGGATTCATAATAAAATTTGGAATTGATGGAGGGGGGGAGTTGTTGCTGGTATGGATGGTGAGTTATGCCACCCATGATCCCAGCTGCCGCCCGTGATCCCAGTTCTCGAGAATCCAGTGTCACATTCACCATGCGTGACAGGCTCAGCGTTTCAGGCAATGGAAACATCTCCTGCAATATTACTGACAGCTACTACTTACTTCCCCCCCTTCCCCCCCACCACAATTGTAAGCCTTAATAAGCAAGTATTTTTAGTTTCTAAGCTGTGCAGCTCCATTAAAGCATTCCTTCGAAGGAAGGGTATCAAGAATCATATATAAGCACACTAAGCATTAAAATTTTAAAGGCATATGCACATCAAAAAGCATGCAATCCAGGCAGTGACATGATCCAGGGTTTACTTATTAACTGTTCATACTTAATTTGATTTTGCTCTGAAGGATTTACGGGTTACACTGAATTAATGCATTGACTGATAATTTTACTCTTTAACACCTAATTGACCATGAGGAAAGAAATATCTGAAGACATGAAAAAAGTGGTAATTCATTAAGTATCTGTCATTGCAATTTATAATGGGATGAAAGGCACGGTGAGAGCATAAATCATTATGGAGAGTGTTAGTGTTTGTCACTACAGGGTGAGGATGTTTTTGCACGAGTTATATCCACTGTGAGTCGTACGTCAGTGCATGAGAGAATGCTTTTTGGAAACTTGGCTCCTTGGTGTCCCCTCTCCCAGACAAGGGAGGAAGTTTTGCTCCGGCTGGCTTGGTGGTTGAGACCCCCCCATCCCACAGCTGAGGTTCTCACCCAGGCAGCTTAGCTGATGTCCAGCTTGACTTCAGATACAACTCTAACAAAAATGCCTTCCCCTCTCTTGGCAAACTAATGCAGTCACATTGGGAATCAAGGCTAAAAGGAGAGGCAAAATCATCAGGAAAGGCAGGCTGTCTTAGCCCCAACTGGTAACCAAACACCACGCAGCTGCTTGCTCCCCACTACCTACCCCTCCCCTGGGGAATGGGGAGGAAGATGGAAAAGACCCTTGTGGGTTGAAATAAAGACAGTTTAATAGCATCACAAAGGAAGATAATAGTAACAACAGCAATAATAATAAATAAGTAATAATATATATATAAAACCCAAGTGATGCACAAGTGCAGTTGGTCACCACATGCGAAAGGAAAACCAGACAGCGCAATGCCCGGTCTGTTTCCCAGCAGTGATTCTGCCTCCCAGCAGCTGCCCCAGGTCTCTATTGCTGTATGTTAGGGAAGATCCCTCTGGCCAGCGTGGGACAGCTGTCCTGCTCTCCCAGCTCTTTGCACACCAGGCAGGGCATGGGAAGCTGGAAAGTTCTTGACTGAGTGTGGACACAGCAACTACCCAGCAACAACTAAATCCATCAGTGTATTACCAACATTATTCTCCAACTAAACCACAGCACTATACTGGCTACTAGAAAAAAACCCTAAAAATTAACTTTGTCTCAGCTGAAGCCAGGACACAAGGCTAAATGAGGCTCTGTATCCTTTGGGGTTTGAGAAGTTTTAGAGTAACCATTTCTTGACACTGGTGATACCGATTGTATTGCACTTAAATAATTTTTAATTTCATAGCTCCTTTAAGCTGGGTGGAAGCCATCACGTTCTCTTTAGTGTTCTGGACAGGACTAGAAAGACAAAATTTAAGAGAGATTTGTTTTCACAGAAGCATATTAGATCTAATTTAGAAGGTCTGTCTCATCACGACAGCAGAAAGTGAGAGGCTGAGCAAATTGGGGGTTGCTGTCCTCTCTGCTGAAGCCCCTGAGGGAATCCCTGACATTGTAAACCATCTATGTGCAATGATGTAACCAGTTCCTGATTTGGATTTTGCAGATCCAGGGTATGCCCTATGGGAACTGTTTACTTCTCAGTGATGGTCCTGTCAATAACAGCACTGGAATCCCTTTCTTCTACGTGACACCGAAGGATAACACCGTGGCAGATCTCCTGAAGAATCCCATGGCTTCTCTGACTCTGCCAGAGGCAGATGGGAATTTCTGCAGGTAACAGATATACCTTCCTCCTACCGCCTCGGTGAGAACAGAGTCCTCAGAACAAGATGCTGGGTCCCCACACTCAATGTCCTGCATTTAATTTTGGCTCTCAGCATCAGCCATGATCTCCTCAGCTTTGTTTTGCAGTAAACCCTCTCAGTAAGGCATAGTAAAGAAAAGCAGAAGTGCCACTGAAGTATATGGTAGCACCAACAGCTTCAGTGGCTTTCAGCTCACCCACCAACATACCTAAATTTTAATCTCTTCTTGGAGGGGCCAGATAAAATTTAGGTGTTTAAGATGCCATTATAGACCATGGTGATCTAGTCAATAAAGTCCTCAGAGTTTTGAGAGCTGTCCAAATCAGAGTAAAGCAGACACCCTGGCTCTGCTGAACAGCTCTGCTGGTTGTGTTGGCAGGGCTTTAGCTCGCCAGGGTCTGTGATGGGGATCTTGGGCTCTTGTCTCACAATCTACACACTCAGCACCATGTCACTCAGTCTCATTTCCACCTCCTCAGAGGGTTCAATTGAATATGGTATGGTCAAAATTTTCAGCACCTTTGTATGTCATAAACAGTTGGTAAATGATCCCTCACACAAAGGGAGACAGGTCTGAGATCTACTGATCTCCAGCCAGCCCCAGGTTTGTCTCTCCCAGAGACAGCAGTGAATTGACTTCTTTTTTTCTAATCATATGTACAATGAGTAACTCCAGACCACCAAAGCTTTGTATATGTAAAATGTGTGTATGTAAACTGGAAGATGGTTTGATTTTCCCCTCCATGCTCGTCTCCCTGCAAAAGGCGTATCTCTGCAATACGTCTTTGTTTACAGTCAAACATGTGGCAAACTTGGCTGGGTCACCTTTATACAAAGTGTTATTTCCAAAGGCCTCTCTACATGAAGAGGGACATGACATTGTTTCAGACAGGACTCTGTCACCAAAGAAGATCTTAGCTGATATTCCAAGGAGAGGGAGGGAAGAACTAGAAATTACAAGCTGCATCAGAAAGAAACAGCATTTTAACGTCAATTTAAGGACCTTTTTTTGGGGAGGAGAGGATCCTGGAGATTGCCTTGGGCATCACCCTGCCTCTCAACCCTGCTAGCTGAGAGTGTTAGAAAAAGCAGTGAATGGCTGTGGTGGTTTGACTGTGGCTGGAGGGTAGACACCCACCAAAGTAGATCTCTCACTCCCCTTTTCATCTGGACAGGAGAGAAAATATCTATTGAGAGGCTTAGGAGTCGAGATAAGGACAGGGAGAGATCATTCCGCAGTCAGTGTCACGGGCAGAACAGACTCAGCACAGAATAAAGGAAAAAACTCTCTAATTCATGACACTGCCCTGCACACCCAGTGACACCAGAGTCGGGTAATGAGAAGTGTTACCAGATCTTAAAGCACCTCCCCCCACCCCTCCCCTCTTAGCAGGCTTCACTTCAGTCATGATTTCGCTCCCTTCTTCCCCCCACTGTGGCACAGGGAGGAGCAGGGACTGGGGGAATGGGGGTTTCAGTCAGTTCCTCACAAGCTGTTTTCCTTCTTAGCCGGGGAGCCATTCCTCACACCCTTCCCCTGCTGCACTGTAGGGTCCCACCCAAGGGAGACAGTCCTTCACAAACTTCTCCAACGTGAGTACTTTCCCACAGGGCTTCAGCTCTTCACCAGCTGCCCCAGCGTGGGTCACTGCTATGGGGTGCAGTCATAAATCATAGAATGTCTCTCGGTCTCTCAGGCCCAGACTGCTTCAACCTGGTCCTCCATGGGGTCACAAGCTCCCCCCTTCAGCAAACCTGCTCAGTGTGGAGGTATCTCACTCTCTCTCACTCTCTCTCTCTCTCTCTCCACGAGATGCAAGTGCTGGCAGGGGTTTGCTCCAATGCAGGTCACAGCATCTTCTGTATGTCTCCACCTGCTCCAGTGTGGGGCTTCTCCACAGGCTGCAGGTGGGGTCTCGGGCTTTTCCATGGGCTGTGGGGGGACACCCACTCCACCATGGGTTTCTCCACAGGCTGTAGGGGCATCTTTCTGTCCGGCACCTGGGGCGCCTCCTTCCCACCTTCTTCACTGACCTTGGTGCCTGCACAGTTCCCTACATCTTCTCACTCCCTTCTCTGGTGGCAAAAAGCAGCTGCTTGTGGGTTTTTTCTCCTGAATGTGATTCCCAGAGGCGCTGTGACCGTCGCTGATGGTCTTGGCCTTTGTCGGCAACGACTCCGGCCTGAGCCGGTTGGTGTTTGCTCTGTGGGGCCTGCAGAGAGCTTCTGGCTGCTGCTTGCAGAAGCCACCCCTGCAGCCCCCCACTAGAACCCCACCATGAAAAACTAGACAATGGCAAATAGAAACCACGCTACTGTTGCATTTGTCTGTATTCCTCTCCAGAATATACTATTTTCATAACTATTACATGGTGTCAAAATGAAATGTTTCTCATTCCTCAGCAGCAGGAATGATTTTGGGATCACACCCCATTCCCAAGGAATCAAAATCACAGCTTCCTCTTGTAACGTCAAGCACTTGATTGGAACATTTCATCACAATGTGTGCTGGGGTAATTCAGCTCTTGGTGCTTGAGAAATTCAATGGAATGGAGAAATTAAAACCGTAATGGTTTTGCTTGTGAACCATTTGTTCCTTAAAATGATTTCATTAAATATTCTGAATTGATAATTTCACATTTAAGTAAAGGTTAATGGCACTAAACATCCACTCTTCAAAGTCTTTGCCTATCATGCTTTAGCAACATCCCCACCCAGCTGACTCGTCTGGGAAGTGCTGATTCACCAGTGCTGCGTGATTTACAGAAATATTAAAGGAATATACATCACAACCCTTGGAGAATATTTATTTGCTGTCTTTCCATCAAGCAACTATTTAACTGCAAACCAGTACCCTTTTGTTCTGTGTGCCAGGTATTTGCAGCTGTTTGTCCTGCAGCCAGGACAACCTGGACTCTGCCACCTGACTCCCTAGTCCCCTTGGTAGCCTGACACCACCCTCTCTGGTGAGAAGAGCTCTCTGGGCACCCTGAAGGACCTAAACCTGGTTTTGCAAGACAACTTAGGCCAAACTAACTACCAGTTGCCACATCCTTACTCTTCCTCCCTAGCACCAGCTGAGCGGTCCCCTCCATCTGTCTCATGTCAACACTGGGCTTTGCCCAAGCCTGAGTTGAAACCTAAATCTCCAGTAAATTAACCAAACGATAAGAATAAGGTTTTCTGCCAGTCCTTTGCAGAGCTGCTGCTGCTCCTGGCCACGCAAATCCATCCCCCACCCCTCACCCCCCTTCAGCTGACCATATGGTGGGTCTATTTTAGCTCAGTAACCCAGTGGAAACCTCTCCCTTTTTTTTTTTCTGGATTAGATTTCCACCGAGTTAGTAACTTGCATCAGCTCCCCAAGAGCCCGAGGAGCACAAAGGAGAGGGGAAGGAAGGGAGGTGGAGGAAAATAGGACATCCCTCCCCATTTTAGTATCTAACTGTACTCTAAATATTCAGCTTCCTACTCAACTGAGTACACAGATTCAGAGTCTGATCAGCGCTCCTTGCATTATTTAGTTTGTTCTTACGTGCAGTTTGCTTTTCATTATTTCTGGAGCTCTCATCTGGAGCAGATGCTGTCTGGCATTAGTGCAAAGAACAAGCGACACAGAGAATCAAAGGCTGGGGCATTTGTCAAGCTGCAGCTTGTATATTTGATGATAGCTAGGACGATGTGAGGATGATTCGAGGCTGTCTCACAGCCAGGACCCATGTGGGCTTTCTTCTTTCCCCCTTCCCCTTGCAACCAGGGTCAGAAATGAATTTACATTTTAAACTGGCAACGCATGAGTGATTTTTACATTTTAAACCAGCAACATATTTAACTGCAGCCTTGCAGAGGGTCCCCACAGGCAGGGCTTCTGCGGGCAGCAGGACAATGAAGAAAGCAAGACAGGGTGTCCAGGCTCTACTGCCAGTGTTTGGGGTTGCCTGTCCTCAGTATCACCTTGCTTCCTTTGCCATGGGCATCCTGAGCATCCCTTTCAGGGTGCTCTCTACCTGCTGAGATAGCCCAGCCACACCACGCCAACAGCGCATCGCGTCCTTCGTGTGGAGCTTTACATGGTGGCCGGGTTTTGTACAGCAGGTTCCTTTTCTTCCACTCACTGTGTGAGAGGCAAGACCTTTTCACTCTGAAAGACCTCAAGTCCTGCTAGTATTAAGATTGTATTGGTGGGGTTTCCTTTGCAAAGGGACGTGTAGTTTATAGATGGTTTTAATACCAACAAGTTCCCTTAGCCAAAAGCATCGTTGTTTTGGTTTCAAAATAATTACACAAAATAGCTAACTGAATAATGGCTCTACGTGAGGAAGTTCATGCCCTTGTGTGCTAGCAATGTATTTGTAGTTTGTTTTCATGTGGAATTTTATTAGAATTTCATTATTAACCTACTCTGGGCTGTAAGAATTAAAATAAATGTGAAAGCTAGTCGATGCCTGTAGTCGATTCTCCTGAGAGTATTTGGCAGTCTCCTGAAAAATGCCTCTGACCTATTGCACGCAAAAGAAATCTCTGGCCTTTAGAAAGAAAACACAGCTGACATTTCAATAGTCTTCTTGTATCTAATGAGTATCAAGTGACTTGTGTGCATGTATATCAGTTTGATATTAAATTTATTTAGTAGCGAATTTAATTTGTTTTGTCTCAGAACAGACTCAAGTGTTGAACCAGGACAAATAAATATTTTCACTTTTGGGGATGTGAGGAATAGAGAGTGGCCTTTCTGGTGCTCCAGCCTTAATATTTAATCAGCTGGAGAGAAAAATCTGAAAAGCCTAAACCAGTAAGAGAAATACTGTTTAACAATGAGAGTGAGCTGCAAGGCATCTGAGTAGGCACTAATTGCAAGACATTATAATGCTGCAGCTACATCCTGGATTCCTCATCTGTGCCTTAGAGATTGCCATTCCCCAGAGGGAGACGGGCTGCACGTCTCCGCGAAGCCTCTCCGATGGCCAGGCTACAGAGCGCATTCGTTGGTGACTGCACTGCATCCCATCCGGAGGCTGATGGGTGGATAACAGAGGCAAGAAAAATTAAATGGTTCAGGGTTATAAATAGACTAAGCTGTGTCTATGCCACAGACAAGCTGAGAAGATTGACTCCCATTCTTACAGCTTTCCGAGGGAGCGAGACCAAGCCCGGCATTAAAGAATAGAGTGGCTATTGTTCTACACACAATTCCCAACACACAGGCTGCTCGGAGAATCCCTCTTTCCAAGTAAGCTCCTGGGCCTGCCTCATTACAGCTGCAGCCTGGATAACAGGCAATCAATTTTAAGCACGCGTTGCCTCCTTGACATCAGGTTCAGCACGATCGTAGGGACCGAGGGCAGCTTTCTTAGAGAAGGAGCACTCACACAGCTGCTGGGAATGGGATTTCACACAAGGGAGAAGGAAAGAAAAGCAACCAGCTTTTGGGGTCAGTCCATGCACCTGTTTCCCATTGCTCTTACTTTGGAGGGTGGTATCTGAAATCCACCCTGTGGAAGCTGAGGGATTGTGAAGGCCACAGGTCCCTCTTGTGGTTTATGACTCTTATCGGGGGTGGCACTGCCAGAGTCATTTTACCCACCGTGCTTCACCTGCTGCTTGAGGTAGCAGATGGGCACAAACAGGTAGGCATCTTCAGTAGATATAAGCTGCCTCCGTAGGTTTCCTAAATGCTACATTCAAAAGGCTGGCAAAAAGCACTGAACATCTCCAGTGCTTCTGGGTACCATGGGAAGAGGAGAGTAATTTGGTGGGTTAGGGTCCCCACTGATTGGCAGCGTGCATAAACTGCTGACTTCATTCCTGGGTGATCCTAAAAGTCACAAAGCCTGCCTTGGGTGGGAGACACAGCTTTTGAGAGGTCAGTTGGCCATCCAAGACATATTTACCTCTGGGTTTGTAGAGTCACTGCCTGTTAATACAGGGGTGAATGTAACACAGACGTTTGGCACCGCACTTTCACACAAGGAGAAATGACGCACACAGGAGACAAAGGTGGAATCCAGACATCCCTCAGTTTTTGAGATCCACCTCCTGGTCCTGTGGCACAGACACATTTCTGGTATTTATACTGTCCCTTTTTAGTCATATGCAAATAATTATGTCAGTAGCTGTTCCTGAAAAATCTGTATTTAAAAAATCAGGAAGACACCAAATTAGAAAGTCAAACATGAAACCTGCTATCATCGCGACCCAGTGCACACAATATAGCTCTAAATTACTGTTTTGTTCCTGTACTCCTAAATAACCAACTTCCCAAATTCCCTTTCTAGTGAGGTTGTACGTGTTTCTCTGACTCTGTTTACAGAAATAGTCGATGCTGTGATTCTTCCCACCCCTCCCCCGAATTGTCTATGGTTAAACTGTATAAAAGTTTCCTGTCTGAAACAGAGTTCAACCAAAGAAATGAGTTGTTATTGTCAATGTAGAAAGACAAATAGGGTGACTTCACTTAACAAACTCTAATTAAAACATTTTAGGAAGGATTATCTTCCAGGAAGAGTGAAATGACGTCAAACACAAACCCAGCTATACCATGAATACAGGCTCACTTAGATGCAGAATACAGACATACCGATGCTCTCCATCTCACACGCCTGAGGATGTCTTTTATCTACCTTTGCTGGCTCTCAAACACAGCTTATAAAGAAATTCTTGTCAAAACCAGAGCAGGGGAGGGCACAACTACCCGGCTGTATCCAGCAGAAGGCCAGGGACAGCTTTGCAGATTATGAAATTGCTTTCAGCAGAGATTTTGTTTGACGTTTGTGCCACCCAGATTAGCAGCACCAATACATTTGTTTTTCTGCTCTGGACTCTCTGGTAGTTAGTGGTGAGCAAATGAATTGTATGAGCAGGGTAACTTATTTTTCAAAATTGATCACATTTATGAATCAAAATTATAAGCACTTTACAGTAATTCTCTAAGGACATACCATTTCATCACTTCCTTTCCATAGATTTTAGGGGACAAAAATCCCTAAAATGTAATATATGTGCTAGAAAATAACTCCAAGTCTTCACCTCGTGCCCAGTTTGGTGAAGAGGAGCCCTGCACAGGGTGACGAAGTTCCTGCCTTACATCTGTGGGAGGTGGCAGGGATAAGCTGTTCCAGCAGCCAGTCACCATCTCCCAATTGCCTGGCTTTGTATGGGTGCTGCTGCTGCTATAGGAAGGTGAGGATGTATGGAGACAGTCATTGCTCTTACGCTGCACGTGAGCTGCACGCTCTAAAGTAGACAGAAAATAATGTAGGAAAACTTCTCTGGGGCTTTTTCTTGGCTCCCTGGTTTTCCTTTTCTGCAATAGGAGAAAGCTCACTCCCAACTTCTTTTCTCTTCTGTTCTGCTTGGGAAATAGAGGGGTAAAAGCAGTGCTTTCTCAAAGGGCAGGAAGAACGGCATTCGGGGGAGACAGAGAGGATTTATGAATCCTGACAAGGAGGATGGAAGGTCCTGTCTCCTCAGGGGGGTGGAGGAGAAGGATGGCAGCTCATCTGTGGTACAAGGAGGCTGGAGAAGAAGAAAAAGAGAGATTTCCCCTCCACAAAGCCCTGGTTCCTGCAGTCCCTGGAGCATTAACTGAACCCTCCCACTGATTCCTTCTTGGGGACACCAGGCTCTCCTCCCAAACTTATGTTTTGCCTTTACTGCTGATCTCTTTCACCTCACTAGTAAACTGCAGAGGCTGAGAATGAAGATTATACTTGGGCAGTACTTCTGGTCAGAAACCAGGAGACAAACATTGCCAGTCAAAGCAGAGCTCTCAGCTGCAAAAGGGAATCCTAACAAAGTCCATCATCACGTTGTGTGCCGATATAACCCCCATCAGCCTGAACTCTGGGTTCATCAGATCTGGACTTGGGTGGTTGTTGTATAGGAACCTTGTAATTAAAACCCAAGAGATGGCTAGTGTAGTAAACAATTTAATGAGTAGGTGGCAGTCTTTACTCAGAACCACCCTTGAACCGTGACCCAGAAAGCGCGGAAGCGTTACGCAGTGGAATAAATGGGACATGTCCCTCAGCAGCACGCCTCGTAGCGGCGCATCGCTGATGGGAGACGTGCTGCGCTCCCACACACGCTCCTCCTCAGGCTCAGTCCTGCTGGGACTTGAGAGGAAACGGAGCTCATGCTCTCATCTCACGTGCTTGGAAGGGACAACTGACAACTGCCTGGACAGTGTCAAGCTCTGCACACCTCATTTGCTCACCGTAACCAGAGGGAGGGGGACAATTATTCTCTTCTCACAAATCAGATGAATAATTAGGATAATCTTTCTTAATGTCCTGTGTCCTTTTAAAATCTATAAGCTGAATCTTCTTCCATTTTAGTTTAGCTTCGAACAAGGTGCATGTATTTTACATAAACATAATAAAATATTTTTTTTTTAAAAAGGGTGTTGCCTATTGCTCGGTCTCCTTCCACAGTTCCCTGCTTCCTCTTCCCCATAGTTCGTATTTTATCATCCCCTCAATGAAACTCTCTCCAGGGAGACATGGGACCTGATTCTGGTAAAGACAGGGCTTGAGAAGACACCTTGGGTTTCCTCAACAGAGAGACAGTGTCACCAGCACGCCATGTGTCCCCGTGGCTGTGTTCCCTGCCCCTCACCAGCAGTGCACAGATGTTATATAAAGCCACTCCTCTGCACCTACTTGTTCTTGTGCCAACAAAGATAAAAGGAACCCAAGGACTGGGAGCTGATTATGTGTTTGTTTATACAGAAGGCAAGAAAGAGACGAGTGAACGCATGACTAGACATGAACAGATGCGAAGGAAAAAAAGTTCAGTAAATATACCTATTTATCCCTGCTATCCCTTTATTATCTTTAGTAAAAATAAAAGATATAACCCTGGCTATATCCTGATATTGCTAGGAAGCAAAGCCTGTGCTTACATAAGTCGCACCACTAACACGACTGAAAACTCAAGACCTGTTCTCAGTGGAGTTAGAAGTGGTGTCTGTAAGCTGAGTGATGTTTGGTCATTTAGAACATACAAAAGTAAGCAGAGGTTATTAGGGAAGAACTAGCCAAAACGATGCAGGAACAGATTTACTCGAGAATATGAAGGGCTCCTTTGATAAAGAAAATACTCTAATGCTAATGTGAGATGAGAATATGAGGCTCCTAGCCTGAAACAGGAAACCTATGATAAGAGGCAGTGCTCAAAGCAAAGCCAACAAAGTAAGAACACAGGGTACTGAACTCAAAGGTATCATTGTTCTGCTCAGCTCTTCCATCTAACATCATCTTGACAAACAACTGGTTTGCTTCATTTCCCAGAAAAAAAAAACCAAACTGAGCCTCCAGAATATTATTTCAACGTGCAAAATTCAGCTGGAGTAACTTTTACCAGGAATGGTGTGTGTCAGTTAGTGTAGGACCCTGACTCAGGAGAGAAGAGCACAGAGAAAACTGCAGGTAAAGCAGGACTCAGGGCAAAAGACAGAAATGAAAACACCCCAGATGTGCCTGTGCAGTGTGTGGCTTTCACTGTCAGCCCAAGTCTTGGAGAGCAGTTTTTCCCATAAATGGGGCAAGAGTCACATCTGACAGTAGTCAGGCCATTTCCTCTTGTCCTATCACTTGTTACTTGGGAGAAGAGACCCACACCCCCCTGGCTACAACCTCCTTTCAGGTAGTCCTATCAGGCAAAACCATCTCAGCAAAGGCTGGCAAGATTCACTGCTTAACCACAGCAAGGTCAGGTCTATTGCCTACTCCAAATGAGTAACTGCGCTTTTAGAATAAACATCTACTCACACAGAAAGATCTAATAATTGCAGTCTGAGAACTGTCACACCAAAAGTCTCTCCCTACTCCTGATCAAGCCCAAATCTATCGCCTACATCTGTGAAATGCCGACATCTTTCACAACAATCCCTTTCTAATTCCTGTGGGGAAGTAATTAACAGCATCTTACCTAGGAGCTATAGCCAAGAAAAGCACTTGCAAATACGCCTGCTTTTCCCAGCTCTTCAGTTGTTTTACCATACTGTGAGGCTCCGGAGGACATGGTGTCATACACACAGATTGACTGGTACTGCTTTAAAGCAAACTTCTGGACTGAAATTTTGATAGCAAGGAGTCCCTTCCCTTCCACAGTTTTAAGAATCATGTAGGTAAATACATAAATGGTGTTGATGGAGTATTAAGATTAAGCACAAAAATAACAGTAGATCAGGAGATGACTTCAAATGGACCTTAAGACTTTAGGTTTCATGTTTACACTTTTATTTAACACCAATATTTAACATATTCTCATCTCACATTAGCATTAGAGTATTTTCTTTATCAAAGGAGCCCTTCATATTCTCGAGTAAATCTGTTCCTGCATTGTTTTGGCTAGTTCTTCCCTAATAACCTCTGCTTACTTTTGTATGTTCTAAATGACTCCACCACTTCTCTGGGCATCTTGTTCCAATGCCTGGACACTTTTTTTGGTGAACAATTTTTTCCTGATATCCAATCTAAACCTCCCCTGGCTCAACTTGAGGCTATTTCCTCTTGTCCTGTCACTTGTTACTTGGGAGAAGAGACCCACACCCCCCTGGCTACAACCTCCTTTTCAGGTAGTTGCAGAGAGTTAAACAACCCCAGTTCCCTCAGCTGCTCCTCATAAAACCTGTGTTCCAAACCCTTCCCAGCTTCCCTGCCCTACTCTGGCCACGCTCCAGCAGCTCCTGTTCAGATCGATGCAAACAGAAACTTGGAGTTTGTTTTTTGGCAGCTGCCCTTCCTCCTGTCATGGCAAGTATGAGTGGGGTTTGTCCAGAGGTCACTAAACTGAACACCCTCTTCAGACAATGGCTGGTCCAGACTGAACAGGATGCTGGAAAAAAACATCCCAGCGATGAAGCGACTGCAAATGGCTCTTTGGAGCTCAGGCTACAGATGGTGCCCAGTGCTTGCTGAGTTATCAATCGGCCCACTAGACTACCTTGTGCATCTCTGCTCCTGGCCCTGCCTATAAAAGCAGAGAGTTTATCCAGTGAGCTACAGAGTCTTTCATAACCATCTGTGGGCAATCTGCAGGTGTTAAATTAGCTGCAGGAGGACGCCCATATGTTTCCTGCAAGCAACTGACACATATTGAGAATTATAACAAAAAAATGGAAGAAGAATAAAAAAAAGAAGCCATTGCAGATCGCTCACAGTGTAAGGCTGAAGGGCTCGGGCCAAGACCTTGACGTAAAACCACACACAGACGAGGTGTAATAATGAGACTGTGATTCACTGCTTCCAAGGCAGAGGAGAAGAAATGCACC
This sequence comes from Laterallus jamaicensis coturniculus, assembly GCA_022605575.1. Lineage (NCBI taxonomy): Eukaryota > Metazoa > Chordata > Aves > Gruiformes > Rallidae > Laterallus > Laterallus jamaicensis. The sequence goes on along the minus strand of JAKCOX010000023.1, from coordinate 5,256,545 downwards.
TTGTGTTTCTTAGCATTGTTTTTTGGGGATGAGGTTCTTGTGTGGGGAGATAGTTCCATGAGATGCTGAGCACTCTCAAAGTGCTGGCAATGGGACTCAGGGGTGCTCAGTGCTTGCCAGGATCAGGCCTTTGCAGTCATTTCATACACAACTTTTTTTGTTTGGGTGTTTTTGGGGGTTTTTTTTTGCCACTGGTCAATTTACTTATGATTTATATCCTTGCGTTGTGGATGTCAGAGTCAGCAACTGCCCTGCAGCTACTAATGGGAGTTATTTATTATTGCTGTACAGAAAGAGCCAAAAAGTAACAAGTACTTCCCCTGTCTCGGTCTGAAGGGTGAAGGCACTTGGAGAAATTTTTATAATAGAACTTATTTGTCTCTTTGGCATAAAGCAGTTGAAAAAGTGGGTAAAAATTAACAAGGACTGAGTTTCTAGGACAGGCACAAGGAAAAGCTTTAAGTTTAACACAGAAATAGATGTATGCACACTTCCTTTGTAGGCATAGACACAGACTAACCATCTCAATAGTTCTCTTCAGAATCCTGAATTGAGTTCTGTACATATGTCTGGGAGAACTGCCATTTCCTTTTGGTTTTTTTACAATCTAACATTTATTAATCCAGTTTTTAAGATCATAAATTAAGCAAATCTCTACAACAGAGATCTCTATGGTGTGAGTATTATCACAGAATTGTAGGGCTTGGAAGGGACCTCAAGAAATCATCGAGTCCAACCCCAAAATGTTACAAGCTGGGTGCAGAAAAACACCTGCAAGGCTTGGAAAAAAAATACTGCAGCTTTTTAGATGCAAGCAGGAATTCTTCTTTCTCTGAACCCCCTTGACAAAGAAGGCAAGCTATGACACATGAGCATTTTTCTCTGTGCACAGAAAAAATGTAATCGATCCGGAGGATCCAAGGTGCGCCAGGCTGACTCTCACGGGACAGATGGTGACGGTGCCTCCCAAGGAAGTGGAATTTGCCAAGCAAGCGATGTTCTCCAGGTCTGTATGCAGTAGACAGGTAGCAGAGTGCAGCCCAAAGGTTGGAGACAAGTATGCAGATGTGGCCCTTCGGTATGGAAAATCTGAGAAGGAACAAGCCTGGTCTTTACTTCAGGGCCACCAAGCGTGTTGGCTCCTGGGTGGCTTTGGAACGACAGGCAGAGCTCTGTGACCTCTCTTTAACTCTCAGGGTAATGAAATGTGGAAATGCAGTGAGTCAGGACTGGACTCTGGGAAGGCACGTGGCTTGTCATCTGGGCATTATGAACATACTTCACCTGGCTCTGAGGAGAGATTCCCTAAATCCAGGGGGTATTTACTACTTTGAATGACTCTTCCCCACCTTAGGCCAAGTAAGTGCTCTTCAGCCACACCCCCCTGCCTGGAGATGGAGCAAAGCTTTGCTGCCTTTGGGCTTGTGCTCCTTAGTAGGGTGGAGCTGAGGGGTTTTATTGCCTTTCCTGACGTACCACACCAACTGCTACCAAAGCTGTAATACTTAGAGGACAGTCTGCTTTGAACAGATGTAAGCACAACCCTGACGCACACATACACACCCAGGGTGTGCCACATGCCCTCCAGTGGGTCTTCAGAATAACAGGCATGGAAAGCCTGAACTTTGGCTGGGGCACACTACTCCCACACAATCTGCCAGAGATGGCCCTCCAGGCGTATGCAGCTTGGTCAATCTAATACTGGTGGGAAACTGGGATGAGCTGGGATCTCAAACAACCCAGAGACAATAGTCTCTCTGACCTGCTAGAAGGGGTTAGGGTGGGACTCTGTCAGCAGGGGTCCCATCAATGGCAAAAATGGGACCAGGCATAGCTGGGGGCTATATTGGCACACCAGTCTTTTTTAAGAAACTTTGCAGAAATCAGATCTCTAAGCAAGCTGGAGTCCATCAGCACCTTGACAGTGGATGCTCCACTGTCAGGGAGCAAAAGACAGACCGATTGGTGAGGGCCGCTGGGGCTCACCCCATCCAAGGCTGGCAGCAGCTGGAGCCACTTCCTGGAGCCACTTCCCAAAACCACAGGTGCAGGCACTCAGAGGGACAACTCAGAAAATGTTGGGAAGCCCTGGCTCAACCCATAAGTTGTCAAACCTAGCATCTCCTCCTCAGCAGGGTCTTCTGCAGGGAAAGAAGGGGCACTGGGCCAGCCCTGATGCAACTTGACGTGGTTTCCCCATGCTTCCATGCACACTGCAACTCAAGCTGTTACATCCACTTCACATACCACTGATGAGCATCCCACAGCATTCTCTGCAGAGGCACCCGTGGAGGGTTTGGGGGCCAGGACTCTACGCCCAGTATTGCTGGTGGAAGGGTCTCTTTGAGCAACCTTAGGGGCAGGCCCAAGAAATGAGACAGAAAGAGAGGACGAGAAGGTCCTAGCAGGTGACAGCTCAAAGAGGTTGTGCTCCGCAGACCCTGACACAGGGTCAGAAAATCTTCTCTACCTGTTTTTCACTTACTTAGAGACCAAAGAACATCTGCAGTGGGAGGAGGCGGTGTTCACGGGCTGCCTTGGCTGCAGTTGTCACCAGGCTGGGGTGTGGAAGGTCATAAACCTTACTGTAAGGGAGGGGAAAAAAGATGAATGGTGGTGGTTCTCCCATCTCAGGTTTCACTCTGGCTCAGCATAGAAGAAAAAAAGCAGACTATGCATATCCTTTGTCACAACTTACGTTATTCCCTCCCCCTCTTCTTTTCTTTGTCCTTCCAGGCACCCTGTGGTAAGAAAGTGGCCTCGCAGCTATGAGTGGTTTTTCATGAAAATGAACATTGAGCACGTCTGGCTTCAAACCTGGTATGGGGAAGTTTCTGCCATTGCAGTAGAAGAGTATTTAAGAGCGGCTCCAAGTAAAGGATGATTGAATGGGCTTCAGGATAAGGATATGCTGAATTTCCTTTCCAAACACTTTTCAAATTTCATGCTGGATGGTTACCTTACAGTGATTTTTTTTATTTTTCCCCCAGAAAGGCTTCAAAATAGCCCTGTCTCATATGGAGCAGAGTGAAAATAAACCAACACCGGCTTTCAAATTATAGAGAAGAGGTGGATACTAGCCCTACCCTGCAATGTGCAAACATGTCATTTCAAACAGGCAGTGCATCATCTCAAATGCTGCTTAAAAATGCTTTGTATCTATTTGTTTTGACCTTTATTGCTGAGCACCCACCAAGGAAACTACAGCATGTGCTAAATATAATGTTCCAATTTACAGAAAAAGCAAATTGTCTACTCAGAAACCTCTGTGAATTGTGGAGGTATTACTGCTGCTTGGTCTGCCTTTCTTTGTAAGTACTCGAAGATTAACTTAATAGCTGTAAATTTAGATATTTAAGCTTTTAAAAAATATTTTGCTAAAGCCGTCCTCATTTTCTAGCTTATACTTTCTCCATTTGTTTTTACCTAATTATCTGATTTGTTATTTCATTTGGAAATTGAGTGAAAAAGTCTCTCTTTTAGGCGAAAAAATGCAAGCAGCTCAAGTAACATGGAGCCAGTGTAGCTTGTCTCTCACTGGCACAAAGCTGGTTAAACACGTTAAGGGCCCAAAACCAATTCGGCCCCCCAAGGATTATCCCAATACAAGTATAAACATTCTCATCAGAAGAATTTAAGTAAGTGTTCTCAGCCTGCCTGTTCCTGTCATGAGACAGGCAAAGTGTTTTTAGTAGCCTGTAGCTCTGATTTTTTTGCATCCCTTCTTCAGCCATCGCTTTATATTTAACTCACTTCTGCAAATGTTTTTTGTTAAACCATCACAAAGTCATCTAGGGGCGGAGCCCTTAACCCTGCTTCCTCCCCAAGTTTGCAAGGGCTTGTGCATGCATCATTTGTTTTTTTAAAGAACCCTGAAGATAAGTAGACATTTCAGGCCACACAACTCATTTTCCTAGTGTGGAAAGTGCAAACTCTGTCATGAACACGTTACGAACAGGCATCCTGTGATAATACCAAAAGAGTCCAAAGGTATTTTATTCACCTTCAGCCCTTTCTCTAAACGTGCTGGTACCTGAGGGTATCACAGTAAGCGATGTCCCGTGGTGGATAACCAGCCAAGTCATTCCACAGTTTACAAACCATTCTGCTGTTCTCTCTGTTCCATTAAGAGAAGAAGATGTACTGAGACCATTTCTGTGTCCATGGGGAAGGTCTCCCAGCATCCCTGGGAGGGCAGCTGAGCTCCGGACACCAGCCTGCACGCCCCCTGAGCTGAGGAGGAGCCTGGGTTCCTGGGCAGCTGACCTGAGCTGGTACAGGTTAATCCCCAGGCAGGGCTCAGAGGCAGTGTGTGAGCTGTGACCAGCTGGAAGCCAGTTCAGTGTAGCTGAGCTCGTTTGGGTTCAGGCGTGCAGAGAGGGGGTCATTCCCAGAGTGGAGCAGAGCTGGGCACCGTGCTGGTTTAACTACCAGGGCCTGTTTGGCCCTTGGGCAAGTTCAAGGCCCCAGGCACCACTACCATCCCTGCTGCTCTGTAACAATCAGAGATGAACACAGGGGGAAAACCTTTTGTTTACAAGCATCTTCTTTTTTTTTTCTTCTCGTCTTGCTGCCAGAGACTCTGTTAGCAGCAGATCTTCTGCAGAGGTAATTACACAAAAGCAGGAAGTGTCCTGCCTGAATCCATTTGCTTTTTTTTTTCCTTCTTTCTTGGCAGATGAGTAACACTTCCCTATTTCAGTTTGTCCCCAAATCTTGCACCGCATAGTACTGAAGAACAATAGCTCGTCCTGTACAGATTTATAGAGTACCATCATGGGAAATCCTCCTCCATAAGTATCCACTGATTCAAGCCATGGAGAGCTTTGTCCACTGTGGATTTGAGGCTTTGCCCGTTAGGATTAATGTGACTCTTGAAAATTAACTTTTAACCCAAAGAGTGTTACAGAGATATCATAATTAAATCATAGCTCCTGGAGACTGTAAAGGCTCTGATCTTGCTTCAGTTCATTAGCAAAAATCCTATTTATTTGTTGTGCTTTAATTACTGGTTCAAACAAATATTTTTATAAAAGGTCTTGGTAAGCCCTTATGAATTTATTAAGCATTTAAACTAGGTATTGTGTAATTTTTTTTCTCTGTGTGTTCTGTATTTTAGCTATTTCTGTAGCTTCCCTGAAAAAAAAAAAAGCTTGTTGTGCAAGGTGTATTATTTAAGACTTTGTGGTCTGGCAATATTTAAGAGATGCATTTAGTCATGTCTGTATACTTGCTGAAAAAAGGAAGACAAAGTTCTAAACTTGGGTTCTTGCTTTTTGCTCATTTGTGTGGTGCAACACATGTACAGGATCTAAGCACAGCCAGTTGGAACCGCTGCTCGAGTTTAACCAAAGAATGCTCTGTTGCTGATGAAATTTTCATCGCTTCAGTGGATGAAATACAACCTGTCTTGTTTCTGGATATGTATGGCAATTTGCAGTGTATTTTGATTTCTTAAAGATACCGAATGTTAACAAAATGCCTACTGAGAAGAAATGCAAATAAAACAAATTCCAATGTGGAAACTGCCGCTACGATATTCTTGAGCCTGCAGTACAGCATGACAGAGTAACTGACCTTTTGCTGACAGCCATTAGCGTTTCTATCTCATCTGAACATCTGCTTTTTTTCTCTTTTTTTCCCCCCAGTCTTCCAGAATCAAGCCAATTTCTCTCACAGTACGTCTGGGAATTGAGATTCAGATAAGCCTTGGTACAGCCCTGCTTTTCTCTGGGGAGAAAAGTCTAGCCAAGCATTTTCATTTTTCCTTCGTCTTCTCATTACCGTCAGTTCTGCTTTCACTGTGGCAGTCAAATGTCACTCGTAACGGAGTCTGTGCTTCCTTTCTGCACACACGGACTGAGCACTCACCTCTCCGCTGTGCAGCAATGCTGTTTCGGAAGTTTCCTCAGTGCCAATTCTTCCCTTGCCACCCCAGCTCTTAAGAATTCTTGCTACAGCTTGTTCTCTGCTGCCTGCTATCCTCTGGCATGTTTTCTTAAGCCAAGGCTGACAACTTACCTTTTCATTTTGCTTTCCCACACCATCTCCTTTCAATGAAATTCAAGCTCTCCCACTAAAATTCCCACTTCATATCAGATAAAGGTTATAGGAAACAGCCTCTGTTTCCTACTTATGCCTTACAGTCTTTGTGTCGCCACTGGTTGGATTGCATTTGCTGTGAAGACCGTGACAACACTTTCCCAACCTGTACAAATCACAGTCAACATCAGTTTCCGATTTCCAATGACTCCATATTCTTAAAAGAACATTTCCTGCAGCTGTTCCTTTCCTTTGTACCGACTCACTTAACTCTTTTCCCATTTCTGGTGTGATGCCTATTCAGGTTAAGTATCTATCTTTTTTATCTTTTTTTAACAAAAAAAAAAAGCTCTTTTGAACATTATTTTTGGACTGAGTAATTAAGTACTGTCACTTTTCTTGAGCTGCTTTTTGCCCAACACCGAATTCCTGCTCTTTCTGAGTTGTCCCTTGCCATCCTTTCAATGCAGCTCACCCTTAACCTGCCTCTGCCACCACCTCCATGTCCCTCTCCCATATAATGTCCACCTGTTCCTCTGTTGCCTTATCCTCTTTTTCCCATTTTTGTTCCTCATCAACTCTAGTTTTTCTGTGTTCTTCCTTCAACTTCTAATTTGTTCTGTGCAGCATCTTCTATGTTACCTTGCTCAGTCTTGGCTGTCTTCCTGATTTTGCTACTTTAACCTTGTTCTCACAATACTTAAAGAGTCTTAACACTGCCAAGTATTTTGGAAGAATGCTAAAGAGTTACTTCAAAAAATACTTTGGGTTTGAAGTAAAATTGTTTGTCCTGTGTGTATTTATTGATTTAAAGAAAACTGCAAGCAGCTACTTCTTGCCACCAGAGAATAGAGTGAGAAGATGTAAGAAACTGTGCAGGTCATTGAAGGGGGGGGAGGAGACACCCCAGATGACAGAAAGATGCCCCTGCTGCCCATGGAGAAACTCATGGTGGAGCGGGTGTCCCCCCGTAGCCCATGGAAAAGGCTGAGACCCAACCTGCAGCCCATGGAGAGGCCCCACACTGGAGCAGGTGGAGACATACAGGAGATGCTGTGACCTGCATTGGAGCAAGCACCTGCCAGCACTTGTAGCCCAGAGAGAGAGAGAGAGTTGAGCAGGAAAGATCCACACTGAGCAGGTTTGCTGGGGCAGAGGCTTGTGACCCCATGGAGGACCAGGCTGGAGCAGTCTGGGACTCAGAGACTGAGAGCCATTCTGTGATTTTTTGACTGCACCCCATAGCAGTGACCCACGCTGGGGCAGCTGGTGAAGAGCTGAAGCCCTGTGGGAAAGTACTCACGTTGGAGAAGTTTGTGAAGGACTGTCTCCCTTGGGTGGGACCCTACAGTGCAGCAGGGGAAGGGTGTGAGGAATGGCTCCCCGGCTAAGAAGGAAAACAGCTTGTGAGGAACTGACTGAAACCCCCATTCCCCCAGTCCCTGCCCCTCCCTGTGCCACAGTGGGGGGAAGAAGGGAGCGAAATCATGACTGAAGTGAAGCCTGCTAAGAGGGGAGGGGTGGGGGGAGGTGCTTTAAGACCTGGTCATGCTTCTCATTACCCGGCTCTGGTGTCACTGGGTGTGCAGGGCAGTGTCATGAATTAGAGAGTTTTTTCCTTTATTCCGTGCTGAGTCTGTTCTGCCCGTGACACTGACTGCGGAATGATCTCTCCCTGTCCTTATCTCGACTCCTAAGCCTCTCAATAGATATTTTCTCTCCTGTCCAGATGAAAAGGGGAATGGGAGAGCAGCTTTGGAGGGTGTCTGGCCTCCAGTCAGGGCCAAATCACCAAAATCAGCAACCACAACGTATCACAGAATCTCCTGAGTGGGGAGGGACCTGTAAGAATCGCTGAGCCCAACTCCTGGTGCCACACAGGGCATGATGAGGAAGGACACAGTACCTGAGCCTGGCAGTGTTGTTTGATGGCACAGGTGAGAATACGCTCACGCAGGCGTTGCCCTCTAAAGGGAAAGCGTGTGTAGGAGGCCACTCAGAGAAAGACCGGCCAGCAATCCATTCCGAAGCTGGGGAAAGGTACCGGCGCCTCGTATGGGAAGGCAGGTAGGCCTGCAGCGTGTTTGTTTAGGGAGACTCCGCTCAACGGGAACCAACCCACAGACCGATCACGTGCATGACACCTCTGCCTCCGCCTCTCGGCTTCCCACGCGGTGCTGACCCGAACCCGCTCCCCCCCTCCAGAGCCGCACCCCCCTCCGCGTGCCAGCGCCGCCGCCTCCCGAGCCCCAAGTCCCGAGCGCCTGCGCTCCCTCCGCCCCGCGCCTCGCCGCGCATCCCCGCGGCCCCGGCGGGCTCCCCACCGCCCCTTCTCCCCGCCGCCTCGCAGGCGGTCCCTCGGCCCGGCCGGAGCGGGAGCCGTTGCCCCGGGCGGTGCCGGGGTCGCGGCTCATTGGAATCCACGCGTGTGTCAGTCACTCGCCGCCCATTCGCCGAGCCACGGCGAACGGCTCGGTTCTACGGCGAGGCCGCCGCGGTGAAGGCCGCTCTCCGCGCAGGACGCGCTTTAGGTGAATCCCCCGCGGGCACCGGTTGCTCCCCGTGCCCCCGGGCGGCCGAGCCGCTGCTGGGAAGCGCCCCGGGCCTGTCCCTGAGCGCCGAGCCCGGCGGGCGCGCGCCGGCAGCCCCCGGGGGGCGTGGCGGGCGGCGGAGGGGGCGGAGCGAACCGCCGCGACGGGCGCCCGGGCCCGCCCCCTTCCCCTCCCCTCCCGGCATCCCCCGAGGGGCGGGGAGCCCCCCCTGCCGTTAGGGCGGTGCTTGCGCATGCGCAGCCAGCCAGGCGGGGCGTGGCCGTCCGGCCTCCGCCTCGCCATTAGCCGCGGCGGCGGGCGGGCTCCGCCCGAGGCGGCGGGCCGCGGGGCGGGGGGGAGGTGGAGCGGCTGTTACCTGCGCGGCGGCCGGGCAGAGCGAAGCGCCGTAGGCGGCGGAGCAGCGACCTCCTTCCGCTCGCTCCTGTTCGCGTCGGGCCGCGTCGCGGCGGCGGCGGCGGCCGGGCCATGGTGCGGCGCGCCCGGCTGGCGCTGGTGGCGGCGGCGCTGGTGGCGCTGGGGGCGCCGGCGGGGCAGGGCGCGCGGGCCCTGGAGTGGTACACGGCGTGGGTGAGCACGACCTACGTGGAGCCGCTCAGCAACCGCACGGTGCAGGGTAGCACGGAGAGCGGCCGCTACGGGGACAGCTCGCCCAAGGAGAGCGCCCAGGGCCTGGTGGGCATCCCCCGCGGCGCCTCGCCCCGGCACATGGAGGGCTGCGCCGCCGACACCGACTACGACGTGCCGCTGCCTCCCGGCGGCCGCGGGCCCCCCGAGGGTGACCCGCCGCCCTGGATCGCCCTGGTAGCCCGCGGCGGCTGCACCTTCAAGGACAAGGTCACCAACGCGGCGCGGAAGCGGGCGGCCGCCGTGGTCATCTACAACGAGGCCCGGTTCGGCAACAGCACCGTCTCCATGTCCCACCTGGGTGAGCGGCGGCGGGGACGGGGGAGGGGGGAGGCGGCTTTGTCTAGCGCGGGGCCGCCTCGGTGAAGCGGGAGCGCGGGGAGCGCGGCGCTGGGCGGCGAGGGATGGGGACGGGGGGAAGCAGAAGTGCCCGTAAAAACGGTACGGAGAGCCTGGGTTTTGTTTCCTTTCCCCCCGTCTTTTAACCCGCCCTAGGCAAACGCTGGGACCGTCTTCTGCCTTCCAAGTTCGGGCCCCGGGTGGCGGAGAAGACGCGGCCAAGCCATCGGAACGGGTGGCCGTGTAACAGCCTGCGGGCGGGGGCGGGGGGGGGGACGACGACACACGGCTGTAGACGGACGATGGGGACACGGTTTTGTTCAGAGCTGCCTTTTTTACTTTGTACCCCCGGGCAGAATGGCTGCAGCCCTGACAGGTAAGGCTGCTTTCCCCCAAGCCGTGAGGAAACGCTCCAGGTATCCCTAGGATGCCGCCTTTAAAGCTCTTTGAAGATAGGTTTTGGTACAGGCTTTACTGTAATAGCCCCGTCGGTCTCTCCTGGGCAGGTCTGTAGGTAAGTCTTAACTGCTGAATGCAGTAGGAAAGCCGAAACCCGGAGAAGGATGTTGACTTGGCTTGTCTGAGCGTGTTGATGATCTGTAGCCTGCAGAAGGGGTTTGTGATTTTTGCTGAGATAAGAACCCAGATGTTCTGTCGCAGCGGTCTCTGCTAGGGCTATGACACTGAAGTCTTGCTGGATTTTTATGGACATGGCAACATCAAGTGCTTAAATCAAAGGGTGATGACCCTCCAAAAAACCCCCCCAAAAACCTCTGCTGTAAAAGTCTGCTTATTTAGACTTCTTAGGAACCAGAAGGCCTTCAGAGGAGGATATAAAGACAAAGAAAACTAAGGAAAAAATGCTGCAGATGTATGTTTCGTTTGGTCCTGATATGAGTTAGTTAATGCCTAGGCCATCTTCTTGGTGGTGAGGAGGAGGAAGATGAGGGGATTGGTTGGTATGCAACTGTAATATGTTTCTAAAGGAAACAAATTTACTTTTTTGTAGTATACTGAGCTGAAAAATCTCAGGGAACTGTTGCTTCACAGCACATGATATATATTGAGTGAAAAACAAATCCCATTTGAATACGAATTACTATCAACTCAGAGGTCAGAAGTGTGATTGCTGTTCCTCTTCGCCTGCTGCTTGCTTGGGTCGATCAGCCTGACTGTTTTCTTCTGTTCTTAATCCACTGTGAAAGTGGAAGTAAGATGTACCTCTGGTGTGGCAGTTTAGTACTTCAGGTACTTTCCTCTTTGCCAGCTGTCAGTTTCTTTTTCTTGCTGCCACACTGTATTGGACAGCCAGTAAAACTAGTCTTTCTTCCTGTGGGAATCTTCCCATATTCATCTCCTTGCCCCATCGTAGCCTCTCATAAATATTACTTTATTCCCTTTGTGGAATTTCTTCCTCTTTCTCTCATCTTGCTTGTTTTATCAATTTTTAATGATTTTTTTTTTCCTGCAATCATCTCTGTGCTGCAGAAGACCTTCTTGGGCTCAGGCACAGGTCTGTACTTGCTGAATCTGTCAGCTGTATTAAAAGAGGTGCTCCCTCACTGCCCTTTCTTTTTTTCCCTCCTTAAATTGGTAGAATGTTGCTGATAAAAAGCTCTGTGTATGTGAAGAGTGTGATTTAATGTATTAAATGTACAAGAGTTCATCTGTACTGACGCTGCCTTCGCAAATGCAGGTTGGACCTCTGGATTGTTGGGATGGGGCAGGAATATAATATAATATCTGATCCCTAGCTCAGCTGGAGTAACAAACCTTTGTTTCATGGTTGAGACTCTCAAAACACATGAATGTTGACAATTTTCAGTGCACTTTGGGAATATAGGAAAGAATTGCTGCTAGTGTTTTAAGCCTTGGATTTTTTGAAAGGGTGTGTGTGTAATCTGTGGAAGACAGGCAAGGGAAAACTGGGAATGTAAAGCTGTGTTTTACAGGATCCAAGTTTACCACTCCTGTGAAGGAGCTTGTGAACCGACGTGAAGAAACAAACCCTGCTTCTGGAAAGAGTGCTGAGAACAAATACTCTGGGAGATCTGCAGTGCTGTAGCTAAGGAGTGGAGCTGTATACATAAGGAACATCCACATAATGGATTTGCACTTAGTGGCACTGAAAATTATGTGAGATGGAACAATGGTTATGGCTGTGAGAGGCAGCAGCCTGAATTATGTGAGGGTGATAAATGGGTAACTTCTCATCTCCAAATTCCATCTTCTCATCCTCCTAAAAGAACCAGCCTTTGATTTTTTTTTTTAATTTTTTTTTTCTTGTGTGTGTGTGTGTGTGCTTTTGTTGGGGGTGGTTTCAGTGATTTTTAGACTTAATTCAACTGGAGGAAAAAGATTCTTGATTAGGCAAAGAAGTGATTTGCTTTAGCTGGTGTTGAAGCATTTGGTAAAGGACAAACGTTGAAGATATTCTGCAGTTCATATTTTTTTGGTGGTTTGTTTCAGGGGTACCTTGTGTGCTTCATGAATGCAGTGAGGAGGGATAGAATCATGGAATCGTAGAATGTGTAAGGTTGGAAGGGACCTTTAGAGGTCATCTAGTCCAACCCCCCTGCAGTAAGCAGGGACTTCAATAGATCAGGTCGCTCAGAGCCCCATCAAGTCTGACCTTGGATATCTCCAGGGATGGGGCCTCCACTGTGTCTCTGGGCAACCTGTTCCAGTGATCTACCACCCTCCTAGTGTAGAATTTTTTCCTAATATCAAACCTAAGCCTTCCCTTTTCTAGTTTAAAACCATTATCCTATTCCTACAGGCCCTCGTGAACAGCTCTTCCCCAGCTCTCCTGTAGGCACCTTAGCATCTAATTAAAGTTTTGGGACAGCAGTGCCCAGAGTCAGAATATGTACCTCCTAGCTAAAGAAGGTTCTTCAAATCTGATTCTACTGATGTGACTCAAGTTTTTTAGGCCTTTACTCTGCCTGAATTAAGTTGTTCAAAATTCTGGGTGACTTTACTCCTGGAGGGAAGTAATAATGAAACAACCTCACGTGATTGGGGTGGGTGTGTGTGTATTTGCCTTTTTCTGGTTGGTTTTTTGGTGGTTGTTCTTGGGTGGTTTTTTCTTCCAATGGAAGATAATCGGTTTACCCAAATGACTCAAGGATTTGTGCTTCAATTATTGGATCTGAATAGTACAAACTCAAACTTCAGTTTTACAGGAATATAGACTTTGCAGGCGGTCTTAATGCTATGCATTTTTGGTGGTGGTGGTGAACTTAATATAATACAGAGGCTGCAAATTCCTTTCCAAAACCAAAATAAATATTGTATGTAAATATTAGCTGGCAGCAGGTTGGAGGGGAGTCTGGAGAAGTGGGGTGTGAAATACTGTGTAGGACAGACTAAGGAGAGTTAGGGGCTCAGTGCTGGCCAAGAAATTAGGGGGAGGCGGAAGTAGATTGCAGTGGAAAGAAAAAGGGATCTTCTAATTCTGTATTTTCCTGTTATACTTAATCCTGGACATCCAGCTGTCTCTAACTCCCTTCTCAAGCTAGGATTTTGGTGATCCTGATCAGAACATAATTGTGATCCCTCGAAGACTATGGGATAGCATATGATTGTGCCTGACAGCCATGCAGTGTTGTGGAGGAAGGGGGGGCTCGCCGTAATCATTTGAAGACAGGTCTGGAGTGGAGCTTTTGTGCATGGCTTGTGGGTTTAAGGGAAGCCTGGGACTTAGCCTGAGTATATGAATTTGGCTAAATAAAGACTATGGTCTTTGGTTTGGTGGAGCTTTTGCCAAAATACACCCAGCTGGTTCTTTCTTTCATTGTCAAGGGGTTTTATCCAAATATATTGAATGAACCTGATGCAACTTTATAGTCAGGGTTTTAAAATCTCATGCTAGCTCCAAAGCAGCAGAATTTGGGTTATTTTGGTATGTACTTAAAGTCTTTGCTACGTTGCTTTATCATGTCATGGTTTAACTCAGCAGGCAAGTAAAACAACCCAGTGGGATGGGGGGAGAACTAAAAAGAAAACGATAAAACTCATGGATTGAGAAAAAGACAGTTTAATAGAACAGAAAAGTAAGGGAATAATAATAGTGCTAAAATAATACACAAAAGTGATGCATGGCACAATTGCTCACCACCTGGAACTGATGCTCAGCTGATTGCTGAGCTGCCCACCTCCCAGCCAACTTTGCCAGTAGCATGCTGAGCATGAAGCCATATGGTAACGGAATATCCCTCTGGCCAGTCGGGGTGAGCTGTCCTGGCTGTGTCCCCTCCCAATGTCTTGCTGCTTCCTGTCTTCTTGTTGGCAGAGCAGTATGAGAGGCTGAAAAGTCCCTGACTGCTCATCAACAGCTAAACCCATCAGTTTATCAACATTATTCTCATCCTAAACCCCAAACACAGCACTGACCAGCTGCTAGGAAAAAAATCAAGGTGAGATTTGGTAAGATGAGATTGGGGTAGATGTTGGAGACAAAGCTTGTCATCGGCTCATTAGCATATTGTTACGTGTTTGGTAAAGAACAGATACATTTGTTTGGACCAGGGGCAAAAGAGAACATTCACTGCTAATTGTGGCAATATTTGTAGAGTGCCTATGCTTAAATAGATCTGAGGGCTGACCTCAAACATTTTTGCCAAGGTGCTCACTCTGGGAGCTTTCTGGTGTTTCTCATGAGGACGGAAACCAGAGTATGTCTGTAGTCGTTTTCCAGATGATAGAAAATGATCTTTATTATCTTGTAGGCATGAATGGGAATAAATGTGATAGTTTGGGCTGCCTGGAATCAAGATCTGTATCTGTACTACTTTTTCCTTAACAGGATAGTGCTGGTTTCCTTTTGCAAGAGGAGACTAGCAGTAAAACTGACCTTGGCACACTGGCAGGAAACTTTCAGAGTTCCACATTTGCCCTCCTTTGCAGGTATCATAAGGAACCACCAGGTCTCATTGCTTTATTTGGATGATAATGGTTGAGGGGAGAAAAGTACATACCAGATTTTAACTCTCCCTGATACCTCTGTAGCATACTACTTGAAGTAAGGAGAGGGGTTGGAAGACTTTTGAATTTCTGAGGGCAGACTTTGACCTGTTTAGGAGGCTGGTTGGCAGAGCCCATTGGGAGGCAGCCCTGAGGAGCAGAGGGGTCCAGAAAGACTGGACATTCTTGAAGGAAGGGTATCTTTCAGGAGCAGGCTGTCCCCATGTGCTGAAAGACAGACCCATGGGGAAGACCACCAGCCTGGCTGAACAGAGAGATTTGGCTGAATCTCAGGGCAAAAAGGAGAGTTTGTGGCCTTTGGAAGAAGGGAAAGACAACTCAGGAGGGCTACAAGGATGCAGGGATAAAATTAGAAGGGCTAAGGCCCAGCTAGAATTTCATCTGGCTACTGCAGTTAAAGACAATAGTAAACATTTCTCCAAGTACATTAGCAACAAAGGGAGGACTAAGGAAATTAACATCCTTTATTTGATGCATGGGAAAGCATAGTGACAAAGGATGAGGAAGAAGCTGAGGTAATTAATGCTTGCTTTGCCTCAGTCTTTAGCAGCAAGACCAGTTGTTCTGTGGGTACTCGGTCCCCTGAGCTGGATGACAGGGATGGGGAAGCAGGACAAAGCCTCTGTAATCCAAGGGGAAATGGATAGCTACTTAGATATTCAGAGGTCTATGGGGCCAGAGGGAATCCACCCAAGGGTGCTGAGGGAGCTGGCAGAGGTGCTCACCAAGCCACCTTTCATTTATCAGTGCCCGTGGCTAGCCAGGAAGGTCCCAGTTGACTGGAAGTTAGACAGTGTGATTCACATCCACAAGAAGGGTCAGAAGGAGGGTCCAGGGAACTACAGGCCTGTCAGTCTGAACTATGTGCTGGGGAAGGTTATGGAGCAGATCATCTTGAGTGCCATCAGGCATCATGTACAGAATAACCAGGTGATCAGGCCTAGTCAGCACGGTTTTATGAAAGGCAGGTCCTGTTTGAGTAACCTGATCTCCTATGACAGGGTGACCTGAGTGATGAGGGAAAGGCTGTGGATGTTGTCTACCTAGACTTCAGTAAAGCCTTTGACATGTTTCCCACAGCATTCTCTGGGAGAAACTGGCTGCTCATGGCCTGGATGGGCATGCACTTTGCTGGGTAAAAAACTGTCTGGATGGCCAGGCCCAAGGAATTGTGAAAGAAGTTAAATCCAGTTGGTGTCTGCTCACAGGTGGTGTTCCCCAGGGCTCAGTACATGGGCCAGTACTCTTTAATGTCTTTACCAGTGATCTGCATGAGGAGATTGAGTGCATCCTCCGTCCTTTGCAGACAACACCAAGTTGAGTGGGAGTGTTGATCTGCTTGAGGGTAGGGAGGCTCTACAGAGGGATCTGGACAAGCTGGACTGGTGGGCTGAGGCCAGCTGTATGAGGTTCAACAAGGCTCATTGCTGGCTTCTGCACTTGGGTCACAGCAGGCCTGTGCACCACTACAGGCTTGGGGAAGAGTGGCTGGAAAGCTCTTGGCAGCAAGAAAAGGACCTGGAGGTGTTGGTCAATAGCTGTCTGAATATGAGCCAGCAGCATCCTGGCTTGTATCAGGAATAGTGTGGCCAGCAGGACTAGAGAAATGATCATTCCCCTGTACCCAGCACTGGTGAGGCTGCAGCTTGAGTACTGTGTTCACTTTTGGGCACCTCACTGTAAGAAGGACATTGAGGTGTTCGAGTGTGTCCAAAGAAGCACAACAAGGCTGCTGAAGGGTCCAGAGCACAACTCCTGTGAGGAGTGGTTGAGGGAACTGGGGTTGTTTAGCCTGGAGAAGAGGAGGCTGAGGGGAGACCCTACTGCTCTCTATAACTACCTGGAAGGAGGTTGTAGCCAGGGGTGTGTGTGTCTTCTCCCAAGTAACAAGTGATAGGAGAAGAAGAAATGGCCTCAGGTTGAGCCAAGGGAGGTTTAGATATCAGGAAAAATTCTTTCACTCAAAGGGTTGTCAAGTGCTGGTGCAGGCTCCACAGGGGAAGTGGTTGAGTCACCATCCCTGGAGGTATTTAAAAGACTTGTAGATGCAGTGCTTAGGGACATGGTTTAGTGGTGGACTTGACAGTAGCAGGCTAACAGTTGGACTTGATCTCAGAAGGGCTTTTCTGACCTAAACAATCCTGTGATTCTCAACCTAGAAAAGAAAAATTACTCCAGCAAGGGTTATTTACTCAAAACTAGAAAGTGCTAGAAAGGTAAAGCCAACAAAACACACTTGTAAGTAGACATGTATGTGATACTTGGAGTTCTTTTTATAAATGTCATTTGAGGTCTCCAAGTTGTGTTGCAGTTGAAGAAGCGGATGGAATGACTCAACAGCATTGCAGCCTTTGCATAGTGTGCTTCAGAACAGAAGTCTAAAATTAGTGAGGAATGAGTTAAAGCCCTGAGTCTTAGAGGCTGCTCAGGGCAACTGCTGCTGAGACTGCTCTTGTTCTTTTTGTAATTATTTCACAATTCTTTTTCTTTCTTTTCCTTCTTCTCTCTCGTGGCCTTCAAGGTCATTGTGTTTATTTGCATGTATTTTTAATGGCAGGTTCATCACCAAGTTCTTTGAAAAAGTCCATTAAAAGCATCTTAACAGGTATTTAAAAATGTATGGCATACTTGTGTATATTCTAAAACTGGGAGGTGTCTTGGTGTCCAGCAGCCATTGCACGGAAGTATCCTCACTTCCATTTCAAGGCAATAACTGGCTTGGATGTGCCAGTGACTAAACAGAGAAAGGCATTACTGATGACTGAAGGGGTTTTTAAATGCCTCTTTGCTGTAAACCATGCAGAGAGCTAGATAGCAGGATTAAACTGACTCATTTCTGGATTGAGGAGGAAAAATTCATTGAAACATTCAGGCTGCCTCTAATCTCAAAGCTTTCTTTTCTTCCCCAAACCTGAATGGCACCACATAAACCTTAAATCTGAATAAAACCCCAGCACTCCTGTAGTGTTCCCTAGCCATCCTTATGCACCCCTCATGTTACTTGCAACTCTTACAGTGGATTAAGGACATGGACGTGCCTGGATCTGCCCTATAGGTATAATGGTTATTACAGTAGGTGACCAGAAGTAGGATGGTTGTGTAAGGTGAAGCTGAAAAAGGGTAACTGGCATCGAGATAGGAGGGTTGTTCAACTAGTAAGTGGAACCTTTAGTATTTTATTCATAGCAGGCTGTCTGTACCTTATGGAGGGAGGAGCTGCTTTGTGCAGAGGTGAAACTTCTGCAAATTCCTCTTGGTGTGGTAGCAGTGTGGCCGGTTTGAGGTGTCACAGCCAGAACCATCTCAACTAAAGGAGTTTGTTTTAAATAGTTCATAGAAATAACTGTGTCTTAGGCAGAGAGGTGGTTGAGACTAGCATGCTGCTTTGGATTTTGAAAATCCCCAGCTGATGTAATGTTATAAATTAGGCACCCATTTCTTTTGGCATAGTAGTGAATCTAACACAGCCAGGAGGGAAAAAGACTTTTAAGTAGTGGGAGGTCTTGTCGCAGGTAGGTAATCATGTGAAGCTAAAACAGTGGCTGTGACATTGCAGCTTCAGCTTTTCAGCTAGAAACAGACACACACACCCCCTTCTTCTGCCTTCACCGTGAATCAAGCTTAGTTTCTGCCTTTCTCAGGGGTAGGAGTGCAAAGTAATCTATAAGGCCATGACTTATCAAGGGTGTATAGCAGTGTTTGTATGCAGAAAGTAAGAACTGTTCAAATAAAATAGCACAGGCCAGTGAAAAGGCAACATTTTTAACAACTGCTTTTGTTTTTTACATGTTTTGTGATACTTAGGTTAGATGATTTTGAGAATAATGGAGATGCTTCCAGACAAAATGGAGTAAGACTCTAGTCACAGAAGATCTTTGGTTTTTGTTAGTTGGTTTTAACAATATCTTACTGGTTTTGTTGGCAGTATGGTGCTTAAAGGTCAGTGGTTTTTTTAACAAGGTGCTTTTTTGTATGGACTGAGTGCTTTCAAGTTTTAATATAATAGAAAAATCCTTCAGTTCCCAGTGCTCCCAAGAGTCCTGGTGTATTTCTTGACAAGTCATTGTCATGAAGTTTCACTACATTTTGAATACTTAGTATCAAATAGTCTTTAAGTATTTCAATATAATATAATTTAATATTAAATATCTGAATCTTTTTTCTCTTTTTGTTCACATATCCAGTGTAATTGTGCTATGGAGTCAGATTGAGAGTTAATTGAATGTGTCTCTTTGTGATATTCACAGGCTGTCTCCAGCTGCAGCTAAAAATTCCTACACTTGGGAAATAAAAGGCCAGCTGTTCTGAGTTATGTGTTAGAACTTGTGCAACTTCCAGATGTGTATCACCTGCTTGGGTTTTTCTTTGCATGGTATCCACATCGCACCTCACTGTGTGGAACAGGGACTATAGGACCTCGAGCAGCAAAGATGTTGAAGTTAATGTTGTGCTTGAGAGTTTCATAAAGTTAATAAAGAGCTCTTTGCTAATGAATGGTATATCAAGTCTGCTGTGCCTGGAGAACCCCCTGAGGTTTTCCTGTAACATTGCTTGCTGATCGTAACAGAAGGGCCCAAACTACTGGGGGATCTTGACAGGCTGGAAAGATGGGCCCGGGTGAACCTAATGAGGTTCAACACTGCCAAGTGTAAGGTGTTGCGCTTGGGCCACAAGAATCCCAGACATAGATACAGACTGGGAGAAGAGCTTCTTGAGAGTAGCCCTGCTGAGAAGGACCTGGGTGTCATAATGGCTGAGAAACTTAACATGAGCCAGCAGTGTGCTCTTGCAGCTCGCAAGGCCAATGGGATCCTGGGCTCCATCAGAAGAGGGGTGGCCAGCAGGGACAGGGAGGTGATTGTCCCTCTCTACTCTGCCCTCGTGAGGCCCCACCTGGAGTACTGTGTCCAGATCTGGGGCCCCCAATACAAGAAGGATGTAGAACTGTTGGAGAGGGTTCAGAGGAGGGCCACAAAGATGATTAGAGGGCTGGAGCACCTGCCCTACAAGGAGAGGCTGAGGGAGCTGGGCTTGTTCAGCCTGGAGAAGAGAAGGCTGTGGGGGAACCTCATTGCAGCCTTCCAGTACCTGAAGGGAGATTATAAACAGGAGGGGAATCAACTTTTTAAAAGGGCAGATAATGGCAGGACAAGGGGGAATGGTTTAAAGCTAAAGGAGGGAAGGTTTAGATTAGATATTAGGGGGAAGTTTTTTACAGAAAGGGTGATGAGGTGCTGGCACAGGCTGCCCAGAGAAGTAGTGGATGCCCCATCCCTGGAAGTGTTCAAGGCCAGGTTGGATGGGGCCCTGGGCAACCTTGGGTAGATCCAGGCCTGAGGTTGGTGGCCCTGCCTGTGGCAGGGGGGTTGGAGCTCTATGATCCTTGGGGTCCCTTCCAACCCTTGCCATTCTGTGAGTCTATTGCCAAGCCAGGACGCTGACATTTCCACTGTCATGACTGACTTCTTTTTTTCTTCTCCCCCCTCCAACAGGGACAGGAAATACAGTGGTGATAATGGTTGGCTATCCCAAAGGAATAGAGATCTTGGAGCCGGTCCGAAGAGGGATCCCAGTGAAAATGACCATCGTTGTTGGCACGCGGCACGTGCAGGAGTACATCAGCGGCCAGTCGGTTGTGTTCGTGGCCATCGCCTTCATCACCATGATGATTATATCGCTCGCCTGGCTTATCTTCTACTACATACAGCGCTTTCTGTACACAGGGTCACAGTTTGGAAACCAGGTAATTGAAGAGGATGATGCTTCAGAGTATTTACCGTCTCCTGTCAGATCGGTTGCCTAACTTTGGTTGTTTATTGAAGCATTCTTGACAGCCTGTGCCTGCTTGCTACTTTAACATCTGTGGATGCTACTCGGTAGTGGTTAGTGAGGCTAATAAGTGTGCTAATTGGCACCACAGGTTTGGCTAGTTGTAATTATTAGATACCTGTATGAAGTCGTGAGAAATACATTAGGCACTTGTCAACAACTGAGTAAAGGCAGCTGCTTCTGTGATTTGTCACCTAACTTAACTTCCTTTTAACATGAAAAAAGTATTCTCATTCTGAAAGTACTAATTTCCCTAATCAGAGTTTTTTCTCTAATGCAGAGAAACTCTGGTAATTTTTTTCTTAAAATCCACAAATAATTAGGGCTAACATTTTTGTTATAAAGCTTTATGAAGGATGCTTTTGATACTTGAATCACTACTTCACTGTAGAATGGCGGCAGACTAGAAGGACCATGTGTGGTGAGTTTCAGCTCTTCTGGACTATCTGAAATACTGAGAATAGTAGGAGTATTGGGAAGGTCAGGAAGGAATAACTTTGCTCCTTAATTTGCCCCTTCCAAATTCTTGTTTTTCTTTGACAAGCATAAAAAAGTCAGCTTTATGTGTGGTTGGTTTTTTTTCCCCCTCTGAAAGAAGTACTTCCTCATAGAATAATTTAGGTTATTTGACTGCTGGGGGCTATCTGGTTCAAACTCCCCTTCACTTAAGAGAACAGTTTGGATTTGTTGAAGACCTAGTCCAGCTGAGTTTTTATAAGTATCTTTGGATGGCATTTCCCTGTGCTTTTCAACATTTGCAGATAGGTTAGTTTCCTTCCATGGTCAGCAGCAGCTCTACCAGAGTTTTTAACTAACAGTAAAAAAAAAAAAAGTTGCACTTGTTTTTCTTGAAAAACCACAGAGAACTGTTTGCTAAATTCTTAGTTCAGAACAAAAAAAAGTTTCAAATGACTGCTTATCTTGTGGACTTACCCTATCTTCTGTTTGAACATGTAGATTCTAGCTTTAGGGGAGGAAGGAGGTGAATTTGTTTGCCTTTAAGAGTCTGAGCTTGATTTGGACTTGCAGGATTCTTCTAGGAGAATATTTAATTTCTCTTTTTTTAGTGATTGATGGTGACACAGAGGATTTCTGTGTTGGTTAAACTTGCAGTCTACTTGAAATGTTGGTTCCCTAGAGTTTTTTACTAAGCCTTGGAACTTGTCTTGGACCCTACATTCTGAGGATGCTTTCAAGAAAACAAAATTTTTGAGAAGTGTTTATAGAAAGAGGGGTGTGTTTGTGTTGTAGCAGTTGTTTGATGAAGAAAGCTGCTGCTTTGTTACCTTGGCTTTAGGGTAGAGCTGTGGTTTAGCTTGTTACCCCTGACCCTCATTGCCTCTGGTGGGGTGGGGAAAGGAATTGGAAGAAAAATGTAAAAACTCATGGGTGGGGATAAAGGCAATTTACTGGGACAGGAAAAGAAGAGGAAGGTATCAACAGTAATACTTACAAAATAATAGACAGAGCATGTGATACACGGTGCAGTTTGTTCACCATCTGAAGCCCACTGCCCAGCTTGTCCCCAGCAGTGACCTCTCTTCTCTGGTCAGCATTCATATATGTAAACTAAGCATGATGTCATATGCTATGGAATATCCTTTTGGCTAGTTTGAGTCAGCTGTCCTACTTCCCAGCTTCTTGTGAAAATTAATGCTATCCCAGCTGAAAACCAGGACATTATCCTCTCCTTACTCTATGCCATCTCTGTCATGCCCAGATCCTACACTTTTCTCAGTTTCATAAAGTTAATCCTTCATTAATTTGGGTGATTTTTATGGTAATGCTGTTGACACAGCATATAGCAGTTGTAGTAGTGATGATACAGAATGGCAGGGTTAATTAGCAGTTACATAATCCAATTTAATTTATTGGCTGTTCTCCCCCCAAGCTAAAATACCTTTGAGGCACACATGGGACTCCCCCATCATTCTGCATCACACACCAAGTGCACTCAGGTCTGGGAGCAAAAGCAATCCCACAAATGGGTTTGACTTTGCCTGAAACAGGGCTAACCCAGACTGTCTTTGCTAATGTACTCATACACACTATGGGGACTGTCTCCTACAGTATGTAACATTTTTGATTGGGCAGGGCCAGCCTCTAGACCCCCAGAATTGACTAACCAGGTGACCTTTGCTAAATGTGTATCCCAGTATTTGGAGGTCCCACCACCCATTGCTTTTGGAGTAGTCTTTAGCAGCCCTTCCCAGAGGCTGGAGCATGGTGGGGGATGTGATACACCCACTCCATGCCATGCTCCTTGGGCCAGGTGTCTGTGAGGGTGTTCTGGAAAGGACTCCCATTGTCTGGGTCAGTTCTTTCTAGGGTGCTACGTTGCCACAGAACTTGCTTTTCAAGGTCCAGGAATAGTGTTCTGGGCACTGGCATGGAGCATGGGATATGTTTCCAGCCAGATGGTGGCTGCTTCCACAGCTGTAAGTACATGGTGCTTGCCCTAGTGGGTCTATGGGAGAGTGATGTAATCTATCTGCCAGGCCATATTTGTATTTCAGCCATCCTCCTTCATACCAGGGAGGCTTTAACTGCTTGGCTTGCTTCATTGCAGTGCATGTTTCACTTTCATGGATAACTTGTTCAGTGGTGTCCATGGTCACATCCACCCCTCAGTCACGAGCCCATCTGTATGTTGTATCCCTTCCTTGATGGCCTGAGTTGTCATGGCCCCACTGAGCTATAAATAATTCACCCTTATATTGCCAGTCCAAATCTGCCCAAGTCACTTCACTCTTAGCAGCCTGACCCATCTTCTGGCTTTTTTGATGTTCCTCAGTGGCCCAACTCTTTGGTGCGTGGGCATCTGTGTAACAGGGTTTTAGAACTACCTTCTTTAGCCAGGCAGCAGTAGCTTGCCACAATGGGGCAGCCCAGGTGAATTGAAACTGGCTTTCAGAAGAACTTCAGCTGTTTTCTTCCCTTTCTCACAGACTTCTCATGCTGTGTTGCCCCATACAATGATGTCAGTGTGTTGCAGGTGTTCTTGGAGCCTCACCCTGTTCCAGCACAGTCTGGATCAGTCAGACAAACAGTGAGCCACAAACAGTGGGGCTGTGTTTCTACCCCTGGGCAGTAGATTCCAGGTGTCCTGGATGACCCCTCCCATGTGAAGGTGAAATGTGACCTGCACTCTGCTGCCTAAGGGATCAACAAAAGTGCATTAACAGTATCAACTGTGGTGTACCCCTTGGGTGCCTTTGACTCCAGTTCAGACTGAAGTTCCAGCACGTTGAGCACAGCGGCACTCAGAGGCAGTGTAACTTCAGGCCACAATGGCCTACTGTCAGTCTCCCTTAGACTTCTGCACTGTCCATATGGGTCTCTTAAAGGGTGAGTGAGTCTTGCTGATCACTCCCTGACTCTGCAGTTGACAGATCAGCTTATGAATGGAAATCAGGGAGTCTTGGTTGGTGAGATACTGCTGCTGGTGCATAATTGTGGTAGCAGTTGGCACCTGTTTGTCCTTTGAGCCTCAGCAAACCCACAACAGAAAGGTATTCTGAGAGACCAGGTGAGGTAGATAGGTGCTTAATTTTCTCTATCTCCAGGCAGCTATGCCAAAAGCACACTGGTACCCTTCTGGGTCCTTGAAACACCCTCTGTGCCTAGGATGCATGGAGCCTCTGGGCCAGCCACAATGGGGTGCGTTTGCCACTCATTCCCAGTTAGGCTTACTTCAGTTTCCAATACAGTTAGCTGTTGGGATCCCTCTGTCACTCCAGAAACACAAATGTTTTTATTCCCTTGATGGCATTAAGATGCACTGCAGCAGTGTCCACTAGAGCCTTAAACATCTGTGGATCCGATGTGCCAAGCTGTTGGATCCACAGTCTGATAAACCCAATTGCCCTTTCTTCTTTCTGGCTGGAAGCAGTGCACCTCTGCAACTGTAATCCTGGTCACTGTCTTTTTGACTCACTTCTAAATGTGACCCTTCAGGAGGCTCATAAATGTGGTCAGGCCTTCCACTCAGTCTGGGGAGCTCACTGGAAACTGCAGTGGCATTTTTCCTGGAAGAATCCCTTTTTGTGATCATCTCTCCTTGCAACTCATGTACTCATGTCTTTAGGGCTGAGGTGGGTTTTCTATCCCATTTATGCATTTGCTCTCAGTGGTTATGCACATAAAACCCCAGGGTCCCTTGTGGTGTGTAGCCTGAGGGGAGAAGGGGTGGTAAAAGAATGGGAGAAAGTATCCTCTTCTGTCCTCCCCATCAGTTGGCTCTGATTATTAATGAATTCCAAGAGATGTCATCTTAATACAGGCATAACAGCAATGCCACATACAAACACCAGCTGATCTGTGATGATACTGTATCATAAGTCAATATCACACAGTACAGCAAAATGAAAATCCCACCCCCTTCTCCCAGAGGTGATAACACTGCAGGGAATATACATACCACAAAGTGACTAGTAACTATTC
Source organism: Laterallus jamaicensis coturniculus (assembly GCA_022605575.1). Classification (NCBI taxonomy): domain Eukaryota; kingdom Metazoa; phylum Chordata; class Aves; order Gruiformes; family Rallidae; genus Laterallus; species Laterallus jamaicensis. The sequence goes on along the minus strand of JAKCOX010000023.1, from coordinate 5,231,730 downwards.
ACTTAATATAACAAATTCATGTAACGACTTTGTTTTAACATGTTATGGACAGATCTGTCCTTATCTCAACTCTTTATGCCCCAAGTTGGGCACCAAAAAGGGCTCTCATGGTTTAGTCCTAGCTGGTAGCTGCTGTTCACTCACTCCTCTCCCTGGTGGGATGTGGAAGAGAATTGGAAGGAAAAGGTAAAACTGATGGGTTGGGGTAAGGACAATTTACTGGGACAGCAAAGGAAGTGGAAAATAACAGTACTTACAAGACTATATAAAGCAGCAGATAGTGCAATTTGCTCGCTGTCCAAGCCCAATGCCCAGTGTGTCCCTAAGCATCAATTGGTTGTCCCAGGCCAGCTCCCTTTATATCCAGAGCATGATGCTGTCTGGTATGGAATATCCCTTTGGTGAGTTTGGGTCAGCTGTCCTGGCTGCGTTCCTTGTCAGCTTCTTCTGAAAATTAACATTATCCCAGCCAAAAAGCAGGACAGATGATGAATGCCAAGGGAAGTTCAAATGCTTTGTAAGTAATTTTAAGAGCATTTTTTAGGTTAAATGTTACACTTCCCAGAAATATGTACCACAAACCTGTAATAGATTTTTGCCATTGGGCTTGTCATGTAGATGCTTCTTAAATGAAATTGTATAGCTTTGGAGGGTCGTGCCACTGTTCCTCAACTCTCTCTTTAAAAAGGCCATTGAAAATAGAAGTGTATAAAACTATGCAAAGTTTGATAATACTGTGAATATCTTGCTGAAGGTCTATCATTAGAAGCCTTAAAAGAATTTCAAGCCACTTTTCAGACCTGAATGTTATTTTGCTTGGCTTATTGACTTAAGTGGGATGAAAATTTGGGAGTTAAGTACACCATGCTTTAATGAAGTAAGTTACTGAGTAGCTGCTAAGTGGAGGTCAAAAGTGGGGTGCAAAGATTTATTCTAACATCAGTTTAGCAGTAAATCCTTGGAAGAGCTTCTTGCTGCTGAAGATGAAACAGGACTCTGCAGAAAGCCCTGGGATGATAGAGAAGGTGGAACAGGCTGCTGCTGGTGGCTGTCCATTCCTGAGAGAACTTTCAGACTAATTCTTTTTAACATCACAAAAAGTACAAAAGTTTCAGTTTTCAATACTAGGAGTTTGTAGAATGGTATGAGTCACTGTAATTACCATTTCAGAGAAAAGCTGCCATTATGGTTTTCTTTTATCCCTTTCTGGTATCTCATCAGCAAGGGTCAGTGCTGGACAGATCAACATCTGTTAATGGGGAGTGTTGAGGTTCTTGGTTTCTGGCAGCGGCCAGCGCTTTGTCTGGGAGCACAGTACTGCTTTCTTCCCTTGCCTCTCCCCCGTGCATAATCAGGACTGTTACTGTATAGAAGCCCAATATGGTTTCTGATGTCTGCTAAGCCTTCCCCGTGTCTCCTCTGCACAATGTGCCCTTTCAGGGCGAAGCTTTGTGTGATGTGCGAGGCGGCGTTTAACCGAGGGGGGAGCGTTCGGAGCTGCAGCAGCCGTTTGACCCGGTGGCCAGCTGTGGGCTGCCCGGCAGGATTCCACCTTCTCTCATGCTTGTGCAAAGCCTCCGGCGGCGCTGCTGTTGGCTCAGGGGCTCGCCCAGCCGGAACGGTTGGTTATAGGGCTGTTGCTTCAGCTCCCATACCTTTAAAGCCAAAACTAGGGTCAGTTTTCCTGTGCGGGAACGCCCTCGGTGCTGGCAGTGGTGGTACGAGGATGTTGTACTTCAGCTTGGTGCCCGTAATGCTGTCCAGTTCATTGTGACAGCAGGATGCTTCACAGATGATGTTTGCTGCTGTGCCCTGAGAATGCAGACCTCGCAGTTCTTCAGCATCGGGTGGCTGGGAGTAGTTTGTAAACAAATCGGCCCGCCAGAGATGAATCTCGCAGTGCATCCAGAAGCCCTAGTAATCCGCATGGGAAGTGTTTGCCAGTTATGAACTGTAACTCTTAAGACTAACTCATGTACTAATGTTCAAAATCTTTATTCTAGGGACATAGGAAAGAAACCAAGAAAGCAATCAGCCAGCTTCAGCTGCATACTGTGAAACGTGGAGACAAGGTAAATTTGGTGGCTCTGATTGGTGATGTGTGATTTAAAAGTTGGTGTAATGCCTTCATAGAATTTCGACTAAAATTCTTACAGTGTAGTTGCAGGGTGACTTTTAGAATTTTAGGCTCACTTTAGCACCTTTTCTTAGAAGGCCAGGCTTAAAAATGAAGAGTCAAATCTGAGCTACTTACGAAATGTAAGGCTGTTTTGTTGCAAGTTGTACCTGGTTATACAGAACCTTGCAGGAGACTACAGGGCTGATGCTGCAAAGATGAGGAAGCACTAATATCTTACCAGCACTTGAAAACATCAACAAGTGGATTGCAAAATACTTCCTAGGACTGATCGATTGCGCAGTTCTTAGAGCTGATGTAATGCTTTGTTTTTGTAAAAGAACATCCATCTTTTTTTTTTATTGATCTGAAGGTCTTAGAAATCTAAAAAGCTTTGGAAAATGAAACACTTGCTTCGTCTTTTGGCATACAGTGCATTAAAGGAACTGTATGGATCTACTTGAAGCGTAAATTTTTTAGACATACAATTCTCTGTATTAAAGCTATTTTAAAAATTAAAACAGCTTTCAAAAAGTTAGCTTGGACAGCATGTAGCCTGAACTCATGGCTGTATTACAGTAGCTGAAAAAGGAAAAGGCAAGGTTTTGGAAGTATTATTTTAGTCAAGAGTTTTAGGCAGCTGTGATCCTAGGTGCAAAATCAGTTTCTAACTAGACCTTTGCTACTACATAGACATTTTTCCCCACCCTTATTTGTCTTATGGACTGATTTGCTCAGAGATGAAAAACAAGGATTAGTTTTTTAATCCATGAATGAAATGAAGGTGAGAGTGGACATTTATGTGTAAGATCTTTAAACACCGTGGCTCAGCAGAAGCTGTTGGGCTCAGGTCAGATGCTACAGAGAATGTCTCCTTCATGCAGTAAATCAGTTTGGAAACGAAAAGCGCCCGGCTGTCTTTGAACTCCCCTCGTTTCCTCAAATGCATTCAGCATTTTTATGTAGTGTTTCACCACGATTTGTGTCTTTTAATTATATTCTAAATTCCATCAAAAAGTAATCTGTTTCAGGCTGTGAACAGAGGGGTGTTTGTACTTCTGCTCACACAGTGCTGAGATCAGAGAGCAAGAAAGGCGGAATTGAACCAAAACTTGTGTAAAGCAGTATCAAAGCAGCACATCAGCATAGGAAGCAGTGGATGCAAAAGGGTCATGATGAAACCTATGGTGGGAACCACCAGGAAGCTGTTAACTGCTTTTAGCTTGATGTTCAGTAAAGCACTAAAAATGATTTGAATTACGATATTTTTGCAGTGTAGCAGGTGGTTCCTTCCTGTCAATATATGCTTGACTAAAATAAAATGGGGGGACTGAAGTGTCGTAGTATGCTGGTTGTAACTGTGAATGCCATTTTAGTTAAAGTAGAGTGAGATTAAATTAAAATCTCTCAATTAAAGTAGAGGTTTTCTGCTTGGTAAATCACGTTGTCTAATATGATTTGAATCAGCTTCCTATCAGCAAATTTATGTAACTTGATGTAGAATTACTTTCATGAACTAATGTAAATTTATCTGGAAATACAGTCCCATCTACTCCCTAAACATGCTTTTTTTTTTCTTTAAATATTTCCTTTCAGCTGTTTTATTGTGACAACAGTACAGACTTTCATTATTACTTCACTTGGGGTTGATGTATTTAACTAAAAATAGGTCAATATTTTAAAAGTGCACTTGCTATCATGTAGATCTTTACTGAGAAGCTTATGGGATTATTGTAAAATGGACGCTCCTTTGGGTATATACTACATACAATATGCTAGGTCTTTCTCTCTTGTACAGAATAAAAACCTATTTGTTTATAGAATAAATACTTTGCTTATCTATAAAAAAGTCTTAATTTGATTTCCTTGGGAATTTAAGGCATTGATTATGTAAATTGATAGCGTGCAGAGGAGGATAGCACGCAAGTTCAGCTTGCCTTGAACTTGAAGTTTGCTTGCAGTACTGATTCATTTCTTTGTGGTAATGAAATTGAAGTGCTTCAATTAGCAGTAAACACAAAATACTTATTTTGTGAGGGATGAATGGGAATGTTCTCTGTTCATCTAATACTTATGTTTTGTACAGCTCAATTAGTACTGAACTATTTCTTTTGTCTGGAGATACTGATCATATTTGCACTGCAGCTATAAGCATAGGTTCAAGAAGGCATTAAGACCTGTTAGAAAAGATATTTAATGCATAGAAATAAACAAATTAAGGTGGGGAATTACTGGTTTTTTGACTGCCTGGTGTGAGCTTGTAGAGAAGTTTTAAAACAATCCCAAATTTTCCATATTTCAGTTTTCTTCTAGCTACCACGGGATATCTGCTAGGATGTGGTATAAAAAAGAAAAAAGTGGGGAAGAAGGGATTTGCAGTATTCAACCCCAAGAATCTTGTCCTGCTTAAGCATTTGCAGGTCTTTGGAACCATCTGTTAAGACTTAAATTATGCACTTTGATCTAAGTTGGCCCCTTTTAAAATGCCTTTGTTTTATAGTACTTTGAACTGAATTTGTGCTGTGTTCCTGTGAGCAAAACCAATGCTTGAGACTTAACAAATCACTGAAGGTACTATGTATAGCTATTTAAGTAAGAAAAACAAAGTTTGTCTGCTTTTAGCACTTGGTATCACTTGATCAAATCACCTCTTCATGGAATCTTGAATTAAATGAGGGAGATGGTTTTGTTTGCTGAACCATTTAATACATTTTACTTTCTGTGAAGCTAGCTGTTAGAGTTTGCTTAGTAATGAAATGTGGATTCATGTATTTAATGAATGGATTGTGGAGTAATGCGTTTAAATGTGTTGTCATCTTTAGGGTTTAGATGTTGATGTGGAAAACTGTGCTGTGTGCATTGAGAACTATAAACTGAGAGACACTGTCCGAATTCTGCCATGCAAGTAAGTTGCTGTCTTTATTCTTTCCTCCTGAGCACGTTTCCCCTAACAAACACCTGATGAGATTTCTGGAAAGTCTTCTGAAACACTGATGGCAGAGCTGAAGCTGTGCCATTTGTAGGCATCTTACATGTTGCAGGGCACTGGGAGACAGTGTAAGCACTTTGTGTTTATGCAGGGAAAAGGAGCAACTGGGAGAAGTGTAGTAGCAAGGAAGCTCTGTTTCACTCCTAAGTTAGAACTGTTTGCTGTTGAACTGGTATTTCTGTGGTGTCCTTGAGGCTGGTTTCATCTCTTACATCAGAAAGCTAGCATGAAAAGAGATGTTCCAGAACTTACTGTTATGTCTGTCCTAGTAAAATAAGCAGTTCCTAATTGTCAGGGTTATTAAGGCATGGGGTGAGTGTTTAACATAGCAACTTGCGTATAGATGGAAGGAATAGTGTGTGGCTCTCGTGATGCCATTGCTGTGGTTTAACCCCAGCAGCAGCTCGGCCCCACACAGCTGCTTGCCCGCTCCCCCAGAGGGATGGGTGAGAGAATTGTATTAGTAAAAGTGAGAAAACTTGTGGGTTGAGATTAAGACAGTTTAATAGGCAAAGCAAGAGTCATGTGTGCAAAGAATTAATTCCCTGCTTCCCCTGGGTGGGCAGGTGTTCAGCCATTCCCAGGAAAGCAAGGCTCCATCATGCCCAGTGCTACTTGGCAAGACAAATGCTATCATTCTGTATGTCCCCAACTTTCCTCCTTCCCCCAGCTTTATACTCTGAGCATGATGTCATATGGTATGGAATATCCCTTGGGTCAGCTGTCTGTGTCCTCTCCCAACTCCCTGTGTGCCCCTACCCTGCTCACTGGTGGGGTGAGAAGCAGAGAAGGCCTTGGCTCTGTATAAGCGCTGCTCAGCAAGAACAAAACCATCCCTGTGTTGTGAACACTTGTTTCCAGCACAAATCCAAAGCACAGCTCCCTCCTGTGAAGAAATAACTCTATCCCAGCCACAACCAGCCAGGCTTTCCTGCTAAGTTCTAAAGGGCATTTCTTTTCTTTAGGCACATCTTCCACAGGACGTGCATTGACCCTTGGCTTTTGGACCACCGAACTTGTCCAATGTGTAAACTAGACGTTATCAAAGCTTTGGGATACTGGGTACGTTGCACACTTACTTTAATCTTCAAGGTACAAGTGCAGTATGGGAGGCAAGACTTCATGTAACTGTTCAGAATGAGAGCAGTTGTTACTTGATGAGACTGAAGAAGCCGGGCAAAGATGCAAGAGTAATTCAGTGAGAACCAGAAAAATAAGGGAATTTAATGGGTAAGAGCCTAAACGGTGTATTGAGCAGCTTATGAATCCTCTCTGCACTCTTCTGTGATAACCAACTTTTTTTTTCTGTCTCCAGCTGAGGGTAGTAAGGAAGTTAAGTTAGCAGAGGCAAGGCAGTTTGCCCAAGCTGCAAAAATATAATTTAAGTAGGTCTAGAGCATATACTTAAATCTTGTTAAGAACTGCAATTCAAAGGGAGAAATTACAGTTTTTCTCTAGAGTGTTTGTCATCTTCCACATATGCCCAGTGTTTTATCCCTGTAAATGAGCCAGTACTTCCTAAAGTCATTCACCAGAAATGAGTTAAGTAGAGAAAATGATGTGCTCTCATTTCTTTCTGACAGCACCAGAAAAGAGAGATGAAGACACATGCGGTAGGTTACTCGGTCACTGTTGATAAATAGTCTTGAGTTCCACTAAAATGCCATAGGCATGGATGTACCTCTTCTCTCTTCTACTGACCTAATGAGATCTTTAGAAAATAGGGGTGTTCTTTGGTTTCAGGGACCTGCCTTTCATAGACTAGGTCTGCATTTTGCCTAGCTTTTCTCTTATTTCCCTGCAGAAACCTAGCAGGTCTGTGTTAGGCTTTTACTGATTACCTTCTTGTTCTGTCACAGGCAGCAATACTCTTGCTGGGTAATACATCCACAGACTGTGGAGCTTCTGTGTGTTAAGCCAGACTTTACTGAAGAGTCAAAATCTTTGTCGTGTGCAGTAGCTATTATTACTCTAATGGGGTTAGATTAGCAGCTTGCTTTTTTTTTTGCTTGCTTTCAGTTCTTGGAGCTGATGTAACTGGTGTTCTGTGCAGAAGGATGTATCCTTTTGCATGCAGGCTTCAAGCAGAAATAACTAGAACCTTCAGAATGCTTTTAGTCCCTGAATTCATGCTCTTACAGAGGATACTGATACCAAGCCTAATGAGGTGTAATACTTCCTCTGCTAGTTAGGCAAAATGAATGTTGGAAACAGGTTGAATGGGATTATGTTAAATACAGAAGCCTGGTTCTTTTTTTCTAATGGAATAAGGGAAATGTTTCCTGCTTATTCATCAATAATCCAGATTTTTTTTTTCCTGTCTTAGTTTTCAGCCTGATCCAGATTGCCTGAGCTAGATTGTAGAGTGGTTGTGTGAATTTTTTTTTTTACTGATGTGAGGAGGAAAAAAGCACAAAGAGCAAGGCAGCTGCTTTCAGCAGTGTGTTTGCTGAGTGACATAACTCCAGGCAAGAATATGCAGCCTTTATTATAGAGATCTCCAAAACCTCCTGCAAAGAGGCTGAAAAGCCAGTTCAATTTTGCAGAAAATAAATACTTCAGATGCTTAAAATCTGAAGTGCCTGGGGCTGAGGGAAGGCACTAAATCCTGTTACCTGGCTTTTCTTTTGTGGAGAGCGGGCTTCGGTGCTCTAGTTCTGCATTGTGCTCTTTCTTACAAGAAAAAGAGCTGCAGTTCAGCATGTCTGAACGATTTGGTAAAGCATTGTTGAATCTTGTAATTCCAGTGCTGCTTTAACTGCCAAAGTTTTGGAAACCAAAAATGTTAATGTGTGTGCACCCCCCTCCCACACATGTTGAGATCGGTGTCACGTGCATCTTATGTTCAATTGTAGCAGTTCTGTAGCTTATTAAAATTAAGTACATTTTAAAATATGCTGCTTTGGTGCTAAAGAAAGAAAGAATCAGCCTAGAATTTCTTACATCTTAAGATGGGCCTTTGCTGATTGTTTGAGGAGGGGAAGAATACAGGCTCTGAAGCCCACAGAATAGCTACTTGTACTGCAGCTGCTTGCTTATGTATAAATAATGTCAGTGTATCAGTGGCTTAGTGAAGGTAGTCTGTTTAATTTTAGGAACAGAATTGTGCGTGTAGGACTTCTAATTAACCTTCAGAATGGATCAGAAATAGCTTGTGCTACACAATGGGTGCAATAAATTTCCTTTGCCTTTGCTGCAGATGTTTTGTTCCTGTGAAGTGACAAGCCAGCATATTTGCATTTTTGGAACAGACTTAAAGCTAGGCTGTAGGTAGAGGAGGAGGGAGCTTTGTTCTGATGTCAAAAGTTTGCTTGCCCAGGGGAAAAGGGGGGAAAAAAACCCCCAAAACCTAAGCTTGTCAAACTACTGCAGTGAAAACCAGAAGCTTCCACAATAAAGGATCAATAGGTTTGTTCAGTGAGGACTTTGGATGTGGTGAGCGTGCCCTAACCAGGCTGCAGCAATACTGTTGGACGCTGTTGAAATACTCCATCCAAGAGGCTGGCTGGGGTGGTGACTCCTGTTGCTGCTCTCTGCCTTGGGGCAGCTATGAAGGAGTGGCTTCTCTGTTGCTGGGCTTGCTTTCCTTGCAGTCGGGCAATACCATGGGGAGCAAACGCTGCTCAACACTCTACTCCTGGGCACATAGATAACAGGACCCCCCCCAAAAAAGGGCCCTTTTTTTTCCCAGAAGGTGGGGTTACAGAGTGGTAACATGGAGGAATGCCGATGCCTAATGGTAGAGAGAAGTGTCAGCTACATATCTTTAATTCTAAAGGGGGACCCTGAAGATGTACTTGAAGTCCCGATCCCGGAATCGATAAGCGGCAGCGTTTCGGTCGGAAGCCTAAGCATCGCTCTACAGGATGATGACAGAAACGAAGTCAGTGAATTGTCAGCTTCCTCCACCAACGAGTCTGTATTGCAGTGCACCAGTCTGAAAGAGGATGCAGGTGAAACCACAGCATTACTTGGTAAGTCATAGTTTAGTTTATCTATGCTTGAGAATCCGTAATGCCATTCATTGCATGAGAAGAAGCCGGTCTTGAAGTGATGTTAGTGCTGTTGTGGTGGGGACCCAGCTGAGTGGTGTCACTTCCTATACAAGCAGGTAGATTTTGAGAGAATTGTGGCAAGCTGGAGAAGAACTGGTCTTGGGTTAGGGGGATAAGATATAAACAGTGAGTTTGGAGGATTACTTACCTAGAGGAGCTTGAGAACCTGAGGTATATATAAATATGAAATTTGTTGCCAGAGTTTGGATTAATGTAACGGATAAAGCACCTTGAAATGGTAAATGGACAAACAATTTTTATTCTAATTCCTGGCTTCTAGATGTGGATGTCAGTAATAACCGGCACGGAGAACATCTATCTAATGGAAACTCCCACTGAACTGCTTCATGGAAGATACCTGGAATAGACTGTTGAAGAACTATTATTTTTTATTTAAGTAGTCTGGACTTTTGTCTAGTTAATGGAAAAAATAACAATGTAAATTATTTTACCTTTCAAACTTTTCTAGCTGGTGTTCCAAAAGGGCTAATAACTAAGAATTTTGTACACAGGAGGATTTTATAAAATCTCCTCTGGATGTCTCATCCTAAAAAAAAAAAAGATGCAATAACCCTTTTTCTGTAAGCATTGTTACAATGTCATTGTGTTCCAGAGGGCTGTAACAAAGACGAAGACTAGGCAGTGAAAACAATGTAGAATGTCTAATGGGTAAATATTTTGGATGCACTATTTACATTCAGTATGTACACACGGAGAACACTTACAAGACTACAACTATTAAAAAGCTCTGAAAGTTCTGATCTGTTGTAACTGGAGATGGATATTCTCAGAAAAGACCTAAATCTAGGTCTAAAATCTAACCTTGAAGGAAGCAAATGATGTCATGGGTATGTTGCATATCCTTTTTTTTAATTATTTTTTTCCTTTTTGCGATGAAGAAGATCACTAGTTGCAACTCTCCTTCCATGAAACAAATACTCATTTGATCTTGTAACGTGTTCTACTCGGGGTGGATGCTGAGAGAAAAGGAGACTTTCTCCATCTCGATAGCTTTTGTACTGAATTTGGCAGTAATAGGTTGTGCTAGGCGGTCTTCACGTGCTGAGCATGTAGACTTATTTAGGTATATGCACACTGGTTACCTCTTTCAATCTTAAACTCAGTAGAACAGAGGTAAAGGGCTAATTATGGTTAAAATATATTTATTAGTCTATTTATAAGAATTTACTTAATTCCTCCTCCTTCCTGCTCCCATCCCGTCCCACTTTGTTATGTACAAATTGCAACAGTTTCTTAGGAGGTACAAAGTTTGGGGTTTGTTTCTTTGTTTGGGTTTCCCCCCCCCCCTCCTTTTCCTTTGCATGGAGATGCTGGAATCCTTCTCTTAGATATTCCACAATAGGAGTTTTGACTGGGTTTGCCACTAGCTTTTATTCCTTTCTTTTAGATTAGCAGTATTGTGCCTTATAGCAAAACACTTAAGAAACCTGAAGCATCTGAGAGTAAATATAAATCCTGGCATCTCCCACTATGACCTCTTATTCAAATATTTATATACTGGAAGCAGTATAAGGAATTGCTAAACTGTTTTGTAAAGAAATACATATATTTAAAACACTACTTTTATTAATAAGAGTGTTAAGTGGTTTAGGATCTTAGCGTTGTCATGTTATAATATGCGACATTCCTCAGTTTTCTTTTGTAAAGCTGTTCCTATAGGTTGCTTTAAACAGTGTCTTTTACTAGACGTTTGTTTTAGAGTGCATTTTCAGTTTTAAGATGTATATTTGGAATGTTTTTAAGAAAATATGCAATTCTTTTTCTAACTTATATTGAGCTTCAATAGAAGCAATAACTTTTTTTAATTTTAGAATGAATGTTCCAGAAATTACAGAGGTTTCAGCTGGGGAAATATAATCTGAACTTCTACTTTGCAGAGCAGATGTTTCACCCTAAATTTCCTTCAAAATACTCCTGTTAATGCCTACTTTAAAAAAAAAAATCTGCCTCTTCCCTGTAGGAGTGTAACTTCTAGGTTTACTGGAGAATTGTCAGGTTGTAGTTCTGATGTCACCAGCAGATGCAAGTTTTTGTGATGCCTTTATCTTACAAGAAGCACATGAGAATGGAAACATGGCTGACCGACCATCTCCAACACTGAGCAAATGAAAAACCAACCCACAACTAAACCAAACAAACATCTAGGGGCGTGTATGTCTCCAAAAGAAGCTCGTCAACATTTCCAGAACTGCCTTTTTAACTGTCTCTTCAATATTAAAATCTAAGTCTTCTCCCTCTTCCTTAACACAAAACTGAACATTGATGTAGTAAACGAGAGGGTTTAAACTCTAGCTCAAGGAGGAACCAGAAGGCGTTGTCAAGAGAAGTCTTGTCAGTCTGTGGATTGTGTCTTGCTGATACCGGCAGCACAATATTCAAGCTGGAGGGGAGAAATGTGGTAAGTACTTCAGCTTTTATGTAATTCCTATACTTTTCTTGACAACCAAAGCCGAGATCTGTCAGAAAGCTGGAAGGAGAGCTAAATAGAACCAGCAAATTGAAAAATGGGTGCAGAGTAACACCTGAGTATGAAGATTTCCAGGAGTAAGTTTCTGATGCTGGCACTACGGCGCCTTCGTTTCAGCCTTTCACAAGTGTAGTTACAGGTGTTGCAGTCCAGTTGTGCATAGCTGACTTCGATATGGTTAGGTCTGGTGAGGCCAGTTGTGCTGCTGAGGAATGATGACAAAAAAGGCCGAATTGAAGTGCCTCCTGCAAGCAGTTTGCTCTCCTTGGGAGCACAGTGACAAAAACCCTTTGAAGCGAACCGTTAGTCTGACCTCAGCCAGAAAGCTGACAGGCGTCAGCAAAAAGTGATACACTGAAAAGGGCAGGGCAGGAAAGAGACAGGGTATGGAGCTTAAATCAAAAGCAAGAGAATGAGAATAGTGCAGCTTAGCACGCGCTCTTGTAACTCAGACTGGTGGCTTTCAGAGCAAACAGGCGGGAGCAGCTTGTAGGTACGTGCAGGTACCCAGACTTGGCAGATCTGGACCTGCTGCGTGGGATCAAACTGGTGTTTCTGATGTCTGGCACTTGAACTACCAAGAGTTTATGTGAAGGTTGGAACTAGTGTGTCTTTCTCTGCTGTGGGGTGTTTCTGCAGGGTAGGTGCCTGGTGACTCCCTTCCCTACCCTTTGGAGACTCTTTCATCAACCTCCTCTTCTTAGGCTATGTCCTGCCTAACGCGGGAGCCCGTGCTGTGTGTGGTGTGGGTTCCCTGTGCCCCCAACCCAGTCTCCTCATAAAACATGCAGGAACCTCTCTGAGACCTCCATCTCTGTCAGATTTTGCAGAGGGTTTCTTGCTTGGAGGCATTCATGGGGTACAGGTGCACAAAGCTAACACACACAGTGCCCTCCCCAGCAATGACCATGTTGAATGAATTGGGTGGGGAGGATCCCAAGCCAGAGCTAAAGGGTGGTGCTGTTGTCATGGGCTGAGCGCCCATGGTACGGCTTCGTTAGTTCTGGTGGTACTGATGGGGAGAAGATCTGTGGGGTTCAGGCAGTGCTAAAAAGGAGCTGTGAACATGCCAAAATAAGACTGGTGTTTACAGTGAGGCCAGAGGCCCTCTTTCTTCAGAAATCTTGGGTTATCAGTAAATGAGAATTTATTTTAATTGGAGAATAAATTTGATTATAAATAACTTTAAAGCAGATTCAAGTTTCACACTTGATAGCAAGCAAACCCAGACTGTGACCATTTCAGATCTAAATGCATATCAATCATGCGTTTAGCTGCTTGCAGTACCAATTTAACTAGAGAACTTGGGGTTTCTTTTACTAATTGCCCCTAGACTGGATTCTTTGGCTCTAAGCAATGCTTGAAGGAGGTTGTGTATACTGTGGAAGCTTGATTAGATAGCAGTAACTCCTTCCCCATGCTACTCACCTCCCCCCCCCCCCCCCCCCCCCCCCGAGTGAACGTAGTCCAGTAACCTGTTGCCAGTAATTAGTGCTAGGTTCCGGAGGGATTCCAGAGGAGTTGTAGCATGATTTAACTGCAGTGGGAAGGCTTTTAATCCGTGCCCACTCAGTGAATCGGACACTGGTATATTTCTGCCAAAGCTGGGCTGTTAGTGCTCTGGGAATTCTGGGCCTGTGCCAGGGTGTAACTGGCACAGAGATGCCATTGCGACACCTTGGTCAGGCATGCAAAGGTACAGGTTTTTTCTTCTCTCCCCTGTCAGTACTTGGAGTGGTCTTCCTGGTTTTCTGCCTGGCCTGCTAGGGTTTCTTCAAGATTAGCTAGTAGTAGTGGTACAGAGAGGAGCCCAGCAAGCACACAACGATGGTTGCCCCTGTTCTATGGGTGTCTGAGGCAAGAGATAAGACACAAGGAGCTGGGCTGATAACATAGCTGCCCTGTGAAAGCAGTCTCCTCATGGCTAGGCAGGTCTGGACACGTGACTGCTGTTACCAATACCTGCTGTACCTTCAAAGTATGCCCCAAAGGTGAAGAGTGGCGTTCTGAATCTGTGGACTATGTTTTCCAGTAGTTGCCACCATGTTTAACTGAGGTGTGTTCTTACTGCACACCAGCCTCCCAAGCGTGCAGTGACACGGGGAGCTCTCACTCAACAGAACCTTTAGCGCCCTGAGTCAAGTCAGTAATGAGGATACTGTGGTGGTGGATAGGGAGGTGTTTGGGGCAGGGGGGGTGGTGTTGCTTTTTGTGTTCTTTGTTGGGTGCTGGCGCTTTTGTCCAGGTGGTTTTTGAGTGGAGAGGTTGCCTGTGTAGCTTTCACTGGTTTGATTTCCAGCACTTGGTACTGATGGCAGTGCTGCTGTGCTGGGCGAAGGTACTGAGATTGGTAACAGTGCCCTGACTGCAGCTCTCTGTAAAGAGGTGGAACTGAAGGTTAGTAGAGGAGTCAGCTGGCAGTACCTCCTCGGGTTAACCTGGGGGGAATGGGGTTCTTGGTGTTGGCTGCTGGGTGAATCAAATTGTGTTGGCAGCTTGAGAAGAAGAGTCTGTTTGTCTCCCTTCGCCCACCAGGCTGGGTGAGACCTCGCACGGTGGGTTGAACTGATTTAGTAGCTGCTTGTTGCAAGGAGAGAGAACGGGCCTCACCAGTTTCCTTCTTTCTCTGTGTCTTTCGTTCTGTCTTGCATTGAGATTAAGAGTGATAAACTAATTCAGATTTAATTTCACACAGAATCACTAGGGTTGGAAGAGACCTTTGAGATAGAGTCCAACAGTACCTGTCCTCTACTACGCCATATCCCTAAGCACATCATCTACCCATCTTTTAAATGCATCCAGGGTCAGTGACTCAGTCACTTCCCTGGCAGCCTGTTCCAACGCCTGATAACCCTCTCAGGGAAGAACTTCTTCCTAATGTCTAGTTCAGGGTCAGATTAGATGTTAGGAAAAAGTTCTTCACTGAGAGTTGTCAGGGCCTGGAACAGGCTGCCCAGGGAGGGGGTTGAGTCACCTTCCCTGGATGTGTTTAAAAGAAGGTTAGATCAGCTACTTAAGAGATACAGTTTAGCAGAGGGCAGGTACATTTGGACTCGATCTTAAAGGTCTTTTCCAACTTTGTGATTCTGTGATCTGAACCTGCTTGGGCACAACTTGAGGCCATTTTCTGCCACTTAAGCTATATTTTATATATATGTATTTTTAAAACATGAATGGCTGTAAAAATTGTAACGTTCTCTGTCCTTGAGATTGATTTTTTTACTTGATGTGTTCTTTTCTCTCATAGGTGATACGTGAAGATTTGGGAATTGGAATTTTAGATTAAACATGCACAAATCAAGCTGAAGGCTTTTGTTTTTGTTCAGTATGGGTCCTGATCTCTCTCCTCAGCTATCCTGCTGTATTGCAAAACTTGATTTGAGGAAGTTTTACAAGTAGAATGTCTCTATAATTGCATGTATTTGTGTGAAGAATGCATTGCCTGGAAAATGTCCACTATACTTCCATTGGATCTCAAGCTACTTTTTACCACCTGAAACATGGTAATGATGATACTGCATTTTTAAATGCGTGTTTCCTTCTGAATTCAGAAGGTAATTTGAGTTCCCATTGTTTTGTTAGTCCAAAGCTTAAGGCCAAAACTTTGAAGCCAGTTACTTCTGCTGCAAAGAACCATTGGAACTTGCTAGTCTGTCAGCAGCTATTGACAGTTGCGTGTCTCTCACAGTAACCTTGTGCTGACTTGGTTGCATTGTTTTGGGTTAAGCACGGGGCTGTGTCTCTTCCATTGTGTATGTACAACTGTAAGAATGTCACCTTATGCATTGTTGTTGTAACTTCATGGCTAAAAGCTCAGATTCAATAATAAATTATACAGACTGTTGGAAAAGCAATGCCTGAGAGGCGTGAGGGTTCTGTATCTTTGAGACACTGAGTAGCACAGAATGATGTTACTGTCACACTGGGCAGCTGAGGGAGAGATCCTTTCTGAGAATTCTTCTTGTGTACCCAGTAACCTGGGGGTGGGGTTACCTTGGCTAGCTGCTGTTCTCACTGCCCCTTCTCCATAGGGTAGGGGTGAGAAAATCACATGGAAGAACTTACCGGTCAAGATAAGAAGTAGTTGCTGGTTACTATCACAGATGAACATTAAAACTAATCTGTTGCCTTTTCAAAATAGGAAGTGAAAGGTGAGAACAGAATGAATGCTAGCCTTGGACTCATTCACACCTGCCTCTTCTACCTCTCCCTTCCCTGTGCATGGTGGCAGGGCCAGGAAGGTTGCACCAGCTAACAGCTGGCTTTGGCACCTGCCCTCAGCAAGGGCCTCCCTGCAGGCCACCCACTACCCCAAGCTTGCCATGTAAGCCCAATACAAACTAGGGAAAGCTTGGCTCACCTTCCCTCCCAACAAGCAAGCACTATAGACACACACAGCACAATCAGTGAGTCTGAAGGAACACAATATATTACAGGAGTACCAGTAAGAAAAACCTTTAAGCTCTCTTGAGAATGTTTAGTTACAGATTTGTCCTGTAACAAAGCTGGGGGATTGCTGTAGGCTGGTACAAGTCAAGCACATTGTGTGATGAGGCAGCAGAACAGCTAGGCTTAGAGTAGCAAACTCCTGGGGCTTTAGCAAGGCTTCAGTTATTTTGCATGGGGTAGATGGCAATGCCCTGAAGCAGTGGCAATCAGTTTTCTGATGGAGCCCAGTGCTTTGTGATAACCTGCACTACTACATTCCAAAGAAAAGCCCAAGATCTACATGAAGTGGGCTTTTTTGATGTGCCTTTGAAGAGGGGTACTAGCACATAGAAGTCAGTCAACTTTTGAGTTTAATGCTTTACATCTACTCAGGCACAAGTTTTGAGCTTAAGCTGTTGCTGCTCACACTGACTTAAAGCAAGTGTCATGGGTTTTAAAGGCATGGCTAGAATTGGAACAGACCTTAAATAAATGCTTCTTCAGTTGGCATAATACATCTTAACTCTGGGAAGCTCTCTGAGTCTAACCCCTAATGACTAGAGAGCACTTCTCACAGGACTTCTTTCCAAAAGTTGATGCTGTGAGGGATGAGAGATCAATGGGATTTTCAGTCCAAGCAATTTAGCAACTTAAAATACTTGGCAAGAAAAAGCTAAAAGGGAACCTTGACCTTGCAGTATTGATCTTATACTTCATAAAAATTTGAGAAGCAGATGTAGATTTAAAAAAGCTTTCATTTATTCAGCAGCTTTGAATTAGAACTAGCTAGCTTTTCCAGTTGTTTTCAGTCTCAGGGCTTCAGTAACAGCAGCTGTTGTACTACCAGCTTTAAGTAATACTGCAGCAGACTCCTTCCCCAGGTCCCCCAACACCTGGCATCTACCCCAAAGTGGTACTCCAGCTATGTGCTGTACAAGCCACAGAGCAACTGCATATGCAAGTTTAAGTGAGATGCTCGTGACTTCTATGGAGGAGATGGGACCATCTTTTTGCTGTGAAACATTCTTATAAGCACAAAAGAGGTTTAGTAATGCCATTGCACTAACCACAGGAGACTGGTATTCCAGAAGAAGTCAGTGATCTTGGTAAAAGAGGGTACTATGGTAAATGAACTTACACCACCCAGCACTTCTACCCCACAAAGACAAGCCTTGAGCTTTTTATATACACCAAGGTAGATACTCCCTTACTGAAAGCAGCCTGCTTCCAGCAGGTCTCAGGCAGTAAAGGCCAACAGAAGCTAAGTTACTTACCTTCACAGACATTGATTTTAGTTATAAATACAGTTTTGGACACAAAGACCATGTGACATTAATGCCTGAATGTGGTGTGAAATGGCAAGTGTCACATACATTCTTGCTGGATGTAGAACCCAGAGTTCAGGATATGCATTGGCATACAGGGGCTTTTAACCCACAGTCAGATACAGCACACTGAACACACAGGCATATGTATCAGAAAAAAACACATTTATTGTTTAAATGCACAAAATGGTATTTATAATGTAGCATACTAGTCCAGTGATTTGAAATATACAAAGAATGGGTACAGAATGCTGGCTGGGGGAGGGTGGGAGTTTTTTTTGCCAGTGCCCCAGTGGTTTTATTTTGATGTTTTTGTCTCTGACGGATTCTCCCCAGTGTCCAGCGTCTTCAGCAAGCGGAAGAGCCCCGCCGCCTCTCGTATCCGACTGAACTCGATGCAGAACGCCTGCACCTCTATGAACAAGTCCTGTACATTAATGATTTTGTTTCTGATCAGAGACTGAAGAAAGACACAAACAAGACGTACCAGGCGGTTCTGAAACAGAAGAGACAGGGTTTCTTAATCTGTCTGCAACCAAGTCAGTTAAAGGACAGTTGGCACTCAGTTTCAGAAGTAACCTTAGGCCCAGGCTTGGTACGTGCTGCCCCTGCTCTTCTACACTACTGCTGTATCAAGTAGTACAGAACTTTCTCAAGATTAATCCCATGCACAAATGAAGCATGAGATCTACCTATGTGCTGTGCTTCATTACTTTTATTATGTCATCACTGAATAAAGTCAGAGAAGGGGCTGTAGCTTAAGCTGATGCTATCGCTAGGGGCTTGCGTGGCCTTGTTTTCTACACCACCACAAAGGAAAAGTGAATGAGCTTCACACGGGGTCACCATGTGGTAAGGACGCTCCAAGGGGAAGTGACAGCAACAGAACAGAACGTGCTTGGTGGGAAGTGCTCAATTGCCAAATCACCACCTGACCCTCAGGCTCTGCCTTGAGAGGACAGACAGTACCAGGGACACCTAATGCAAGAAGGCGCCTCAGAGCTCAGGTCTGGAGGCTGAGATTGCCCACCCAATCCAGTGAAGAGACAGGGTATCTCCTTACTAAGGGCTGCTGAGGTAATGCCTTGCAGAGCAACAGCACACTGGAGGGTAGTAGATACCTAAGAACTGGCACCCAGAATTTGTCACGCAGAGACACATCACTAACATCTGCTTTACACAGGGTACATCCTTGCTAAGGGGGAAAAACAGATCTTCCTTTGCTATTGAAGTGGTCTCATACTTCACACTGACAAAAGTTGAGCCTGAACTTCTCTCTAAAAGCAACTATATACATGAACAATGCTTATCAGACAGAGCTGAGGGGACGCAATAGATCAGGTGTCCAAAGTATTTTGGATTGACTCTGAAAATGAGATATCAATTATTTTTTACAGTAACAAGGTTTCTAGCAGCTTCTTACAGAAGCCACCCCTGCAGACCCCCCAGCCACTACCCAAACCTTGCCCCACAAGCCCCAAACAAAAGTTTACTATGGCAAAATTGCTACCTATACCAAGAGAATTCAGAAGCTGAACAAGTTATTTTCTTTGCTGCAATCAAAAGGCATCCCATGTCTCCTCTGTGACACAAATTAGTGACAAGAGTAACTTCAATAATTGAGGAACATGATACTGAGAATAAAAGTCCAGCCAGCAAGATGCTGGCTGAGTCCCAATCCTGTGAGGATCCTGCCTCTTAATTCCAATGGGAGCGGTGGTGTACCACGCTTTTCAAACAAAACACCTTGTGTCTCAGTTGCTGTGAGGCTTCATACACAGTCGCAGATGTCAGGTATCACAAGCTTTGCATGCTATTTGGTGACCAGCACAAGTTACCTGACCCTTGTTGTCCCCTGTGTGCCTGAAGCACAGCTGCCCTACACCCTCACCAGCCCCTCGCTGCATCCCGCTCTGTGGGTATACTCTCAGCTGGTACCCAGCTCTGCTGCTGTTCTCCTATTCTGCTACCGCCTTAACAGTCTCAGCCATCCAGCAGGTCCCAGGCCAAGCCAGCTGCCTGCATCTGGCAGAGCCCCACAGCAGAGAAGCAGCAGTAGCCATGAGAGGCAGATGGTTAGCCATCACCTGGAAGGGTGCCAAGAGCAAGACAGGGTGGGTTTTGCTGCTACCTAAAAACCATGTTGCAACCATATCCTGTGTGCTGCACATCGCTTTCATCTGGGCAGCTTAAGGCTGACAGAACTACAGAGTGACACCAAAAAAAGAGCACAAGGGGAAGGAACAGCTGCCTGGTGGCAAGAGACTGAAGAGGTCACAGTTCTTCACTACTGAAAGGAAGCTGAGGCAGGGCTGGGTCAAGACACACAAAGCCTTGGGTAAGCCCAGCATGCTTTCCACCAGTGACGTATCCAAGCAAACAAGTTCTACTGGGCACTGGGTGAAACCAGCAGATTGGCTTCAGATAGAAGGAGTTACTTCACACAGCACGTAGATGGCTTTGTGTGTGGAGACCTCCCCAGGGGAAAAGATCCTTCAAGTGGCTACAACTTGTATGCTGGTACTGAGGAAGCAGGACAGGCTTGGGAAGCAGAGAGTATGGGGTTAAGATGACAGAAAACAGAAGGTTTTTAGGTCTCTGAGGAGATCTGCCAGCTGTTGTATGTCAGGATTGAAGGGCAAGACATTATAGTGAATTTTGTCACATCACCTTAAAGGTCTGGAAGTGGAGGGCAACTTGTGCAGAAAAGAAACCTGAAGCTTAAAACTAGACAGAAAGCAAACATCTAATACTGGGGGTGAAGAGGAGGCAGACTGAGTGACAGATAAACCTTTTGCATGTTAGGACCTGAGTCACATAAAACTGCCATTTTGCCAGTAAAACAGAGAACAGTAATTACCTGTGAAGTCTCATAAAAGGGTGAAGAAACATCTGTTAAACTCTGTAAAAAGCTGCATAGTGTGTTAGAGGGGAAAAAAGCCTTTGAAATAGAGCAGCAGTGCTCCAGAATAACATAATGCCATCAGCTTTATACAGTCTCAGCACATACTACACAGAGCAATACACGGGGCCCTGTTCCTAATCAATTTATTAAAATACTCACCTGCATGTATTTGTCTTTAATCTGTTCACAGGTAGAGATACAGTTGGAGATATAAAGATGAATAAATTCAGGTGGGAGGTCAACTGCAGTAGTAAGCCTGTTAGGATGAAAGACACCCAGTAGTTTTTACAAAGCCATAAACCCAGTGATTCCACCGCAAACCAGAGTGAGACCTGCGGCACTCGCTTGCTCCCAGTCATGTCATACAGAGCTGATTTCTGACAACTTCCACAGACATATTTCTAATCATTTAAATGTCTTCACTGAAAGCCCCAAACTCAGACACCATACAGAAGCAGAGTTAAATGGGTTTCCAGTATATCTGACACACCTACAGACAGGCACTGTATACTACACAAATGAGTCAGTCATCACTTGGAAACCCTTATCATCAAGTCCAAGCACCAACATCCTCTGAACTCCTTCCTTAAGTATACAACCAGAATAACTCCTTTGTTACCACAAAAGACTGTTTTCCTTAGTTGTTTAGGATCCAAATTTTAGTTCTAGGAGCTGAATCAAGATTCATATCTAGAGCTTAAATATAAGAGACCCCAACTAAATGAAAGTGTTAACTAGAGATCAATGATGTATGAGCATCTCAGAAGCTTCTTACTACAGAAGAACTGTTACATCAAAGAAAAGTATTAGTGTATTTTTAAGGGTTAAAAGCAAATCACACTTATTTGTGGCTTAATCACAGAGACAACTAAAAGCATTTGAGCTGTCACTGTTTCTTCACTGAAAAGCAATGCTGCTCTCAAGTTCACAGCACACACAAAATGTAGAGCTGCCACAAAGTGAAACAGAACTTGATCAGAGTAGCTCTAATCAGTCCTATCTCAAGTAGGGAAGAGGGGAGCAACAGGACGAATGGTGTGTGTTTTAGACATTTCAGTTTTGAGTTTCAGTCTCATTTCACTGTCAGTACAAACAGGGAGAGGCTGATTTTTGAGAGAAGTTATTCCGTTGGTAGTTAGGCTGTGGGAGAACCAGTATGCCTGACTTCCTGGTGGCATAGCTACCCCAGACAAGAGTAAAAGCTCTTTTCTCACCACTGTTCCTCCCTGTTGTGATTATCACCTTAGGGCAGTAACTGCCATCAGTCTGTACCAGTAGGAAGGGATTTATCCCAGAAACTTTTCTTTCCTCAAATGATACTTAAGGCACAATTCAACTCTGCTGCAGGCACTGCTGAACAAGGACGATTTGGTAGCTCCCAGTCAGTAATTGCCAAGAAAATGGAAGAAAGCAAGTGAGAGAGACACACTTGTGTAGTTTGCAGGGAATTAGCTGCCTGACAAGTTTTTCTACTGAAGGGGCTAGCAGTCCCATAAGAAAATGAGTTCTGCCTCTGTGCAGAAGTTATTCCCAATGCAGACGGCACGGACACAAAGCAGGATGGCTGTGTAATGATGGGCCTTAAGTCACATGAAGAACAGGAGCTGCATTTAAGCAGGTTGGCTGTGTTAGCATTAGCTTTTTGGGGAGGATTCTCACAACAAATGCCTTCTGTCCCACTCTAGCCTTCTATCTTGTACACTAGCACACCTCCAGAAGGATCAAAATTAACATCGCTAGGTGTGCCGACAGCTGTCCCAGACACAGCTGCTGCCTCGGTGGGAGGAGGTGACAGAAGCTGAAGAGCAGGTTAGTTTTTAGGTATAAGAGAAGATGGTGAATTCTTCATCAGAGCAACTGGATCGTGACCCATGAGAGGGAGGCGACTGTCACTACAGCAACAACACCGTACACATCCAGTAACAGGCCACCTGGCAAACCAGCAAGGGCACCTGCAGCTCCCTGGGACACAGGACACGTGCTTGCTAGTGAAATCTGTGCACTAACCAGGAACCTGACGGCTGAGGAACACCTCGGACACCTTACAGGCCGCAGTGACACACTCCCTGAAGTGGTAACAAGTTTAAATACTGGTCTGAGCTGAATGTGTTAAACAGTCTGCTAAACTTATTTTCTAGTAATTAACAACTCCAGCTGAAGTTCTCCACAACACAACAGGTATTTCCCGTTCCTTCCAGAGCAGAAACAGTCTGCTGATGTTAAAGAGGAACACAGCGTTTTCTTTGAAGAAGCCTCTCCATTCTTGGAGCAGGGAAAATGAAAGATTAGTTAGCAGAGGCCTCAAGAAAGAAATGTGCTTTTTACCACACTTGCTGTACCAAAATACATTGCTACAAATAATTCTTATAATTTATACTAATAAAGATAAAATAATTATACACAATAATAACTAACTAATATAAAAAAGTAATAGATATGCCTCCACCATCACATCTTTCTGCTGGGAAATTTTTTGGAGTTTTTTCCCCACTAAGCAATTTTGCTGCCACTAACAGGAAGCTGTTAATATTACATTAATATTTAAAAGTAGCACTGCTGTAAAAGAACTTAAAGACAGGCAGCTTTGCCTGAACTTAGAGGTTCAGTTCTTTATTACTAACCCCCAGCTGACTTTACAAATTTAACGTGGACTAAAACAAGTGTTTTGACCTAACAACAGGCACCACCAATAAGGAGCTACAGGAAAAGCAAGTAAAGCCTTTACAGAAGCAGCAGACTTACACAGCCCAGCAGTCATAGGAAGCTACCCACCCACAGCACTCTTCCTCTGCACGATCAATTGGTGCGCACCAAGTCTAATAATAAGACTGTATTAAACACCAAAACAAGTGGCATAGAGAAACTGAGCAGGGAATGGTAATCTGACTCTCTCCCTTCACTGAAGTTTGACTAGTTGTTTCTTCAATTCCTGTTACTTTTGGTGTCCTTTGGAACGTATCCATATACAGCCCCGTGGTCAAGCCCCCCAAATCGCTTAAACACTCTGCAGATGTCTGTACTTCACACACTACAGGAAACCTTCCTGGACCTGAGAGAGGACTCACCGGTTCACGACTTCCATTGAATGCAGAGACATGTCCATGTTGACCAAGACTGAAAAATACTCTGTTATCTGACTAGACTGCATCAGTTTCAGCAGCATCTCTATAGCTACTAAAGGATTGTTTTCCACCAGGTCTGGCAGCTTGGCAGGAGTGAGACCAATATGGTAAACGAGCTTGGGGTCCTTTTCCAGTTCTCCAAGGAGCTGTAAAGAAAAGAAAAAAAAAAACCACACCAAAACCTGAAGGTTTGTTGTTTGAGTTTTGTTGAGTTTTTTTAAACTATTCACATAACTGCTTGAAGAAACTAATAACACACCTAAGCTACAGGAGAATGGTAACTCTTTAGATTTAGGTATCTCTACTGAGAGACACTGCAGATATACTTTAAGAATTCTACATAAAGGCACCTGTGCCCATAAAACTTTTAATAAGTCTTTCATCAGTGGGTGGTGAGAGGGAAGGACAAAAAAAATTGTTCAGCCTTCCTTTGTTTCCTGTCCAGTAGAAAGAAACCTCAATTTGAAGTTTATTTTTGTCAAAATAGTTCTGCAAATAAAGGGTATTTTATTAGTGCTAGCTAACGATTATCAGAAAAGCCCACTGAAATCAAAGGTAGTACTTTCCTCAATTTGATAAAAAAAAATTAGTGTTAGCATTCCTGAAATAAGTACTTATCAAAAGCTTCCAGAGTAGCATGAGCAGTTTTGTTATAAGAACATTCTTCCATGCAGAAAAACATTGATGCCACTTATCAGCCACCTGTAAGTATGCCCTGTCAATGCTACAAAGTTTAAAGATTTCTGCCTTATTCATACCAACCCAAGCCAAAACTCTTGGGGTTCCACAA
Organism: Laterallus jamaicensis coturniculus; assembly: GCA_022605575.1. Lineage (NCBI taxonomy): Eukaryota > Metazoa > Chordata > Aves > Gruiformes > Rallidae > Laterallus > Laterallus jamaicensis. The sequence goes on along the minus strand of JAKCOX010000023.1, from coordinate 5,207,512 downwards.
TGTAAAGTACTTGTGTTTCCTGAATCCAGATACAGATCAACTGAAGTGATCCAAGCTTTCCAAAATACCCAAGGTAATAGCTTGTTTGAAAATCACCTGAGACAGGGGTGCATGACAGGTACCTGCGTTTGCTGTGGGGAAGTCAAGGGACTTTTAAAAGCTTTTGCCATGATCCTTTTGATCTCCACTCCTGTACTGTTCTTAACACACATGGACTTGTCCCACTGGATGGTGTGATCCGGCTCTATGGGGTTTAACCACGCCAGCTCATCCTCACATATGTGGAGCGGAGGGGGCGGCCGAATAAACTCTGGCCGAAAGTGACCTGAAACAGCAACAATGTGAAATGTTTTTCAAGCTTCAGGAACGTGGTTTTCCAGCAGTACAAACACCCCCCCTCCCCATTTCTTTAAGCAATTATGACACTGAGAATTCGGATCTTATCTGCCACTCAAACATTATTCCTGACTCTTGGCGACGCTGTTACATCGGTCTGTTTTCCCTCTTGATTCGTATCACTAGGTTAACGGTTCTGCCACTGGGGTTTTTATCTTCCATGGTAACTGCTTCCTCAGGAGGTGTCAGCAGCCAGCGCAGACCTTTGCGCAGGGGACTAAGATCTGAGCGCCACCAGAGCCAGCGTTTCAGCCAACAGCTGATATGGGTCACAGCCTGAAAACAGGCTCCAGATTTTTAAAAGCCTGGAAACATGAACACTGCAGACTCTGATCTGGAGACAGTCTGACAGAGTTTCGTGCTGTTTCATCTTCAGTCCCATTTCACACCTTGAAAATACTTCCGACCTCCACTACTTTTCATCTGAAGAAACGTAACAACGTAGCACGTCACGACTTACAGAAACAGATGTGAAATGCACATACTTTCTATAGGAGGTTTTGGTCCACTCACTAAGGCTTCTGTGATCTGGGAGGCAACGGAGCTGTCAAAACCAGAGTTGGAAGAATCTGGGTCAGGATCGCTGAGAATGCTGGGGAAGCTGGCCTTGCTCTGTGTTGGCAGCTCGGACTGACGTTCTGAAAGAGTAATATTAAAGCATAAAATTGAAACAGAGATGCCTGGAATACTAAGAGTGGTGAGAAACAATCAGCTTTAGAGAAGAGCTAGCTTTAGGGAAAAAAGGGGGTAACACCAACATGAAATTTAATTCTGGTGTCAGGCAGCTAGTACTTGGAGTGCCAGCAGACCGGACAGGGGCACGCAGCAGTGACAAAGAAGAAACAGAAGTGAATTGAAACACAGGCTTGACTTTAGAAAAGGTAAGTAACTGATGAGATCTGCATCTGAAAGCACTCGAGCAGATTCACGTTCACACGCTACATCTAGTTCTGCAATCACTTCTTCTCAGAGCAGGGAAGTGAAAAATAGATTTACAGACACTGAAACAACAATGGTCATACAAGACCTGAAGTCAGCTGTTCCCTTACCCAGCATGTTTCAGCAGCGCTGGGTAACTGTCAAGCTACAGCAAGTGCTTGTGTGGGAAAAGGGGGAGTTTAATTGTTACGTGATTCTGCTAACACTGCCATTAGAGCAAACCTGAGAGGAGTTGAAAGCAGGCCTTTAAAGGCCAAATTACAGAACATAAACAAGTTACATGTATATATTAAATTTAATATATACAGCTGAAGACTTGAGAAACTGTCTGGAAAGAAACTATGGGGTTCAATACTCGCATTGTCAGACTTTTAGGTGTTCTGTCACAATCTATCACTCTTCTGTACCTGAAAACCTAGTGCCTGATCTTCTATATTCTCTGTATTGCTTTGAGAGATCATGTTTTCCAATGCTTTGGTAAAAAAAGCCAACAAGCCAACCTTAACAGACAAAACCCACCCCCACTGACTACAGAACACTCCCGTACACTTCTCCCCCACCTCCACAGAGAACACTAAACAGCAGATTAAACCTCAAGTAATCCAAAACCATTAGGGCCACACAAGGAGTCCTTTGAAGGAGTTCCACATGAAACTAAACACCACTCCTTTTCCTGTCCTTTAGTGCTATCAAGACTGTCCCTGCCACTTCTAAGCAAAGTGCGCTTGCTCCTTTTTTGTGCAGCCATGTGACCCCTTCCTGACTCCAAACAAATCCTCAAGAGATACTGAAACTCAAAAGGACCGTCAAAACACCCATCACTTATTCCTTGTTTAGCTTTCTGTCCTGCTTTATCCAATCATTTCACAGACCATGCAGGCACTGGTGTGTGTGCTCACTGCAGCAGCATGGCTGGGTACTGGCTTCTGTTAAACCTTTTAGTTATTTTCAAAAAATATAACTTTTAAGTCAAAGTCCAACCGAGCTGGTTTATAAAACACATCCACTACTTTATAAACCGTTTCAAACTGTGCCTTTCAAGTTATTTTATTTAGCCACTGTACAGAAGGGTTGATTAAGTCAAGTTTTAAGAAAAAAAAAGTTTGGTGTCTTTGTTCAGTCTTTCCATTTACAGCCTGGAAATTAAATCCATCAGTTGGAGGCGAGTCACTATTTGTTTGTATCTTCAAACGAGCAAGGATGCTTAATTATAAAAGTTTAAGATACAGTCCTTCAATCTGAATTGGAGAGACATGGATTAGACAGATGGAACACTCGGCGGGTAAGGAACTGACTGGATGGTCACACCAAAAAGTGGTGGTCAAGGGCTCAATGTCCACGTGGAGGTCTGTGACGAGCGGTGCTCCTCAGGGGTCAGTACTGGGACTGGCACTGGTAAAGATCTTTGTTGGTGACATGGCCAGGGGGATCGAGTGCACCCTCATCAAGTTTGCTGACACCAAGCTGCGTGGGAAGGGGTGCCATCCAGAGGGACCCTGTCAGGCTGGAGAGATGGGCCCATGTGAACTGCATGGAGTTCAACAAGGCCAAGTGCAGGGTCCTGCATGCCGGCCGGCACAATCCCAAGCACACCTGCAGGCTGGGCGGAGGATGCACTGAGAGCCCTGGCACAGGTGGCCCAGAGGGATGCGGCTGCCCCCTCCCTGGCAGTGTTCAAGGCCAGGTTGGATGGGGCTTTGGGCAACCTGGTCTCTAAGTGAGGGTGTTCCCACCCATGGCAGGGAGGTTGGAACTAGATGATCTTTGAGGTCCCTTCCACCCTGAAGCATTCTACGAGTCTATGACCCACTGGTCTTAGAAGCCTCCACGAGCCCTTAGTTGTATTCACTGCAGCTCAAAAGCTCACCCTTAGAGCTGGATCAACAGTTTTGGGTAAGCAGGAGCAAGAATTAGAACACTGATTTAACAGGAAGGAATATATCACCTTGAATGTAGCCATTTAAACTAAAAAATAATCTGGAAACAATCATTTAGGTTCCCTTAGGGAGCTGTGGGGTTTGGGTTTTATTTTCTTTTTATAGGTAGAAAGTAATTTTTTTTTTAATTCTTAAAGGAAAGCTCTACAATGTACTACAAACTGCACTTTAATATAGGTCAATTACTCTTAGATCAAATTAGGGTTAGCAAACAGTAACAGGCATTCTGGCAGAAAACCCATCACTGCAACTAGGAGAAAGTGACATTTTCAATATGGTAACACACTGGATCAACCAAGCCAAACTACAGGAAAACAACAAGGTTTGAGACCTGGTTCTGTTGACCAAGGGGAGAAGAGAACAAAGCAACTTTCCTCCCTTTTAGGGAGGAAGCTCTGAAAACCAAAACAACCTCCCCCCCCCCGACAAACTAAATGAAAATAAAAGAAAAATAAAATGTAGAAAACACAGCTGCAAGTGACTGTCACAATGAGCTCAAGTGCAGAAGCCAAGTATTTTTCCTCCTTTTACAAAAAAAGGATTAGGATAGATGCACTGATTGGAAAAAAAAGTTTGCCAAATTATATTTAAGTTGATTGTGCAGGCATATTCTATTGCAAGTCACCTTCTGAAGCATGGCAAATAGTCAAGGAGCACCCCAATATTAAAATGAGCAAAGTATTTAAGAAAGTTAACAGAAAGCAGACATTTATGCTGGGGACCTACAGTAAGAAACCTGAGAAAGACAGCACAAAGCTTTTCCAGGTGCAGCTTGTTTCATTACATAACTCCTACAACTAAGCAATCTGAACTAGATCAATACATACAGCAAAACATGCATAATTAATTGCTTAATATGTAAATAATGACAGGCCTTCATTTTGCAAAGCCCCATTGATGATTTTGTACTGTACTTTAAACCATCAGTGTCTTCTGTTTTAGAAAAGGCCAAATTAAAACACATGGCCCAGAGAGCACCCATCTGTACAGCGACAGTTCCGAGGTTCTCTGCAGGTTTTGGTTTTAATCAGAACAAACTGCTCAGAAAGCAAACATAGTACCAAATGGAAAACAAATGAAATAAAATAAATGTCCAGGTTTCTCTAAGGTGTCACACATGGCCTTATGCTAGAAATCACAAGTTACCCTGAAGTTTCACAAAATCTGAGTTCACAAAAGCATTCCAGAAAACACTGACAGGGTGAATAGAAGAAGAATCAGAAGGGTTTGTTTTCCCTTGAAGGTACACTAGGGTTTTCAATCTGCATTTTCAAAGGATTCTGCAGTCTGGAAGCAGTAGCTGAGGAGGGCACTAGAGGACATTTGTACACTGAACACATCAGTGACAGATTCGACAGAGGAAAAAAAATAAGATGCTATCAAGATCCAACTACAGGATGGAGAAAGCCTATGTAATGCCTGAGCTCAGCGCAGCAAGCCACACTGTACAGGCCAAGAAGTGGGATGGTCAGTTTTCAAGGGAGTAGGTCCTAAGGAAAAATCCACTACCTAGGAAAAAAAACCCCACTATTTCCATTTTTTTTTTCTGTCCAAACTGACTCCTTGTTCAAAAAAAAATCTTTTCTATTTTAGATTAGCTCCAGATGTGACTCATCAGTCAACGTGATCAGAACAATCATGTTCCTGCTCCTTTTCTCCTATCAAAGGATAAGTATCACATTGCTTTTCAATCCAGTAAAAGTAGGCCACCTTCCCACTCTGGAGCTAATGCTGTACGATCTGACTTCACTTTATAAAACTGAAGGCATAACTGTAACAGTCAATTTGCCAGGTGCTGCTGAAGTACCTGCACGTGACAGCGTGACAGTTACACTATGTGCTCTCACACTGCAAGTACTGCCAAGAGTGAAAAGGGATAAAACTATCTCCCCTCTCCCCTCCCCACCCTGCCCCACAAATAATTCCACCAAAAGGTTTAGATGAAAAATGTTCTTTTACTTGCAAAATGTTCTGGGGTTTAAGGTAACAGTGCTGCTAACACATGTGCTTAAAAAGCTGCTGGTTAAGTAGGGTAAAACACTAAAGATGTAATCACTGCTTGAAAGTCTCCCTGTGTGCCTAAAGACCCCAAATCATAGTTCAACTGTTTTCATATTTAAGACAGACAAGAGTGCTTCTCAAGTAACTCAGAACCAAGTTCCAATTAGCATTTCCAGTCACAACTGCACCACAGCTGGAATGCTTCCTTACCTGCCAACGCCAGCTGAAGCCCACTTATATCCACCGACTGGGCCATGTTCCCCACGTCCATGGAAGCAATCTGCCGAGGGGTTTTCTTGAACAGTTCTCTAGGGGGGGCCAACATCAGTTGTGAGAGAAAGAATTTTTCTGGAGGAGTTATAGGAGGCAAGAAGCCTGTGGAGACACAACGATAAACAATCCCCGATTCACAAGGTAATAGCATTAATATACTTCACCTAGAACAGCAAATTTAAAAGCAAAAGTAACGTGCTATTGCTGGCAAGCTCAGTGCAACTGAAGAGTCTTTGTGAGCTCATGCAAAACTGCTAGCTACTCAGGTCCTACAGCGATGTGAAACACAGCGGCACGCTGACCGGCAGCATGCATCCCGGCAGGTAACAGCTGCCCTTGTCAGTCGGTGACTGCCTTCTTCACACGCTCTCCAGTTTAAAGACGAGTGAGCTACTAAGCGTGACGAGGCGTTGCATGTCACGCCCCAAGTTATTAAGCCATTTGGGTTTTCCCAGGCACTGATTTACCCACTGCCGTCACACGCTCCCCTTTAGTGGGGGGAAAAAGCGTTTCACGGGTTTCTCTCGCAGCTTCAAAGCTGCCCTGAGCCTGCTGTCACCCCCAGCCCTCAGGAAGGGCTTTCCCCCGGGACTCCCGTGCTGCGGACCACGCAAGCACCAAACGGAACCACCCTCTCACAGCAAGCCCCGAGCCGCCTGCCATGGGAAAACTCCCGCCGCCTTTTCCAAACCCGTTAACTGCAGCGGCGCCGGCGGGACGCCGAGGTCGGGCAGCGAGAACGGAGCCTCCGGCAGGTCTGTTCCCGCCAGGAGGCCTCCTCCCTGGCCGACCCACCGCCCTCCCGGCGGCGGGACGCACCTGAGAGCGGCGTCCGCTCCGCCTCGTCGCCGCCGCGCTCGGGCGCGGGGTTGAGGAGGTGGGCGAAGACGGCGGCGAAGGGGTTGGCGGCGAGGGGCTCGGTGCGGTACATCTCCCAGAGGAGGTAGAGGGCGGTGAGGCGCTGCGCGGGGCTGGGCAGCAGGTCGGGCTGCTGCAGCAGGAGGACGAGGACGGAGCCCAGGCGGAAGTGCTCGGCCTTGCCGAAGTAGTGGTGGAAGGCGCTGGAGAGGCCCTCGAAGGTGCTGCCGCCCGCCTCCTCCGACACGATGCTCAGGAGGCTCGACAGCTCCTTCGGCGACAGGCTCATCCTGCCGCCCGCCGGCCCGCCGCCCGCCGCGCCGCCCGACTCGCCCGCCTCCGCTCCCACCTGAGTGCCGGGCGCCGGGCTCCCCCCGCCCCCGGGCATCCGCCCTCGCCCGCCGCCCGCTCCGGCCCGGCCCGGCCTGACCCGGCCCCGGCGCTCCCCTCTGCCGTAACGCCGCGCGCAGTATCGCGCCGGCACCGCTTTACGACTACGCGCCGTAAAGCGGCAAGGCCGACGAAGCGTTCCGGCTTGGCGCCGGGGCGACGAGAAAACGCGCACGGGATTGGCCGCCCAGGGGGATTGGCCCGAGCCGCCCGGGAGGGGCGGGGCGGGCGCGGGGGATTGGCCGCCGTCGTCCGGCTCCGCGCGCAGTCGTGGGGCCGGGTTAGGGGCACGATGGCCGGTGAAGCCGGCAGGGGGCGCCCGGCAGCCCGCGCGTGTCCCCGGCCGCCCGGCATGGCGGGTGGGGGGCCGCATCCCTGAGCGGGGCGGGGGGAAGGGAAGGGACGCCGCGGCCCTGCGTGCTGCCGGCAGCAGCCGCGGCAGGTGCGGGAAGGGAAGGGCGGTGGCCGCCTCTGCCCGGGCTGACGGGCGTCCCGGAGCGCGGTATTCGTCCGCGCCCGGCGGGATCCGGCTGAGCTGAGAACCGCCGGCTTGGCTGGTGGGGCTGCGGGCAGCGCCCGGAGGGCGGCGGGGCGCTGCGGTGTGCGGCTGGGGCTCGGGCAGTGCCGTCACGTGGAGTCACAGAACCACGGGTGGGTTTGGGCTGGAAGGGGTCTCAAAGCCCCTGCCATGGGGAGGGACACCCCCCCACCAGACCAGGCTGCCCAAAGCCCCATCCAACCCGGCCTTGGACACTGCCAGGGATGGGGCAGCCACAGCTTCTCTGGGCAGCCTGGGCCAGGGCCTCACCACTCTCACAGGGAAGAATCTCTTCCTGCTGTCTAACCTAAATCCACCTTGCTTCATCTTAGAGCCATTACCCCTTGTCCTATCACTGCACTCCCTGATAAACAGTCCGTCCCCAGCTTCCCTCTAGGCCCCTTCAGGTACTGGCAGGATGCTCTGAGGGCTTCCCAGAGCCTTTTCTTCTCTGGGCTGAACAAGCCCACCCCTCTCAGCCTGTCTTTATAGGAGATGTGCTCCAGCCCTCTGTTTATAGCCCTGGGTTTCACCCGCGTATCTCATGGAAGTACATCTTGAGGGACAGCAAGTCCCAGGCACATCAGGCACAGCTTGAAGGGCACGGCCCCAGGAGAAGAGCTTGTGGTGGGAGGTGCTGAGAGAAGAGCTTTGAAAGTCCTGATAGCAGACACTGCTTCTGCTGCCTGATTCTTCTAGTGCCAGTGCTCTTCCCAACTCACCCAGCCCAGAAAACCTTTGCTTTCCAGTTACCTGCACTGGTGTGAGAGGCGGGGTTCAGTTTCTGAGAGAATATAAATGGAAAGCTAGGCTTCTGAATAGCAGACATGTAGTAGGTGTCTTCTTTCATTCCCATCAATAATGGTGGGAATGAAACCAAGATCCGAGAGGTGTAAAGGCTTCACATACATATACAGATGTTAAAAAATGATGACTTTGGGGAAGAAATTGGGTCTGCAGCCATGTGAGGTGTGCTCTGAAAGCCTTGTTGGCAGAGCAGCTGGTGAGCAGCTAACTAGATCACAGAGAGAGGCCTGCTTGTGAGATACATGTCTGGAATAGTAAAGGAGACGGAAGAAGATGCCAGCAAGCTTCCTGCCACGGCCAGTGGATTTAAGGAAGAACTGGAGTCCCTGGATGTTTGGAACAATTTTGAATGTACTAACAGCTGCAGCAAGGACTTCTGCTGTAAGATTTAGGGAGAAGATTGAAGGACTGCTAATTGCTGAGCAAGTAGTCTGTGTAGGTGTGCGGTAGGGCTAACCGAAGAACTTGGGAAAGCATGGACGTGAACAAGAGCTTTCTACCCTTCCTTGTGATGCACAGAGAGGAAATTTAGTATTTTCAGTCAAATTATGTGAAAACTTAGTAGTTTAGAGAGGAAGACTCCATGACTCTTCCTCATAACTCCTTTGGATTTCTGTATGCATAGGTGGAAAGATGAACTTTGTCAGCTGACTTGAACGCTCAGTCCTTGAGAAGACATTTCAGTTTACAGAGGAGCTGAGGGTGTCCAGAACAGGCCAATTTTACCTTCCCCCCTGTCTTGCTGACCTGTACAGAAATTGTAGGTCTCTGCTCCTGTCAGAGAAAGAGGTTTGATTCTGTGGGGCTGAGGAATGTCCTACAGATGGATTGGGAAGGTGAAACTGTGTCAGTGGTCTGCAGAGTGAGTAGAAAGGGCTCAAGTGGGTGTTTCTGGGTCTCTGTTAGAGAGACTAGGAGACGTGGTCCAATGAGGGGCGTAAGAGACTTGAGATAGCTTATTGAAGTGAAACTGAGTTTTCCTGATAGGAGTGGCTGATCTAAACAAAAGAAACCTCTGTCAGTAGCTGTGGCTGTGAACTTCCATAACACTACACAAAAACATAAGGTGGTGTTTGTGGAGCTCAGTGTCTTGTCCGTGACTGCTCGCAGAAGTGCCTAGTATACACTTGGCTTCTGGCCGTTCGCCACGTGGGTCTTCCTGAGTTGAAGGTTGAATGCTCATTGTTGTGATTCCCAGCCCCAATTAAATTTTCTTCCTTGAGCTCAACTTAAGCATTCTATGAACCCATTTATATTTTTGGCATGCTACAGGTTCTGCAGTGCTGTGCAAACCAGCGCTTCCTTCTCCACTCGGTTCATTGCTCACCATTCTGTGCATCTCTTACCTCTCCAAGGTCATGTCCCCTTCTGTGGCATCCTCATTCTGCCATCCTTTCTGCCCTTCTCTTTCTTTTCAGCTTCTGCTGTATCTGTTTCGAGATGGAGGGACCCAACTTGCATCACTAAAGCTGTGTGTGTTCTGTACCTCTTTCTAACAGAAACCCTGCTTATTTCTCTTTTCCTTTTTCATGTTGGTTGCTCTTTTGAGCGGTGAACCTGGCACTATAGAAGAACCATCCTCAGCAGGAATAGGTAGTGTTCACCTCTATAAAAGGGCAAGATTCCTTCCCTTTCTGCACTACCCTAATCGCAGTGTTTTACTTTGCATTTCTCCAACAGTTGCTTTCACTGCCATTTAATTTGGTCATTTAATATTTTGAAAATCTCCTCCTTCCTGCCAGTTTTTGTTTTTACAGTCCTGGAGTATTTCTTTTTCTCACCAGGAAATTTAGCATGTACCAGGGAAGATTGCACCTTCTGTCCCTTTATGAACACACAAGGAGTTACTCCTCAGTCTCACCTGTGTTTGCACGAGTTCTGGACATTGCTGTCATTTCATGCAATTTTTTCAATACAGAAATTAAACTTGGTGGTTTATAGTTTGTTGGATTTCCTCCACGGACTTTTTAAAGATTACTATTGGGCTCTCCATCCTTATTTCTTTGATACAGAGACCATTTTGATGAGCAGATTGCACGTCCAGTTCACAGTTTAGCATCTTCTTCCTTCCGCTGATAAAAATCTCTTGTGTGAATCCTATCTGATCCTGGTCATGAGTAGTGACTCATTTTATGCATTTCATTTCACACCTGTTACTAACACTGCGCTGTGAGACAGTTCTTTTCACTTGTACCCCATCAGTAAAGGTTCTTGTGTGGGAACATCTCCAAGATCTCATGTAGGGATGCAAAGAATCAATGTAGCTTTTCTCCCCAAAGCCTCCTTCCTTGAGGCTTTTGTATGTTGCACTCATCAGTTGACCTCAGACTGACCAGCAGAATTTCTGGGTTTGGTGTGCTTGCAAAAAGTTGTATTTGTTCATTTCTGGAATGAAATCTATGCTTAGAAATGAGCGTGCCTAAAATTTAACTGTGCTTTTAAACTGAGGGAGGGTTTGCAGGGTGCTAATCCACAGTGAAACAGGCCTGTGGTGCTTCAGTCCAGGTGGTCTTGTTTGGTTTTTTTTTTGTACAGCTTGCTTCTCAAAACACACTGCTGAAGGCAGCAGAGCAAAAAAAGAAGAAATGTGGTTAGAAAGAGAAAGCTGCCTCTTCTTTTCCTATAAATTTCAGAAGCACAAGCCACTCGTGGATAATGTGCTTACTGGAATAATGGATGTAGAACTGCAGAAATGGACTTTGGAGCAATAAAAATTTCCCCAATGACTTGAAATAGCAAAAATTTTTTTAAAAAAGTAATAATAATAAAAATGGTGCAACTCCTATGTGGCTAATACAGCACTCTGAAATTATTCTACCCAAATGAGAAGGTTTCTGGTCAGGGCAGGAAAGCCAACAGTTTGGAAGATGGAGTACTTTAGAGGAAGTGGGATAGCATCAGTTGGAAAGGGGGGCTCGGAAGTCGTGATGATTTCAAAACAGGTTGGTGTTTCAGGATAGCAACAAATCTTCATCTGAGAGAAAGATGGGGGTAAAATGCTCTTGGGGCAGGAAGTGTAGTGAATGTGTAGCACCAGAGGGTTTCTGTGACTGCGCAGGGTGCTGTGTTTTGTGGGCATGGGGGGTCATGTTGGATATTCCTGGGCTCAATTGGTGTTGGATATTCTTGGGTAATGAAGGAGCAAGAGTGTGTCATACCAGTGCAGACTCAAATCCACGAGTTCCCAGCCAAATCTGATTTCAGAAATGGGCCACGTTATACCCAAGGAGGAAGGTTGGGGCCTCAGCTACCTCAGTGAGTCTGCTGGGGGGTTGGATGCCACAGGAGATGTATCGCTGCAGCGCAGTCTTGCAGTGTAAGGGGAAGGGTTCAGTTTTCTGCCTTTGCAGAACAGCTCCTCTGGGACCGGGCTGAGCATATTGCATTTCTTTTAGATGGCCTATAGAATAGCTCTTAAATGGTCAATAAAAGCATAAAATGCACCCATTGTTCTTTACATTTCGGTTTGAGTAGGAACCCCAGTAAAAAAAATGCTTTGAGTCCCTGAAGAGGGATGAAGGGATTTGGGCTGTACTTAAATGACTGACTCTGTCCTGTTGATTCCTAAGTGCTAATATAGATGCACAGATTCCAAACTACAAGTGACACAGACAATCTAGCTTGGCAGGTAACCCTTTGCAAATAGAAGTAAACTTTTAAACACAATATGACAGTTAGTGTGCAGTTGTTTTAGTATTTAAATGAACACCAGCCTTTGATAAATTGCAATTGTTACTGGAAAATTAGATCCACAACCAAAACAGCACATTCAGTTTGATTGGATTTGATTTCCCAAGCTAAGGGAAGGCTGTGTGATTTAACTGTAGAAGTTGTTTTTCCGGCTTTCCTTATTAAAATTGATTATGTTATTGTTTGTTATTGCATTTTAGATGGCAGCCAAGAAGCACAAACTGCACTGTGGGCACTAGGAGAAAGAAAAAAAACCCCAAACTACTAATGAAGGAGCAATAGAAAAAGTGTTTAGAAGGAGAAAGAACAAGTGGCAAAGAAGATGTATTAAACTGACCTGCTGTGCAGCAGGTATTGGAGTTTCTTCTAGCAAAGAGGCTGAAACAACTCCACACCAGTGTATCTTTTATCCCACATTTCATTTGGGAAGGACACAGTGGGAAGGAATGAAATCACACCTCAAAGTCAAAGTGGAAATTAAAGCACTTCCAGATTGTTCTGTTTATTCTCATGAGAGTTGTTCTGTCTTTTATGCGAGTTCCTTTCCATAGCAATTTAAGTGACCTGTCCCATCTATGGTGCATTTTAAATAGCAACATATCAGACAGAGGAAAGAGTAGCTGTGTTTTGTAATGCACCTCCTCACGTGTATCTTTGCAGTGATCGCTGCATGCTTCTTGTCCTAGTTCATCTCTTCAGTTCTAAAGACAAGATAGGGCCATCAGTGCAGGAGCAGATTTTGTTATTCCTGAAGTAATCAACAATATTGGCACACTAACAATGCCTAAAAGCCTTCCTGAGCAACTGCATGAGAATGCATCTTCTCTTGTAGTCAGACTTCAGCTGCCAAGGGATTCTTGGATACAACTTAAAGAACACTTAAGAAACACCAAAAATATTATAGCATGAATAGCTTTGTAAGTGCTGAGTACTGGGTGGCTTAGAAATAAACATGTTTGTTGCTGGATTCTGTAACTACTGTGAATTTTAGTGATACCTCTGCATTTTTAAAACTGGTTTTCAAATGGCAGATGCTCACATGTGTAAATTATTGTTAGTTCCCTCACTTGTTTTTGTGAGTGTTAGACACATCCAGAAGAGCTGGTGCTTTGGTCCAAACTAAAATCAATGGACAAAATCCAGTAGGGTCATACTGGCACCTAAAAGCAGATACCTGTTAGCAGTCACAATCGTGAAGAACTTATCTACACTAAGCAGATAAGCAGGCACTTCTTTTACTCCAGCACTGGGGAACACAGGGGATAGCTCCTCCAAAGACGTGTTCTGCAACCACTAACATACAGTATAGCTATTTGTGTATTTATCTTTACAGAGACCCTTCTTCTGACTAGGACACCCTTCCCTGATGACTCAGAAATATTTTTTTCCTCAGAAAATTATTTGAAGCAACATTATATTTTTATTTGTCTTTTTTTTATTACTGTTTAATTGGATAGAGATTTAAAAAAATCCATCTGTAAATCTAAAAGAGCTGAGCACATGTTTTGTGTGAAAACATTCAGTATATGTGTTGCTCAGGAGCTCTTCACTGTGAACTTTAGTTTGAGCACTCAGCATTTATAATTTGAGCTGTGCGGTTGCGCATCTGACTCAAATGGCACTATTTCCGTTCCCTGGCTCGATGACTTGATTTATGCTTTATGTTTCTGTTTTCATCCAAAATCAATTTCAGTTGAATCTTTATGTGGATAAAATTGCAGGAGGAAGAGCTTTATGCTTTAAGCTACAGATTTCAAATCCTCCTTCTGAAAGAGTACTCAGTAATTCAGAGCTGATTAGGGAGATCTTGTCCAAGGAATTGGGAGATTCGGGTTTGATCTTCCTCTGCTTGCGCAGTTTTAATCTCCAGCCCAGGCCATGGCCATTGCAAGCAGAGGGGAGCATTCGGCTCCTCTTCCAGCTGAAGTGACTTTGCTTTGTTTGCAGGTTTTAAAAATGCACTGCACGGTAAAAGGGAGCAAAAGCAGCATCTGATGGTTTTGGTGAGATGTGAGTGTCTAGCCCTGCTCCAGGAACAAGGCAGGTTGTGCGCTCAATGGCAGCCAGGTATAAAAGCATGAAAATCCATGTGCGTAGTGGCTGGAACTCTGTTGTTCCTCTTGCTCCAACCACTGGGAGAGTCACTTCTTCCCTTTCTTTCCCTAGAGAAAGATAATTAAATGAATTTGGTGAGGAAGCTCTCTTTCTCTCATATGTATATAAATGTATATGTACATACTTACTCATGTAGAAACATACACACTCATATTTAAATATCAAACAGTAATTTTATCATTAGAAGTCTATTTCAGATAGGGTAGAAGTAGGTTGGAGTATCTGATGATGTGACACTGTTAACATATGACATTTGACCAGAAAGATGCTTTAAAAAGCTAATTTTTACATGTGCTTCTAGGACCCTACAGCAGTCCTTTTCTGCAAGAAGGCAAAATCACAGAATCACAGAATCGAAGGAGTTGGAAGGGACCTCAAATGGTCATTGGGTCCAACCCCCAAAGGTCAGTACTGTGTTTTTGGGGGCACTGCTGAGCATTGTGGTATAGTGCTATACAGGGCAAAGAGAGACCCTCAGGCTGCAAAGACCCATTTATAAAAGTGTCTCTAAAAATATTTGATGATTTTGTTTTCCTCAGGCAGCGGTGTGGCTCTGCTGATGCGTGGCCTCAGAGTTCTGTGTCATCCCTTTCCTCCTGTTCCCATACCTTTCAAACACCCAGGAAGCTCTTTGCTTCCCAACTGCCTGAGAAGTTTCTCTTATCCCTGACTCTTGGTTGCCTTCTAAGTATGCTGCACATGCTCAATGTGTCTTGTTATTCACCCCATCTCCTGTTCTACGCTGAAAGCTTTTAAATTCATTTTAATGATGCATAACAGCAATATAATGAGCCTAATAGCGAGCTATTGATTTTCATTTGAAACACTGACATGTGAACGTTTCAATAGCCTTTTAACAGTGTGTATATTTAATGTGATTCAAAGACAAAGCAAATACAGCACAGTATCTGTCTACTAGAAAAATCTCCACAATCTCTGCTGAAGGTCTATCCACCTCCCCTGTAATCTAGTTGTTTCAATCAAGCATCTGCATTAGAAATAGGTAATTTTCGGTGTCTTAAAACAAGCAAGCCATGATCCTTGGAACAAGGCAATAGAAAGGAAAAAAACAGGGGATCCCTGAGTCCAGGTGCAGCTTTGCTTATCTGCCCTGGTCGCAATGAAGACAGGAATGATCCAGGTGTGGTCAGTGCTGTCAGAGAATGCAGCGCGTTAGCTCCAGAGCCAAATAAACTGCCCAATGATGCCCTCTAGATAGGAGATCCCCAAGTTACAGGGACACCCTAAGTGAGTGGGCTAAGGAACACAGAAAGGGAAAATTAAACCAGCAAACACACACAACAACGTAAAATAAGATGACAGTTCCCTTTTGCTGAACAACTCAGTAATTGAGTTTTGGGAAAGATTTCTGAGAAGTCAATGAGCGAGATGTGAAGCAGCCATACAGTGCCCTGTGTATATGTGTACTTGGAAATAAACTATATCAGCAGTGTTGCCAGACCTCCAGCACTGTGTCATGTCTCCTTATTCCCTGAGCACCCAGCCCCCTGAGCCAGAAGACAAGGATGGGAGCATAATGGAGCCTCCATAATCCATGGGGAAATGGTGCTTCAGCACCTAGATGTCTATGGAGCCAGATGAGATCCACCTGAGGGTACTGAGTTTGTTGGTGGAAGTGTTCACCAGGCCATTTTCCATCATCTATGAGCAGTACCAGCTGACTGGGGAGACACCAGTTGACTGGAGTTTAGCAAATATGACACCCATCCACAAGAAGAGATGGTAGGAGGACCTGGGGAACTATAGGCCTATCATTCTGACCTCAGTGCCTGGAAAGATTATGGAGCAAACCATCCAAAGTGTCATTATGAGGCACATGCAGGAAAAGCAAGAGATCAGGCAGATCAGGCACGGTCAGCAGGGTTTCATGGGAGGCAGGTCCTGATTGACCAACCTGATCTCCTTTTCTGATAAGATGATGTACTTAGTGGATGAGGGCAAAGCTGTGGATGTTGTCTGTTTGGATTTTAACAAAGTCTTTGACACTGTTTCCCACAGCATTCTCCTAGAGAAACTGTCAGTTCTTGGCTTGGATGGGTGTACTCTTCGCTGCTTAAAAAAACTGGCTGGATGGCCAGGCCCAGAGAGTGGTGGTGAATGGAGTTAAATCTAGTTGGTGGCCAGTCAGCAGTGGTGTTCCTCAGGGCTCTGTGCTGGGACCAGTTCTCTTTAACATCTTTATTAATGACCTGGATGAGGGGATCAAGTGTACCCTCAGTAAGTTTGCAGATGACACTAGGTTAGGCAGAAGGGTTGATCTGCTTGAGGGTAGGAAGGACCCTACAGAGGGATTTGGGCAGGCTGGATCGATGGGCCAATAGCCTGAGGTTCAACAAAGCCAAGTGCCAGGTCTTGCATTTGGGTCATAATAACCCCAAGCAGGGCTACAGGCTTGGGGAAGAGTGGCTGTAAAGCTGCCTGGCAGAGAGGGACCTGGGGGCCCTTGACTGACAGCTGGCTGAACATGAGCCATCCGAGCCATCCACCTGCCCAGGTGGCCAAGAAGGCCAACAGCACCCTGGCTTGTGTTAAGAGCAGTGTGGTGAGTAGCAGCAGGGGAGTAAGTGTCCCCTTGTACTCAGCACTGGTGAGGCCCCACCTCGAGTACTGCACCCAGTTTTGGGCCCCTCACTGCAGAACAGACATTGAGATGCTGGAGCATGTCCAGAGAAGGGCAACGAGGCTGGTGAGTGGACTGGAGAATAAATGGTACGAGGAGCGGCTGAGGGAACTGGGGTTGTTTAGGCTGGAGAAGAGGAGGTTGAGGGGAGATCCAATTGCTCTCTGCAACTACCTGAAAGGAGGTTGTGGACAGGTGGGGGCTGACCTTTTCTCCATAGTGACAAGTGACAGGACAAGAGGAAATGGCACCAAGTTAATAAGGGGAGGTTTAGGCTGAATATTAGGAAAAACTTATTCCCAGAGAGGGTTGTAGGGCATTGGAACGGGCTGCACAGGGAGGTGGTGGTGGAATCTCCATCCCTGGAGGTATATAAAAGATGGTTAAATGTGGTGCTGAGGGGTGTGGTTTAGTAGTGAATGGCAGGGTAGGGTGATGGTTGGCCTTGATGATACAAAGAGTCCCTTCCAACCAAGACAATTCTAATTGATTCCATAAGTCTATGTTTTTTCAGGGAGTGTTTATAACAAACGAATGTAAGTCAAGTCTACATCAAGTATTAACCTTACTCCTCTGGCTTTTCACAGCAGCACTCATATTCTTTATACATCCGTTATCTGTATGACAATGTAAAGGTGGCCTCTCAGGATATTCTGAAATAGAGTTTCTACCCCACGGGTTGTCTGAACATCAGGTAATAGACAGAGAGAGAGAGAGAGAGAGAGAGAGAGAGAGAAAGGCAAAGAACCAGGGAAACAAGGAAGATTTATGCTTTTGTAAGGTCTTCAGTTCGCTTGCTTTCCCAGTGTGCAGCTGTTGGTTTGTAACCACATCAACCAAGAGAATCATCTGACAAGTTCATGACTCAGACCTCATTGCCGTTGAGTATAATTAGGCAGGGGGTTTGTTTCTCAGCTTAAAACAAAATCAGCTGCTTTGATTACCATTTTGTTCACATTTTTTTCCAAACTCTGCTTTGCTTTCAAGATCATGAGAATATTTCTGAGAATATGTAAGTGATTTTAAAGTCTAGGAAGCTTTTTTTTTGAATTAGTAGTAGTTCCCAGTGTACAAGTTTGGCTGCAATTAAGATACTTGATTCTCAGAGTTTATATAAGAAACTCAAAACTGTTTAACAAATA
Organism: Laterallus jamaicensis coturniculus; assembly: GCA_022605575.1. Classification (NCBI taxonomy): domain Eukaryota; kingdom Metazoa; phylum Chordata; class Aves; order Gruiformes; family Rallidae; genus Laterallus; species Laterallus jamaicensis. The sequence goes on along the minus strand of JAKCOX010000023.1, from coordinate 5,189,785 downwards.
AGGTACCCAAGGCAGGCATAGGCATGTGTTTTGTGATTAAATTGTAAGTTGTATTTCATCCCATACCAGAGACAATGACTTCTAATTAATGACAGAGATGATCAAAATGACTGTCTTCATTTGTTGACAAATTAGGGAATGGAAAAAAATAGTCTATCTTCAACAGATGGAGTTAGTAATGAGTAGCTCTGCTGAAAGCAGTAGAGTGGAGCATGGGTTTGAAACCAGTCTGAGAAGAAATCTCAGATGTACATAATTGTAGACAGAAGAAATGGCTGTTGCCATTTTATTTAATATTGGCCACGTGAACACTCTCCTGGAAGTACTTGATGCTCTTGGCTGACTGTGGAGGTCATGGTAGAAAGACCAGGAATGGAATGGTAGAATGAGGAGGAATGGTAGAAAGACCAGCTCGGACGTCTTATTTTTGACTTCATGTCTTAGGGCAGATCAATCCCACCCCTAACATCATGCAAAATCCCTTGGGGAAGCAAGATCAAGCCCAAAGCTGAGTTGAGGCTAAGTCCTGGTAAGAGCCCCAGTTATTCCTGCAGGCAAGATAAATGTCCCTTTTATCTTCCAACAGTGTGTTGCATCCATTTTTCCCAGGCTGTGCTGGTCTTTCATATTTTAAATTTAGATTCTCCATGACAATGACTTCCCCTTAGTGACATGTTTACAGTACAGTGAGTGCTGGGACTGCACAGTATTGCTGTGATGGAAATGCTACCATGTCTCAGGAAGAAGGGTCTTCTGTGCATAAGCCATTGAAGCAAAAACTAAAAGGTGGTGCAAAAGCAAAGGAGATGGATTACACAACCACTTCTGGTCTGCCAACCCACTGTGAGGGAAGTCCCCCTCATCTCCCATTTCTCCTATTAGGTATGACTATTGAAAGCCCAACCCCATGGTGCTGCCAGTTCTGTAAATGGTAGTAAGATCACAGAATCACAGAACAGTTTGGGTTGGAAGGGTCCTTAAAGATCATCTAGTTCCAACCCCATGTCATGAGCAGGGACACCTCTCACTAGACCAGGTTGCCCAAAGCCCCATCCAACCTGACCTTGAACACTGCCAGGGAGGGGGCAGCCACAGCTTCTCTGGGCAGCCTGTTCAAATGTTGCACCCAGAAAGCGTTTTATATACAGCGTGCATAAAAAGAACTTCCTGCCACAGGCTATTGCCAAGGTGGTATACAAGGCCAGGTTGGATGGGGCCCTGGGCAACCTTGTGTAGATCCAGGCCTGGAGGTTGGTGGCCCTGCCTGTGGCAGAGGAGTTGGAGCTCTATGATCCTTGGGGTCCCTTCCAACCCAGAACATTCTATGATTCTACGATTGACATTTTTGAAGTTAACAAAAATATATAAGTGGTTCTTCAGCTCAGGCAATCTGTCAGTGATGGATGAGACCTTTTTTGGGAGTATTTCCTCTAAAGTAGCTAGTATTGGTCACTGTCAGGCAGGAACCTCGAGACCATAAATCCGATCAAGTGCAGCAATTTCCTTGTTGCTCCCTTACACCTGTGAGACTCTGCTGACTTCAGAGTGCACACAGGGTTTGGTCTAAAGCACGTCATCCATCATCAGGGCCCAAGTGCCTTCTTTCTGTGGAGGTGAGGGAAACTGCCCGGCGGGCAGCTGGTTTGCAGGCCAACAGCGTATAGACACGGGTAGTGTGGCGCTGGTGTACGAGACCCCCCCATTCGCTGCTGTGCTGACGTGGATCTAAAAGGAGCCCAGGTTTGGAAATTCACGTACCTCCTGCTCTTCCTTTTAATTCTCTGCTCAAAGTCCAGTGCAGACTTCCTCTCCCATCCTGACTATTTATAAGTGTATGTAGAAACAAATGTTTTGTAAAGATGTGAGAGGCATTCTGCTTTATTCCCAAGGGCAAATAAAGCCTTTTATTTTTAGCCCAGTTTCCTACGGAAATGAGACTGATGCAATCGCATTGTCTATTTGTCTATCAAATCGGCCCCCTTCCCCTCTTCCCTCCCCCCCCATCAACTTCTGACCATTAATCTTGCCAGCCAGATCTGACAGGCAACGTTCTTTCAAAAATGTTAAATACACAAAAGTTTCATAAAAATCAGTTACTGGGCCTGAGGAGAGACCTTACTGGTTCCCTCACAGGAGAAGTAAGTACTGGTTGAATTCAGCAGGTAGGGAGCAACAAGCTGGCAGTCACCTTATGCTGTCTCCTGAAAGTGGAGGAACAAGAGAGACTGGGGTGGCAGTTTGGAGGTACTTCTGGAGGGTGTCTCCAGGGTACTGGGCCGTATTTCAGAGGTGGGGAGAGAGAAGTGGCACTGGGGAAGGGAACGACCGGGGTAGTTGGATATGGGGGCACAGCACACTTGGAGTTTTTCCTTTATACCCCAAAGTGACTGAATGTTAAGGTCACGTTCTGGGGAGCTTCTCAGTGGTGGCCCCAGGAACAAGGTGGAAAAGAATTTAAAAAACAGTGCTAAGAGAAGTGGTCATCATCGTCTTTTCCATTACCTGGCAGGTGTTGCCTGGGTAATTCCTGTCTCAGAGAATAATTATGTGCTGGATAACTTGGGACAGGTTCATATCTGATCAGCCACCTGATAAGCCCTTTGCAAGCACACATGCTGCCTTAAATGGAGAGTGCAGATTTACCCACATATTAACTTGTGGGCAGTCTCTTGAGCTTTTCCAGTGTCAACATTGGGAGACTTTCACCTCCCGAATGCAACAGGTATATTCAGCCCAAGGTAGAAACCCAGCCTGTCTCCTGGCTGCCTGACTTTTCCACTGCAGGGTATGATCCTGAGCAGCATCTGCGTTTCTATGTTGGAGGGAAGTATGATTATTTATTTACTCTACTTGTATTTGAAGTGATGCCTGGAAAATAGGCTTAAGATAAAGCTGATTTTTATAAGACTCATGAACATGAGTTCATATTTCCACTGTGACATATCTATTCTCTTACATTTCATTGTCCCCAGTGTCCTGTATTTTAAGTGTCAGGAGCAATGGAAGTGCTTAAACACCTTGGAGATGTGTAGCGTGATGCCACACTGTGGAAGAAGAGCACACAGGTAAAAGGAAAAGCAGTTTTGGTTTTCAGACAGCTTCTCCAATGTAGTTGGACATCTGCCAACATCATGCTTATTGTGATGTTTGAGGTATTTTTAAATGGAGAAATTACTAAGCTCATTTAAGAGACTAAGTTTTCTTTAGTTCTTCCAAACTGATAGAATCACAGAATCACAGACTGGTTTGGGTTGGAAGACATCACCGAGTTCCAACCCTCCTGCTGTGGGCAAGGACACCCTTCATTAGAACAGGTTGCCCAATGGCCCATCCAATCCAGCCTTGAACACTACCTGGGGGGGGTGTATCTCCAACCTCTCTGGGAAACCTATTCCACCCTCACTGTGAGGAATTTCTTCCTAATATCTAGCCAAAGTCCACCCTCCTTAAGTTTAAAGCTATTACCCCTTGTCCTGTCACTGCAATCTCTGATAAACAGCCCCTCCCCAGCTTTCCTGTAGGCTCTCTTTTGCTATGAGGTCTCTCTGGAGCTTTCTCTTTTCCAGGCTGAACAAGCCCAACTCTCTCAGCCTGTCTTCACAGGAGAGGTGCTTCAGCCCTCTAGTCATCTTTGTGGCCCTCCTGTGGACTTGCTCCAACAGTTCTGGGGGAGCTCTAGGGACACCAGAACTGAACGCAGTACTCCAGGGGGGTCTCATGAGAGCAAAGTAGAGGGTCAGAATCCCCTCCCTTGACCAGGTGGTCACGTTGCTTTTGATGCAACTCAGGATAGGGTTGGCTTTCTGGGCTGTGAGCATAAATAGCTGGCTCATGTTGAACTTCTCATCCACCAACACTCCCTAGTCCTTCTCCTCAGGGCTGCTCTCAATCCATTTTCTGCCCAGCCTTTGGTTGTACTTGGATTTCCATCAACTCATGTGCAGGACCTTGCACTTGGCCCTGTTGTACTTCATGTGGTTCACACAGGCCCACCTCTCAAGCTTTTCAAGGTCCCTCTGGATGGCATTCCTTCCCTCCAACATGTCAACTGCACCACACAGCTTGCTGTCATCACCAAAGTTACTGAGGATGCACTCAATCCCACTGTCCAAATTGCCAACACAGATGTTAAACAGCGCTGGTCCCAACACTGACCCCTGAGGAGCACCACTTATCACTGATCTCCACATGGACATTGAGCCATTGACTGCAACTCTTTGAGTGTGACCATCCAGCCAATTCCTTATCCACCAAGTGGTCTATCCATCATATCCATGCCTCCCCAATTTAGAGACAAGGACATTGTGAGGGACAATGTTCAATCCTTTGCACAAGTCCAGGTAGATTACATCCAGCATCCACCTTAACCCAACCATAGAAGGACATCAAATTTGCCAGGCATGATTTTCCCTTAGAGAGGCCATGTTGTCTGTCACTGATCACCTCCTTATTTTCTATGCACATCAGCATGATTTCCAGGAGGGTGCACTCAATCCCACTGTCCACATCACTGACAAAGATGTTCAACTAATTCACTAATGTCTGATCAGCAGACAAGGTTGAAACATCTTATTGGCACAGAGATAAGGTCTCTTGTCACAGCTGTGGGAAGCAGCTTCTTCTGTTAGGGAATTCCAACAAGTCAGTACCCTAAAAATGTATTTAAACCAGTATTAGTGGCATGAGTTTTCTTCAGTTGCCCTCCCCTTCCTCATTACACCTGCACTGCTTCTTTCCCATATAATTTCAAACCTAAATCTGAGGTATCTGCTCTCTTGCAGGGGATTCAGAACAAGCTAAGGGTGGACATGAGATAGAAGAGATACCAAAATAGCAGTGACCCTGTTGTGATGAACAATGTAAGTAAGAAAATTCTCCACCTCCCCCCCTCAACAAAAAAAAAGAAGCTTGTTTTAGTAGAGAGGATAGAATATGGTTTTCCTCTCAGACAAGATGACAGGGTGGGAACCTGTTGGGGGGAATAAAGATTCCACTTCTCCCGAAATTTTTTTGTGATCTTGGACACAGATCCAAATTATTTTGAACATGGTGTGCCTTGGAGTGCCTGGGAAAGGAAAAAGAGTCCCCAAGTACCTACAGCACGAACTTCTTCCTCTCATTGCAATGCACACAAATACACAAGTGTGCTGCTTGCAGCACAGAGATACGAGACCCTGCGGCATCCCTGATTTCTCGTGCTGTCCCTGCCCACCACAGAAGAGTGGTGTCTGTAACTGACACCCTCACAGAAGCTGTGAAGCTGTGAAGGTTAACCCAGTGGAGTGCTGGATTAACACAAATAGCACAGAGCACACAGGCACCCAAACAAGTTTGGAGGCTGGGCCATTTTGCCTTCAGCAACCAAAACCATTCTGCAAGTATTTAATAGATAATTAAACCTCTTCTCCCATCAGGTGATCTGACCTCAACACGTAACTCTGCATGCCAGGGCAGAAGATGGTGAGGTGGGTCAAAACCTGCAATAATGGGCAGAAACCTATTTGTAAGTACGTTATTGTAAGTAAACCGAGCCCCTTCTCCAAAGCAGAAGCCCTAGCTTTCCTTGGGATCCTTGTTTCATGCACTATTCATTCCATGGTCGTGTCCATATAAGTCTCCCTGTGACCAGCCACCACCTGCAGCTCTGTGTCCCTGCCTACCGATCATTCCTGCGTTCCTTGCAGAGATCGCTCCAAGGGCACAGGCCTGCAGTCAGCGTCCAGTCAGCGTCGTTGGGAAAGGGCGCTCTCCCACAGCCAGCTACTCTTGCATGAGTATTAGCCACCGGAGCCTGTGGTTTGGCATCAGCAACCACAGCTCAAACATCTTAACTATCACAGCATGAGGAACTGTCTAATCAACATGAAAATGGTTACCTAAGCCTGGCACAGGCCATCCCCTGGTGAGAAGTGATGACCCATTTGTGCACTGGTCCCCCTCCCTGGGTTCATTACAGCACTGTGGGTCAGAGCAAGCTTATCACGGGGCTTTCCTGATGCAGTAACTCTGTAGCTGCTGCTTATCACCCCTACTCTAGATCTCGAGGCGATTTCACAACCCTGTGGCACCAGAGACTTCAGCTGGCAAGGGCAGAGGCAAAGATCAGCTGCCTTGGGTCTGCAGCACCATTTCTTTGCCAGGAACCGTCACTGTCAAGTAAGGGTTAAAAGAAACCCTGCTGAAATGCCCTTCATGGCCAGAGCCTTCTGTGTGCATCCTTCTAAGATAACATCACAGTCCAAAACAGGAACAGCTCATTCACTGGTGCAGGATCCTTGCCTGGGCAGCAGCTGCAGAGGAGACAAGGGATAAAATGCTGAATCAGAAGTATTTTATTTTTGGTAGCTTAATAATGGACTGGGAACGTCTGTGAGCAGGGGTTGAGGAAAGGCAAACACATCTTTCTGCAGCACGCAGTGAAGCAGCTCCTTAGGTGGCTCATACCGGTGATGCTTTGAAGTCCTCACCACCCTCCCAAAGCTCCTCGTGTGGACTTGCATGTAGAACTGTGAATCAAATGTGTGCTTTGGGGCAAGTTTGGTTTCTCTGGGTACCCACACCCACATATGTAAGCCAGGGTAAATCCTACAGCAAGAAGCAGGCAGAGGTCTGACTTTCCAGAGCTGCGGACATGTGGCAGAACTGAAAGTGCCAGGTCCTCTGAGTCCCAGAGCTGCTCCACAACCAAAAAAACCCCCATGGCAAAGCACTAACAGCTTCACTTCACTTAGCCCTGTTAGTTGACTGCTTTCTTCCCGTAGGCATGCAAAGCGCCTGTACGGATGTACGTGTTCCTGTACTTCTGGAGATGCATTCTTTGTCTTCAGAAGATGGCATGCCCCAGCAAGCTCCTCAGTTTACAACATCCTTCCTCTGGCCAGGAGGAGCTACTGCAGCTTCCACAGGCTGTGCCGGGGCAGAGTAAACTTTATGTCACATTGGCACAAGGCACTTGGGCTGAGAGCTACTACAGGGTAGCTTAATACCATGAAAGTGCTTCTGAAAATGTGTTTTTTTAATCAAGGTCTGGAGCCTTGTTTCTGGAGAACATTAGCACCCCTGAGGCAAGCCACCAGAAGACTTAATCTGTACCGTGAATGGATCAACTCACGGACAACCACCACTGCTGAGTACAACCTTGTACAAAGCATCAGAGAAATGTCAACACTGTACTTAGATAAATTATTTGAACAGGAGAAAGTGAGTTTGCTCTGCATGGCTTATTTGCGACCTGAACATTCAGAGCATTTCAAACATCTACTTGATCAACAAAGGGAGAAATCAACTCTGTATTTACACAGCCTCCTGCAACCTCCCCATTCCTGGAAACTGACACCTCTGGCTAGCTTCAACCAAAGGAGAGAGAGGGGCAGAGACCTGAAGAGATGGAGCTTTACAAGCTCCCTCAGTGTGAAGCTTGGTGGAGAAGGGCTTTGCTGTGGCATCTGCCCTCATTTTTACTCTTCGGTTACTCAAGTCTCACCAATTTTCATTCTCTTGCTTCTTTGCCACTCTGCAGATGTGTTGGACCAGCACAGAGGTCTCAGGAGGGAGCCCAGGACCATTCTGGAAGGAGGAGAGACTGGGGGCATTGCTGGAAGGGAGGATTGAAGATGTAAAGGCAACATGGGGATCCAGGGAGGGGGATACAGGGACACTGTTAGAGTGAGGGAAGGCAGAGGGGGGCACAGAGGCTGTTACAGGTTTTGCTGGTTCTGCTGCCCACAAAATCCTCTTCTTTGACATAGGAAAGGAATGTGAAGGTTCAAGACAAGAAGAATGAATAAATAATCAGTAATACTCAGTGCTTTTCAATTCCAAGTGTTTTATAAACATTAATGAACCTTCATAGGCTGTTGGAGAGGTATTTAAGCTGTATTCCATTTTCAGAGATAAGAAGATGAAAGCTCTGGCTGAAGTCCAAAGTTTTCAAAAGCAGAAACTACTTTTAAGAGCTCTCCTTGAGCTTGAGAGCTCAGCACCAGAACTCCAAAGGGATCGATTTCACAGTTGCCATCACTGTCAACTACACTTTTTTTGGTCAACTATAGGATGGCTTCTGCAACACTAGGTCCAACCCTGCACACGCAAAAGCAGCAATAGTTTCCAAAAATTCAGGCCATGCTGGCTTGTTGGGTTTTCCCCAAAGTGTATAAGGAGAGGCTGGTTCATGAGAGAAATAGACAGGTAAAAACATTTTAATTCCTCACTGCTGCAACATGACAAGAATGGAAACAAAGATTTTGCAGACACTTAGAGAAAGGGCAAAGAAAACTGAAGATTAAAAGACAAGACTTCCAAGTTGACCCATTCATCTGTGTGAACGGGAAGGGAAGCGAAGCACATTCTCAAATCTTTCTACATCTCCTGTAAAGACTAGGCAGAAGGTTTGGGTGCATTTCTCTAAGTGTGTGATGAATATTTTATTCCTGACAGGAACTGAAAACACGGATGTGTGTGTAGTCACCAGCTCCACTGAAGTGAGGGAGACTTCACTAGAAACCATGAGAATTGTTCGTCCAGGGAAGAAAACCAATATATTTTGTTTATAGCAGTAAAATAAAAGGAAGACAGAGTTATAGCTATTTTATTTGGAAGGATACATTCCCAATTTTAATTGTTCTGTGGCCATGTTTATTTCAAAGACTTATTTGCTTTCCAGCAAAAACATGGTTGGTGAAAAAGCCTCCAAATTCTGTAGAAACGGAGGGTGTCACATTTAAACAAACCAGCAGCTGGAGCCAGGGGGAAACCACAGAGCTTCCACACAGAGTGCAGCAGCCAGGGAGAAGCAGAAATGCAGCACCAGGTTCAAACCCTGTGCTCGGCATGTGCAGCATGGTTCCCACCAGGCAGTTATCAGCAATGTGCCGGGTACGGTCCCCACGTAACCCCGAGTGTCACAGCAGATCAGTGGGAAGGAGTGAGAATCATAACAGAAACTCCCCAGGATCCTTTGGGGACCCTCCACGCACAAAAATGAGTAAAAAGCTGCCAGAAAAAATCATCCTAAAGGGTACTCCAACAGCGCTCACATGCATTTTAAACCTGGTCTCAAGGCGCCGACATGGCTGTGACAGTCGGGTTTGTGCTGTGACATGGTTTTGCCATTCTCACAGCTGCTGCTCCCCACAGGTGCTTTGAGGTCCTCAGGAGGAGAGGCAAAAGCAGTGGGTCTTCCTTCCCTCTGCTGCATCACCGTGCCCAGCCCCAGCAGCCCTGGCAGGCTCACCCTGATGCTGCTCAGGTGGTAATGCAGCATCAAGCTGTCTACCATGGGAGATGGTGACTCCCCCTCAGCTGCCAATCAGGAGGGCAGGACTCACCAAAGTGGAAAGCGGGAGAGTTTTCCATGGCTTCGATCTGGTCACAGGGTCTCTGTGTGCACAGGGTTATGAGAGATGCCATGGAACAGGAATATGGCACCAGTCCCTGGTGCGTATAGGTAGGGTGAGGCCATGATAACCTTAACAAGACAATACACTTCCATGTCTTTCAGTTCCACAGTTCTTGTGTGCCATGAGTCATCTCTGGCTAACAAAGGTATGGTTATTTCACAACTTCAGAAACATTTTACTGTCTATAGGGATGATACTTCAGGGCACGGATGTTCAAAGGAAAACCAGGGCAGACAGCTAAAGGAAATCTATAAAACGACAAGAACCTCTGGCTGCAAGTGGAGTGAGAAGCAAAGTGGAAATTCTGCCAGCTTTTAAAGGCCATACTTACAGCAAAGGTGGGTTGTACCCAGACCCAGCAAAAGACAGCTATGGTGGAAACACCACTGCCCATCTTCATATGGGAACAAGATGGGGCACTGTTACAGCGCTGGAGTACTTCTGGGGGTGGTTTGGGTTTTGGTTTTGGGTTTTTTTCTTCCCCAAGTCACCTAACTATTGCTGAACTCCTGCAGATTTTTTTTTTTTTTTTTTTGATCTTGGAAGATGAATTAGAATGGGGATTTTGGGATCAGGAAACAGCCCTGGAGGAAGTTGCTGCTAATACTGGCCACTCCACTCCAGGCTTCCTCTGAGACTGCCTAGCACGAGTGAATGCCAGCAGCGACGCTTTCAGTAGCGTGTTAGTGCAGCGATACCTTTTCCCTATCAAGGTCACTTGCTTTCCCTGCTCTACGGGAAACTGCAGTTAGAAAATTGACAGGTCAGAGCTGCCTTTTAGGAAGTTTTGTCCTCTCTGCTCCGGGCTCTTCACCTTGTCACAGGTCATGGAGCCTTTGCACCTTTACCTCTCCTCCTGCCACCGCTGATTTGCTTTGCTGTACGAGATGGCGTATCACCGAGTTTCATTCGTTACCTTCCAAAAGGTACGAAAGCCATTGTTGGCTTGCCTCATTCTCCTTAAGGAGTGCATTTTAGGAGGCCAGCTCTTCCTTTCCCACCACACCACAGCAACTATGGCACACAAAAAGAAGAAAAGAATAGGTATTCTTGGCATGCTGTGTCTTATACAGGGCTGGGCATTCCTCTCCTTTTGTACTTGAATAATTTTAGTGTCTTATTTCAGTGTTAAATTGGGTAGTAGATAAAAGTCCTGAGAGGATGTGGTCTATCCCCAGCTGTGTCTTTGAGCATGAAAATGCCTCTGAGATGAGGATGGGCAGGGAGGCTGCCCTGGCTGGTAATAAAAGAAGTATTTTCTTCTTTCCATCACACCAGAAGTCATCAACAGCATCTCCTCTTGGCTTCCTGGGGTCATTGCCCATGGTATTTGGGAGCTCTGATGAAAAGAGGTCTTCTGCACCTACTGAAGGTGGAGAGGAAAGCAAAGCAGGTGCAACTCAGGTCTGGCAGAGTGAGGAAGCATTATTGAGCGCTGGTGGGGGGGTGTCAAGTGATTGGCAGGGCAGGTCACAGTCACACTCCTCTGGTGTCCTCAGAAACAGGGGCCATGAAGCCCCTGCCTGGGTTTCCCCTTGGTCACCTGTGTGCTCTGTGGGGATTTGCTGTTTGTGACCACAGGGCTAAGGGACTGAGGGTTTTTTTTCCCACCAGTGTTTTAGAGAACTGGAAGTTGAGCAAGACCAGAAAAAAATTGGAGAATTACTGCCTTAAGCCACATGCAATTTTGGGTTTTTTTTTAAATTACATGAGCTGAGAGGGTTTTACCTTCTTAGAAAATGTTTGTTGAACACCTTGAAATGTGACAGTCCTTCCAGTGTCACAGCAATTGCATGGTTTCCCGAAAAGGACTGGCAGTCCTAAATTGCAGAAGTGAGTTTTGCAACTGGAAGTTAAGGAGCGATGCTAGAAGTAAAACAAGAAGTGGAATCAGCAGCAAAAACGGTTTTGGATGTTGCTGTCCTCAGTAGTGCATGAAAAGACCTCGTACCTGAATGAGTTCAGCCAGCTGAAGTATAAAAATGCACATTACAATGTTGTTGACAGGGAAAGGGCTGTGAAATATTATTGCATAAAACTGTGAGTCAAGGCCTCTAATGTGTTTTTACAGTGTTGCCTGTAGCTTAATTGCACTTGCTCCTGATAGTGTATTATATCTTCTCATATCTTCGTTATTATGTAGGCATTAATTTAATCAGAGATAATAAATGAAACCTCTGGTAGTAATTACAGGTCATAACAATTTTGTTACTTTACTTGAGCAGGCAGGAAGACAAAAACATGTGGACCCATAAACATTAACTGGCTTTTGCAATCCAGTCATTACAGGAGAAAGATGATGAAGTTGCCTGGAAACGTTGGTGAGAATTACTGCTTTAGCCATCTCCTGGATCCTTTCAAACCTCAAGGAATCTTGTGTTTGACTCTATTTGGAAGATCTAAGCTTAAGAATTGCTTTTGCAGGTTCCCGGGATCTGATGTGTTTGTCAGGAGGGGTCTTTGTGGCGTGGTTTCAATGGAGGCATGCTGCCAGGAGTTGGGAGCTGCGTGTGAATTGCAGTGATTTCCCCTTGGGCCCTCTCATTTCTGCCAATTTTCAAGTGGATTTTCTGCAAGTGGAAGCAAACACGGCCCCTTTCCAACAGGACAATGTCTGGGAGGCCATCTGACAAGAAAAACCTTGCAGAGGAGCCTTTCAAAGCATCCTAAAAAAATCCCCTCTTGTAGGGGATTTCTTGGAGTGCACAGTCATTAGCTGGGCATAGGAGGCAGAGGGCATCTTACTTGGTTGCCTAATCTTTCTGAGCCCAGAGTTACATTAGAAAGTAACTCCATCTTATAGAATGATCCATCTTGTGCTGTTTCTAAAGTGCCTCTAGTCCCTTGGTACACTACTCAGCGCGGTGAAAAGCCTCCTGGTTAGCAGGATTTCTTAGTATTTAATCTAAGCTTTCCTTTTGGGACACCTCTCCCCCCGCAACCAAACCAACAAGAACCAAACCCCAACTCTTACCACTTTCAGTGAATTGCATTTTAAATGCAATAAATACATCATCTTCTTTGTGTTTAACACACTGATACTTGTAGGCAGCTATTCTGTGCTCCACTTCAGTTGTCACTTTCAGCCAAGGTACACATACATCAGGTCCATCCAGGCTGAGCCTGTGAGTCAGCTTCAAACCCTCCAGCACTTCTGTTGCTCTTTTCTTAAACTGTCTCCCTTAGATCTACATTGTTCAAGTGCTGAAGTACTCTGAATTTGGGATGATATATCAAGAATGATCCTTTCAGATCTGTTTTCTACCGTTTTGTGAAGGGGATTTGTCTCCACAGTGCCAGGCGTGGAACAGAACACCTAAAGACTGGAAATAAAATCCTTTGTTATGCAGAAAACCTGGAAGACTTAGTAGTGGGGGGTTGGGAATTTTGAGGGTCCTCTCAGAGGTGACCCTTGCCTGGGAGCAGCATGCTGAGGGTCTAAGGCTGCTGCTGGGTGCTGACTGAGAGTGTCACCACATCTGCTCCTTAGTTCAGTGTAGGTGGGAGAGGAAGTCCTTTCAAAATCCAGTCATGTATCGATATGGAGAACTTGAGGGCTTGTGGCTCAGTTCTTCAGAAAAAATCCCTTCCCTGCTGTCAGAGTGATCCATTCTTTTTAACCAGAAGGCCCACTTCCATGTTGGTGGGCAGCTTCAAGGGGACGTGCCACTGAGAAAAGCTCATGTATTGATGCCTGCTGACAACTGGTCTATGGGAGGCTGAAGCTGTAGTGGAAAACTTTGCAAGCAGTAGAAATTAAAGGGTTCAAAACAACAGCTGATGATTAATCTCTGTGAGGCTTTTAAAGAAAAAAAATTAATTTTTTTTGTCCCCTGGCATATTGTAGCTATTTTCCCCTCGATGTATTAGCCAGCAGCTTGACTTTCTAATATTATATACAGAAGAGTGTATTGTTTCCCTAGCACCCCACATATTTCTCTGCACTCACTGCTGCCTCTAGTATGCCTGGACTCAAGATGATCTGGGAGTTCCATTAGCTGCATCTTGGGGACTGAATTAGCTCACTGATTAGGGCTTTTTCAGATACTAATAAAGGCAAAACTGGAAATGTGATGATTGGACTGTGTGCCTGCAGAATGCTAGCCAAATTCCAGCTGCCCTGTTGCTATAAGAATAGACAAATTAAGCTCCATCTTTGGGCTCTCATTTCACGACAAATGCCAGCTGACCTCCCTGTGGTCTGCCTGTTTCTTTCCCCCAGTCCAGGACATGCCTTTTCACCCCAGTTTTTCAACAGTCACAACATGACTAAAGAGCTAACCTACCCAAAACACTTAAATGAATAGAAATAAGGCTTTGAGTAGTTTCGTTAATGCAATTCACAACAGGAGGTCTGGTTGAAGGGGGAGCATGGACAGCCTGTTTTGGTGGCAGCCTATATGCGTATCAGCATCAACTACGCAATTGCCTCATTCATTTAATACATGTGAGGACCCTGCCTTCCCCAAGCATCTCCATCATGGCTGGAGAGCTGGGCAGGGAGAAGTTTAATGAGACTGAACATGAGCAAGTGTAGGGTCTTGCATCTAGGGAAGAACAGCCCCAGGTACCAGTATAGGCTGGGGACTGGCCTGTTGTAGAGCAGCGTAGGCGAGAGGGATCTGGGGCTGCTGGTGGGCAGCAGGATGACCATGAGCCAAGAAGGCCAATAGCATCCTGGGGTGTATTAGAGGGATGTGGTTAGTGGATTAAGAGAGGTTCTTCTCCCCCTCTACTCTGCCCTGGTGAGACCACACCTGGAATATTGTGTCCAGTTCCAGAAGGACAGGGAACTCCTTGAAAGAGTCCAGCACAGAGCCACCAAGATGATACAAGGACTGGGACACGTTCCTTATGAGGAAAGGCTGAGGGAGCTGGGCCTCGTTAGCTTGGAGGAGACTGAGGGTGACCTAATTAATGTTTATAAATACATAAAGGGTGAGAGTCAGGAAGATGGAGCCAGGCTCTTCTCAGGGATGGCCAGTGATAGGACAAGGGGCAACAGGTACAAGCTGGAGCATAGGAAGTTCCATGTGACAGAGCACAGGGACAGGCTGCCCAGAGAGGCTGTGGAGTCTCCTCTGGAAACATTCAAAACTGACCTGGATACATTCTTGTGTGATTTAGTCTAGGTGATCCTGCTCTGGCAGGGGGGTTGGACTAGATGATCTTTCAAGGTCCCTTCCAACTCCTAATGATCTGTGATTCTGTGATCTCGGTGACATCGAGAATTAAAGTTGCATAGGTGGTTGATGGATGAAAAAGATGAAGCCATAGGAAGTTAAAGGGCATGCCTAGGGCTGGAAAAGCAGTCAGTGACAAAGGCAAGAAGGGAAAGCAAAGTTTTTGCTGTCCCTGGGGCCTGTACTTCATCTCACAGATGCTCAGGATCTCTGTGGTTTATTCCAGGGACTACTGATGCAGACTACAGATGTAGTCTGAACAGCAGACTCCCTGCCTTGTGCTACTGGGTTACTGAAATCTAGGAAATATACACAGCATCATAAATAACCCAAATGCAGTCACTTCAGAGCGCATGTTAATGATGACACGAGGCCAGAAACCCCCTTTTCTTTCCGTTCTTTCCTTTTAAACACATCCTCATTTTTTCTAAAGCTACTTTTCTCCTGCCTACTAACCTTAAGTACCTTCAAGCAATTGAGAAAGATAGTCCTATCTTTTCCAGACTTGTTCTGAGAACATGTAAAAAGGCATATAACTTCTCACAGCACCCTATTTTATGCCTAATAATCTACTAGATTCCTGTCCTCCCTGGTTTTATTTACCTTTCTAGACACCAGCAGTGTCGAACTCTTGCCTCACAGGAGATTTCAGAAGATCATCCAACTCCCATTCAAATACTGGCTGTGGAAATACCCAGGACTTAAACCGTTCCTTATCTGTTGCCAAGGACAACCCAGTTAGCAGGTAGAGGCTGTGCCATTTGGTGAGGAGACACCTATGTGTGGGGTGGGTTTCCCTTGCTTGTTTTTGGTTAAGTAATACAAGAAACATGTCCAATTCTTTTTGCAAAGCCTGGAGGGTATCAGCACCTGCTTCAGTGTGTGTGTGTGTGTGAATGGCCCTCAGCCACGCTGCAGGCCAAATGGCTTCATGCTCAAAGTGGCTCTGGCGGTTTGTGTCCTGATGACTTCTGTGGGAAAGGAGATGCCCAGAGGGACGAGAGCGAGGAGAGGGGTGTATCCTAAAACTCACTAGCATTTTGACAGCATGTGCCTCTCTGCAGGCTCCTCCTGGTGTCAGGGAACGCCGGGCACAATGCCATGTTGAGAAAGAGGTATATACTCCTACTTTCTGTAGATGTGAAGTGTTAATTACAATATATATTACAACATACTTTGTTTTACTCTGTCATCCTGGATCAGTTTTCCCTCCTCCCATCCATCCCCTTTTCCCCTTGAAGCCATTGGTCAGAAGCTCTTTGCTAATTTACTTCCACTGATTCCAAGTGTTGGAGAAGCCACTTATTTAGAAAGCATATGCATGATACTATGTTGATGGAATGCTCGTCAGGCTGGCCTCGGAGCAGTTCTGAAGCCCCTGACTTTGAAGGAGTACTGTTGGTGGGGTTCAACCAGAAGTGTGTTTCAAGATGTGATTAAGAAAGGCAAGTGTGCATGACACTGATCTTGAAATCAACTGCTTTACTCTTTAGCTAACTTTGGAGCTCAAAAGCGCCTCAAAGGTCAGTGATCCACTTGGTCCACTTCTCAATCACATCACTTGGTCCACTTCTCAATCGCATCTTGGATCAGTCTGCCCAAAAAAACAAAGCTGGATGTAAAAAAACCTTCCAAAAACAGTAACAGAAATTAATATTCAAATATCTGCAAAAAGGAAAAAAAAAAAATATTCACCACCTCACTTCAATGAGCATTTGAACTTCCAAGGCTTCTAGGTCTTCAGGATTGTTTTGGGGGCAGGGGAACCTCCGAGCTATTCTTATTCTGAAAGAGCATTTTAAATAACTCCTTCTTACACTCTCATTAATTTTTAAACACAGAGTTATGTGGTTGCCCGTCATCTCCTCCTTTTAACAGCTTTTATTTTTGTGCCAGACAAGGAGCAGGCCCGGAGTGCTTGCTCTGCTCTTCTACCTATGGAAACGGAATCATCGCTTCACACCGAAATTGTAAGGGACGGGGAGATCTGTTGACAAGATTGCAGCTGAGCACAGAATTTTCCCTGCTAAATATTCCCACTGGCAGCTGGAAACCAGTCCACATGGGCACCTTCCAAATCCCAGCCACTAATTCTGGCTGGCCGTGCTAAGCAGCACACTGCAGCATCACGTCCCTTTCAAAGGTTTGGGGAGTTCACAACTCTCTGAACAATGGCTTCAGGTTGGGAGGGTGAAGCTCGAGTCTTTCTCCTCTGCTACGAGGGGGTCTTTGCCCAAATGATGAGTACGTGGTTGAAGCCACAGCGAAATGGGGGTCTTTAATCCAAATGAAGAGCGTTGGGGGGGTTAGCAGCCTGCTAAACCTGGTTATAAAGAATTATTTAGTGCTTGCTGTCAAGTGGAAACGGAACGTAGCTGGGGGGAAGTACGCTGGCCATGCTTTTAATGGCAACCCGGGTTAATGAGAACCCCTGAGGACCCAGGGTGGGAGGATTACCAAGGTAAGGTGCTGTACTGGGAGCCATCGGTGAAGGTTCGCAAACTGTCCTACTGACAGCTCAGCCACAAGCAGTGCCTGATTCTTTCTTAAATACACACCCCGAGACACCCCACCCCCCCCCCCGCCTCACCCAACCAACCCAAACCAGGAACCTTTTCAGCCGAGCTGCGAATTTCCAAGCACGGGCACTGGAACACCGAAGTGTGAGCTGCGGGCTCACGCCTGAAGCTCTGGTCTAGCAGAGAGCGGGAAAGCCGAGCTCCCCCGCACCCCCCCAAAAGCCAGGGCACCCTTCCCTTCCCGCCACCCCTGATGGCTCCCCGCAGCCCCACGGGTGTGGGCGCGCACCTGCGGGGCCATGCCGACTGTGCCTGCCCAGTGTGCCCGCACGGGCTGTTCCCCTTCACAGCGGGCGCCTTCCCCGGGCCGACTGCGGAGCCAGTGGCAGGGGATACGCCAGGACCCCGGGGTGCCGGGGCACCCCCGATGTGCTGGTTATGTATGGAGGGTCGCGGCGCCACGGGAGCCCGAGAGGGAGAACCGCCCCACCTCCCCCTCTCCCTCCGTGCCCCGCCCCCGTTTCTCCGTAAGTGCCCGGCAGCACGGACCTGCACGACATCGCACGGATCGCGACAGCCGCCGCCGCACAAAGCCCCCGGCTCGGCGGGAAGGACGGCCCCGCAACCCGGGCTCCGCCTTCCGCTCCTCCCCGGCGGCCGGGCCCGCGCGGAGGGAGCCGGAGCCGGCGCCGCGCCGCGCAGCCCGCGGGGGGCGATGTGACCCGGGCGGCCGGGCGCGGTGCGGTGCGGGGGGGCGTGGAGCCGTGCGGGGTGGCGGAGGGCAGGCGGGCTCGGGGACAGACGAGGGGGAGACTCCGAGGCGGGGGAAGATGTGGCTGAAGCCCGAGGAGGTGCTGCTGAAAAACGCCCTGAAGCTGTGGGTCACGCAGAAGAGCAGCGGCTACTTCATCCTGCAGCGGCGTCGGGGCCACGGGGACGGCGGCGGCCGCTTCACGGGTACCTGGTGGCGCGGGGGCCTCGGCGGGGCGCCGGGCCGGGCGGTGGATCCCTCTTGCCTCTGCTCTGACCCGCGGGAACTTGGCGTCCCCCCCGGCGGGGAGAGCTGCGGGAGGCGGGAGCGGCCTCTTTGTTCGGCCCGCGGCGGGACCCCTCGCCGGGCCGGCTCGGTAGGACGCGGCTCGGCTTGGCATGGCTGGGGGCATAGCGCGAAACGGGGGGGAGGGAGGGGGGCGGGCGCGGGGCGGCTGGCGCGGGCCGTGCGGGCGGCCCCGGTTCTCCCCGAGTTGCCTCTGGAGCAGCTTCGTGGTTCTGTTGCCCTGAGCACCGCTACAGCCACTTCTGTTTCCCCTCTCCCCCTTCCCGGTGGCTTGCTTAAGCGTGACTCGGCCCCCGTGAGCCGCGGCGCGGAGGAGCCGCACGGGTGCCCAGTGGAGTTGGCTGGGGGGGGATGGAAACCCCCGGGGGGCTGGGGGCGGCGGCCCCGCTCCGCGCAGAGCTGGCTGCAGCCCGCGGAAGCCCGAGCGGGGACCGGGCGGAGGTCCCTGCGCTCGGCCGTGGAGGGATGCCGAGGGGGGCGGGGGGAGAAGGCTGCTGCGGGGAGCCCGGCTGGGCTGAACCCCCTCTGCCCCCCGCAACCCGGCCGCCACCTGCGCTGAGGCTCGTCCCCCCGTCTTTGTAATGGGAGTTCTATAAGTACCTGTGGGAATTGTGACTTTCGGCCGGTGACTGCGCTGGGGGGTGGGCTGGGGGTGTGTGTTAATTCGGTGTGGTGGAGAAGCGGGTTCTAACTTACTAATTCTACTCGGGCTGCTGCAGGTGAGGCACGGCGCGTCCATTGGCACTCGGTAGCTGCGCGTCGGGAAGGGTGTTTCTGCGGAGCACGGCTCCCGCTCTGCCCTGGCAGCAGTTCGCAGAGCCGTGGGCAGCTCCGGCGAGAACTTTCCGTCGGGCTGCGTCCCCGTCGGGGGGTAACCGAGGGCAGATTTGGGGCGAAACTTCGGGTGCAAACACAACAGCACCTGAATTCAGACGAGCGAAGCAATGCTCTGGAGGAACAGCGCAGCTTAACAGCGCAATTCTTACTGAAAAGCAGGCGAGGCTGTTTTGTACCTTTCAATAATCATAGCTTTCAGTGGTGGTTTGTATATTGGAAGGAATAGGTGACTTTCAAACCCGCTGTTTTCTGGGTGGTTTGAGAAGTTACGTTATCGAGTTTGATGTTTCACTTTTACCTTTTGCTCCTGAACCATTGGCCCATGCCAGTCGATAAATACTGCTTTCTGCGTTTTATTTTAAGGGCTTGTTTTGGTTTGGTTTGGTTTGGTTTTTTTGTTGGGGGGGGGAGTGTTTTGTTTTGTTTTAAATCAGAGCTTGCCCTAGCTGTGGAGTTACAAAGGAGCACACAGCTCCGTTGTGGCCGTGGTGGATCCCCTGTTATCAGTCTATTACTAATGAAATGCTAGGTGTGATAAGGTTAATGGTAGTTTTGCTGTCGAGTTCAACAACCGCCTACCCTCATAGTTTCCCCTGCCCCCCTGCGTGGAAGTCATAGGCTACTCTTTTTGTGATTGTAAGGATGATGTGGATTAATTTTCAGAGTTAAAAATAGCTGTTTACAGCAGCTTGATTTAGGTCCAGGGCAATCATGAGGTTCAGATCTGCAAACGTTCACTCCTCGTGCCTGAGCTTTCCTCCGCAGCTGAAATTTGGAAGCTTAAACTGATCGAACTGCTTTTCTCTCTGGTTAAGTTTCAGGTGAATCATTTTGCTGAATCTCCAGTGCACGAGCTTGCACAAATCTCTTTTGGCTGGCAAAGGAAAGCCATTCCTGTCTCTGACAACGTTTTCCAAGGGAAACTGTCAATTCTGACAGTCTCTTAAACCATTTGTAAATGTTTGTGTTTAAAGGGCTTGGAAACTAGAGCCCATAAACAAAAAACAAGTGTGGGGGAGCACTAAGCGTAGCTGGAGTTAGGTGGGTAACTTAATTTTTCTTGGGATGAGCGAAATGGAGACTGGTATGGGGAAACGTTTGGGCTTTGCTTTTGGTGCAGAGCTTACCTCCTAATTTTTGCTTCACATCTCTCTAGGACATTTGATGAGTACCTGCCTCTTCCAGACTGACAGATAAAAAGAGCACTAAAGCATTACAGATTCCAGAGTATGTTCTACCAAGCTGCAGAGCCCTAGGTTAGAACATTTTGTTTGTTTTGCCAGGGATACAAAGTTTAAGTGATAACGATATCCATCTCTCTCTTCTTCTCCTTTTGGTAACTTGTGCCCTGGCCAGCTGCAGTTGAATTTGATGGAAAGGTAAGGGTGTGAAGGATATGAAGATCCTTTCTGTGAAAGCAGGTGCTGCGGTAAAAGAGTTGCGTAGCTCTTCTGGTGAGGAGGAAGAGGAGGAGGCTGTGTATCCTCAGGCTGTGTTATACTCGTGTGGGATCATCAGAATAAAACCCCCAGAAGTCTAAGTTTCAGCTGTAAAGAGTCCTGAGGGGGCAGTGGATCACCTGCCTCATAATCTGCTTCAAATGGGGTGGAAGGGTGCGAAGTCTGAGCTGCCCCGGTGCCCTTGCGAGTTACTACAGCGTGGTGTTTGCACTGAGCAGTGTGAGGACATTTACTTCGTGGCCCCATTCTCGTATTTGAGTGGTGGTTTTTTCCTTCTAGGACACTTCTCTCCTTATGAGAGTATCTGATCCATTATGTAAAAGGAAGTTAGCACAGCTGGAGGGTATATTTTATGTGGATTTTAATTCCTGAAGGATGGACTAGAGAAGATCTCTCACAAAAAGCTCTTTTTCTTCTGAATCCACGTTTCTTTCCCCTAGTATTGTATTTCAGTCAGACTCTGAACAGATGTTTGTGAGAGACTGTATTTACTGCTGTTATTTAATTTGCATCCCAGGGCAGTTACTGGATGCACACTGGGCTTGCAAGCACCAGGCACAAAAAATGATGGAGGCTGTGTTTAACTCTTCATTACCTGACCAGTGTCATTCTGATTTTTCTTCTCCTGAGGGATGTACATTTCAAGGACATGTTTATCTTGCCACTTTACCTCCATCTTACTTGAGAGCTTTGTTGCATCAGAGACTTAGGAAGGGAATGGGTAATGTTTTTAGGAATAATTTCCACAAATGGAATTACAACTTTTAACTAATAATTTTAAAACGGATTTGAAGTTATAGATTTTTATTTAAAAATTATTCTCAGGAATTCCTGTTGCTTCTGTTGGTTTTGTGGTTGTTGGTTTCCACCCTCCTCCCCTACTAATGGGAGACCTTTTTAGCTGTCCCTACAGAAAGACTTCTGATGTAGCCATGATTAACAGGTCAAAGTTGCCTGGGTTTGGTACTTGCTGATATCTTTGGTTCTGAGGCTACATGTCAATGATAAGCTTGAGATGCCATCAATCATCAAAAATACTGTCAAATGCTTCATGGTAGGATAGTGCAAGATGGTTTAGCCTTTAAGTGAAGCACTACTTTGGTTTTTATTAGGGGATGCTGAAAGCTCTGGGCACCTTCCTGTTTGATTAACTTGGTTTTGTGCATTTTGATAGCTAAACTGCTTGTTCTGGGAGGTGCTTGGAATGATTTCCTCACAGGCACTGGACTGAGAGTAGGCTCCTGCTCTTCCCAAGCAGCTAGCTTTGCAGTTGTTGTTTACACAGTACTTCACATTGCACACTCGTAGTATATAAAAACCCACTTAGGATTCTTTAAAACACTGAAGATTTTCCCTTTTGTAAGTAAGGTCAAATAAAACTTTAAAATGAACTCATGTTTCCAGCAGGTTTTTTTTTCTTTGTTTCATAGAGCCCTGCTTTAACTTCTTGCTTGAAATAGATCAATAAAAGGTTATGGTTTTGTTCCTGTTTTACCTGTGGTTTTAGTTCAGTTATTGTATTTCCCCCTACAACGCTTCCAGCCTCCATTTTCAGCTCAGGGCACTTTCCAAGCTGGATGTGGCCTTACATGGTTCACAACTTTCAGAGGATGAACATTTTGAAAAGAAATTAATTTCTCCTTCAGCTCATACAAACCTTTACGGTTCACAGCTTTAAATATAAGATAATACATTGGCAAAAGAAGCATGCTCTATATAGAAATCTGAATTCATTTAATGAAAATAAGTATGGTAGGCATGATAAATACACTTCCCTGAGCTATATGCAAGCAATTGAATTAAATTCCCATCTTTGGATTTTATGTTTTCTTTTAAATTAAGTTCTTTCAGGGTGATAGCTTTTGAACTGAGTGATAGATCACCTCTTGGGAATGTCCTAAGGAACCTGCTTTGGCAGGGGGGTTGGACTCAATGATCTCTTGAGGTCCCTTCCAACCCCTACAATTCAATGATTCTATGACATTTGAGTAGTTACATGATAACAGCTTCCTTCCTTATTTTCCCCTTACCTGGATTTTATTTGGTTTTTTACACCTACAGAAGAATCACTAGTGATGAACCCTCTGGCCCTTTTCTGGAAAGTAAAACCCATATTCATTCATGCTTTCCAATCCAAACGGTTCTGTAGTCTTTATAAATACATTGCCTTTTAGTAGCCCTGTGCTTCTCCCAAGGTCTGGCTAAATAATTTCATTAAAAAGTCTGTTTCAGAGAAAAACAGTGAGGGACCCCAGAGGTTGAGGGATCCCGCTACTGGGATAGGGAATCCATCTAGATTGACCGTGTTCATTACTCTGTGGCAGGAAAGAGTCAAATACATGGTGGAGACTTGAAGACTTTGATAGAGAATGCAAATGGGTATCCCTGTAAACTCCTCTACCTTTTGGAAGGGTAGAAAGCAAAATGATTAGTGTATTTAAAGATCTGTCCCAATACAGTCTTCAAAACGGCTCTCCTTTTTGTCTTAAGCCAGTTACTGATAGATAATCAGTGTCAATCAGAGCTCTAGTTAAAAAACCCCAACAAACCACTTTTAAATGGAGCAGATTGCTGAGAGGAAGATGCCACGCTCATGATGCTGATAGAGGATATGGGTAGTGCAGACTGTCTGTCTTCACAGTTTTGTTTTTATAAGGAAGAGTGCTCTCTGAAGCCTTGCACAAGGGGAGGGGGAAATCCAAATACTTTTCTGAAAGCTTGGACTCTTGTCAAAATGCTATCTAGCCTTGCCCACAGCTGGAATTCAGATTAGCAGGTTTGCCCCCTTCCCCTTTTTTTCTCCTTCATTTAAAGGACAATGCATGCTTATAAGATCTTTCCCAAGTGGGTGGCTTCTCTGTCAGAGCATTTGGCTGGGAGGTCTGAGCTGGAAGGAGGGATAGGAGCGGGATGGCTGAGCTCCTACCTGCAAAGCCGGGTACCTTGATTCCTGATCCAAAACACTCCCTGAGTTGTGTGTGCTGCCCTGCCTCCCTCTGCTTGCCTTTCTGGGGGGATTCTTGGTCCTAAGGCATAGCTGAGATGGGTGAGACAAAATACAGGTGCTCATATTGACGTACTGTTAGTGGTGAGGATGTACGTGGGCACGGAGAGGGGTCAGGGTGGTTGGTGTCTGCTTCACTGGCCTGCACAGCACTGTAATCCAGGGAACAGCTACAACGGCTGTGTATTTTCCTCCTGTGGAGGCCAAATGGCACAGAAAAAGGCAGGAAAATCAGGGAATGGTTTGGGTTGGAAGGAGCCTCAAAGCCCATCTAGTTCCAGCCCCCCTGCCATGGGCAGGGACACCCTCCACTAGCCCAGGCTGCCCAAAACCCCATCCAACCTGGCCTTGAACACTGCCAGGGAGGGGGCAGCCACAGCTTCTCTGGGCAGCTTGTGCCAGGGCCTCACCATCCTCGTTGTAAACAAATATAAAAGAATTGAAGAAATCTGTGATGACAGAGTTTAAGTAATGCTAGATCGCTATCTTCACCATTGTTCACAGCACCCACCAAAAATTAGAGAAACTTTTCTGTTTCCCCAAGTAATGTCCTATGTCCAGGTAATCTACAGGACTGCAGCCGCAGTTATCGTGTCCCACCATCTTGTTTTCAGGTGGAAAATAATCTCAGGTATTTTTACTTGCAACGTGAGAATTAAAGCATTTGGCTCTGTGGCCTTCGGAGCTATAAAAATAGGCTCAGCCTGACCTGGGCCTGTGGCAGAGGATGGAAATAAGCAGCTGTGAGAACCTTGCCACGGCAGTGCCCGCCTGGGGAAATGGCTGTGGGGAAGCGGGGATGAGGAGAAACAACCAATGCCCTAGGGCTGTGGCTTCATTTCTGCCATCCTGGGAGAGCAGGTGCACAGCTCGGCTTGCTTCTCTCTTCATCAGTGTGGCCTTTCCCTGCCCATGTGGTGGTCTGATGCTGGAGCAAGATCTCAGCATCACACCCAGGGGTATGGGAGTCACGGAAGCCACAGCACACCAACCTCAATGAAATGCCCAAACTCCCCTTGTTTCTCATGTCCAGCTTTCCTGGAGTGCTTGGATTGAGGAATAGCAATTAAACAACTTGCTTCAATTTGTTTCTATGTGCCAGATTAAAAAATCCCAAACCCAGCAAAAACCTAGTGGCAGTGTATCATCCAGCAAATCCACGTGGGAAGTAATGTGAGGGCTTGAATGTTGATATTTCCCTGGGTGAATACATGCTTAGGGCATTAGTTCTCCATGCTGAAATCTAATGTTATCTGTGTTTATCTTCAAGCATGGTGAGCCCTTATCACTGCAAAGAAAACAGTCTTCCTACAGTCCTTTGAGGAGTCCTCCTTCATCCATTTTCTTACGTGCTTACCCAAATAGGTTCTGCAACTTTTTTTTTTGGTGGGGGAAGCCTAATCAGAAATACTCTTTCATGGGTGCTGTATTGTATCAAGACCTGTTTTTGTAATTTTGCAAATTTCAGTGAAGACAGCATGGCTGGTGTAAATCCAAGAGGTTGATCCGTCATCGTTAGTGGCCTTGTGTAACTGATAGGGTTCTTAGCCAGGAAAAAGCATGGATAATGGGGGGGGGGGGGGGGGGGGGGAGTGAGTGAAAGCAATAGCCTGTTAACCATCTGAGTTTTGAACTTTTATAGAAATCACATCAAAATTATATGAAAGACCTAGAGACATCTCCAGACACTTATGCTGGGGGATACTGCTGGCCAGCAGTATCTTCCTAGTTGCTGTCCTGGGATGTATCCTATGCTGGTGCAGCTTGAAAGCCTCTGCCCTGCCCTGTAACACTCGGTGCCGGTGGGATGAGTGGCACTCTCCGGCTGGGCTGACAGTCAAGAATGAAGGCAGGACTGAGGTAGTCTTCAGTGCATCTTAGCTCTGGGCCTCACCTTGCGATACAGTCACCAATTAGGCTCTTAGGTAGTTGAGGCCACGTGGGAACCAGCTTTGTAACTCCCCCATCCCTCTCTCAGTGGGAACATTGCTCCTATAGAGATCTTTGGAGGTACTGCACGGAGCCAGGTGAGCAACACCTGCTATTCGGAGTGGCCTTTTGGCAGGCTGAGGTTGTGTCCTGGTTGATGTGAAAACCACCTTTCTGCTGCAGCTGGAGCACAGGGACGGTGTGGGACCAGGAATGGGGGCATCCACGTGTCCCTCTCTGTTCTGCTGCCTGGTGGTGGGCTGCTCATTCAACCAGATTGCTTGCCTCCTCGAGCGCAGCTAATTGCTGCTGCCATGGCTATTGTGGACTCCAATTGTTTGCAAATCATTGCGAGATGGAGGAAACTACGTGAAGAAGTGTAATTAGGATTCAGGGTTCAGAGTGCTGCTCTGCCTCAAAGAGCCGAGATTAATTCTGCTTTATTGAAGCTGGTAATTCATTGTCACTGTCCTGAAATGAAAAAAAAACACCTTTATTTTTAAAATCACCTGAATCGTTCGATTTGCTCTTTTCTCCCAGTCTGTGTGCCTGAGCAGCTTAGAGTGCCTGTTGCTGCTGTTAACTCCTTGAGAAACTGCATCAATTGGGAAGCAACCTGTACTGTTAGGTCCTTCCACTTCACCTTTTGGGTAAAGTACTGATTTTATTAGCTGCTTTTGATTCCTGGGCTTGTTTTTCTTTCAGCCCTCATCCTTCTGATGGAGGAGCAGAAGTAGCGAGGAGCAGCATGAAGCAGCAGTGAGCTCCCAGGGAGCTTCAGCCTTTTGCCTTTTTGTTTTATTTTGTGAGGATTTTATTCATTTACTGGTCCCAGCCTCCTAGGTGATCGGTCCAAGTACTTCTGCCTTGCAGCATGGCTTAGCTGCTGAAGTGACCACCCCATTTATGGGAAGGCATTTGACTAGTTCTGAAAAATTTCCCTTTAAGGCCTTTAAAATATGATGGAGGTAAGCAGAAATCGTCGTGCTCTGTGTAGAAGAGGGCATCTTACTTCATGTGCTGTTGAGCCAGGCATTAGTGCCTTGGGCTGCCTCTTGAGTATTGTCCTAAAACATGGAAAGAACAGATTTTCAGTTCCAGTTTTTAGTGTGAGTTCAGCTTTAATCACCCCCTGGTCAGCGTCTCAGGCATTCGAAGTACAGCATGGAAGCTTTTTTTGAAGTCCTGTGTGGATAATTAACACCCATCTGGGAAAGGAGCCTGCATTCTTTAGTTTGATACTGTATGTTTAGTAGAAGTTGGTGTTAGATTAACTTACTGTAAACATGTTCCTTTTCCTAGATGAGTTACGAGCGTGACACGGGCTAACTTGTAATGGGTTCTTTTTTTTAATTCCAGGGGGCGTATATGGAGCCATGTATTTGAAAGATGAGAGTGGTGTGCTTGTCATAGTTCATTTGAGAAGGTGCTCATTATGAAATACCCTTAACTTTTTTCCTCTTCTCTGCGAAGAAATGCTCAACAAGTTCTTTGTGCATGGTCCCATGTGGTTACAGACTGACCTCTGTAAAAGAGAGACACTCCCTACCTGACACAGAATTTGACGTAGTTCCTCGCTGGTTTTTATACCTGAGTTTATTTGTGGTGTTGTATCTGTAATACACATGTACATTTGGTGAAAAACCCAACAAATTACAATTAAGAAGTACAACGGTCTTGTTTTACTTTGAGATATTCCAGCTGCTGGCGTTGGAGCAATAAAATACACACAAAAAGCAGATGTTGCAGTGAAGTAAAAGCTACCAAGTGCAGCGTGGGGTTTGTGGTGAATTTTCCAGATTTGCTTTATAGACTTAATTCTGAAAAAATATAGAAATCAAAATATAGAAATATAAAAATATAGAAATCTAATGAATTTAGTGAATTTCCATGAATTTAGTGAATAGAAATCTACCTGAAATCAACCTTACAGCTAAAGTAATCAGATTTGTCAAGGAGAAGTGTGTAATTTCAGTAAAAGTGTGTCCTTTTCCACCTCTTCTGTCCTCTCCTCTGTGCTTGTCAGAAGTATATGTTACACCTGAAACTTGCTGATGAGTTTTAGCCTGGGAACAACATTCTTGCTGCATGAAGAAACTTGTATCTTTTCAGGAATCGTCGATGTTCTGTCAGCAGTCTGTAGCAGAAGGCTTTGCAGACCCACGTTTGCCACATTCCTTAGTGCAGTTACTGTACAGTTAACTGCTTCCCTGAAATACTTCCGCATCTTGGGAGGTCAAAAAGTGGATGAGAAATTGGTGGAGTAGCTTGTTATAAGGAAGGAGCACTCTGGATTTGTAAGTTTCTCTGAAAAATCTTGTCTCCCATGGAGTAAAAACCAACCAACCAAAACAAAACCGAAACCCAAAACAATGAGAATTTTGGGGAGGAAACCACAATAGCAGTTCTTCTCCCTTTTTGCCCTCTGCTTCTGTTTCCTTTTAATTTTTGCCTGTCTGGTAGGTATAAATGGTTTCACTGTTGCTTGAGATAGGGAAGAGGTCAGCTGTGCCTCAACCGAAGGCATGCAACACGCGAGCCAGAGGCCCTTTTTATAATTTATATGGACTGATGAGCCAGAGACTCCTTTATTTTATAAACTGGCCCTGTTCTATGAGAGACCCTTCCATGGTGCAAGTTGTTAGGCTGTTATGTTAGAAAGGTGTGTGCTCCCAAGCTAGGCACTTCTCAAGGCATCCTTCAAAATCTGTGTGCCCTGTTAATGTTTCTTTGGGTGTTTCTTTATTCAGGGATTCTTAAGGTTGGTTGGTTTTTGATGCCTCAGTGAGAAGCATAGCACAAGCATTGCCCTAAATGAGTATGAGGCAGCTCACCCTGGAAAAAAATTGCCTCTAATTTTAGTAATTTTCATGCTACTTCAATTTCAACTGTGTGTATTTATTAGGGGTGAATCCTTTCCATGCCCATGCAAATGCACTTTTACCAGTTTCCTTCCCTGCTCCTCTTCATGTCTTCCTCTATCCATCTCCTTCACTTTCCTGCACTTGAGCATCACCTTTGTGCACAGCTGCTCCTCTGCAGAAGTACAGGTGTGAAACCACAGTCGTCGGGCGCTGCCCAACAAGGCTGATGCTCTCCTTGGCATCCTTGGCTTTAGTTTATTCTCATCCTTCTGTGCTGTCCTTATGTCCCTTCTGCAGCGATCCCACCACCAGCATCCCCTTCCATCAGAGGGATGGGACCCATCTCAGCCACAGCACTGGCTCTGGGTGATGGAGGCATGGGGTGCTGCACCCTTGTGAAGCCCTCACTGGGATGTGCTGCTGGGATGCTCAGGCTTTATTCTGTCAGGTATCTTGATCCCACAATTTATTTTTTTAAAAATTTTATTCTTAGTTCTGCCTCTTCTTTGTTGCCCATAGTTAATATTTTAGCTATGGGTCGGTTAGACAGAGCCATTTGGTTTTTTGTTTGGTTTCTTTTTTTCCTATGCACAGTTGAAGGAAGAAACTTTTTTTTTATTGTTGGTAAGCAAAATGGAAATTGTAAGCAGAAGTAAACAGTGAGAAGAGGAATTGGTTTTTCTGGTCAGTTATTCAGGAACAGAAAAAGGAATTAATTTTGCACCGGCCAAGAAGTAAAAATAAAATTTTACAGCTACTTCTGTGCTCTTGTGTGTTTCATTTGTGATTAAAAAAAATCGATCATATTTCACAAATCAGATGTTCATTAAGTGTTCTCTTGGGTTTTCAATAGCACTTACTGTTAGTTGACTTTTTTCCATGACTTTAGTGAAATTAAATCTTTCTTCTAGATCTGTCATTGGGGGAAAACATGCTCGGCACTTCCTAAATTTCTCTTCTTTTTTCTTCCTTGTAATGTCTCAAGTCTTTTGAAATCTGAAAGTTAAACCCTGCTTTTGTTCTCTGCATCATCTGATGCTATCTCACTGGCTTTAATCCAGCTGGTTTCCAGACGGCACACTGAAGCTGACATTTCATTTCCTGTGAGCATGGATAATTTGCTACCTTTTATACTTGGATCAGGTTTTTGTCTTTTTCTTGCAGTGGCAGGAGAGCATTTAGCATTTTCTGATATTACACATATTACTGGCCTCCAAATTCAGGTCTTCTTTTGAAATAAATGGGTGTAATATCTTCACATGAGCACACTGGAAGCAAACTGATGCCAAGTAATATCTCACCGTACTGTTTTAAAACATACTGTGTCCAACTTCTGCTTGGCTTTGAAAACACCATCAATGGTATGGGTGAGTGCAAGGAGGAAGTAATTGATGTTATTTTCTTCTCTCTCAGAAGGTTTTTGATGCTGTTCCATGTGAGCTGCTTACACCTCCTAGACCAGAAAGTGGTCACACTGCTGCTTTGTTGTGCCATACTCAGATCAATCAGTCGCGGTTTGCTGTCCAAGCGAGAAGGCATTCCAGATGAGATCTTCATACGTCTCATTTTCTTCTTTCCGTTAATCACTTGAGTGATGGCCTGAAGAATGCAATTCTAGAAACTGCACATGGGGTGCACCAGGGCAGGCAGAACTTTTGGAGGCTGGGAATAGTTCCCTTTATGCTGGATTCATGGTGAAGGAGCACAAATGCAACTGTAAATATGGCATTTTGGTTGGAAAAAATGAAATCTGCAAAGGGAAAATGCTGTATTGCAGAAAACTTCCTAGACTCTAGTGGCTGAAGCAAACAGGGCCAAGCCATTCCTCACTGTGCCATCCCTCTCTGTAGGAGGTTGCATCTTTGCAGGACATATGGTACAGGGGAATTGAATGTATAGCTACTCCTGAATTGCGATTTGTAAGTGCCATAAACCAATTCTGAGTTACTTTAACAAGCCAGCTTGCAAATCATGTGTTTGAATGGCTTTTTTCCATGCACAGTTTAGTTCTGCCCACTGAAGGAGGAGTTCATGGGGAAGATCAGCAACTCCAGCTGGCCTACAGACTGGAACGTCTTTGGCGGGGGCGGGGAGGCAGCAGTTAAAATCAGAGAGTCAGAGAATCTTTAAGGTTGGAAAAGACCTCTAAGATCATCAAGTCCAAACATCTGCCCAATACCACCATGTCAACTAAAGTCCTGGAATGCCATGCCTACACAATTTTTTTTGCACCAAACTGAGTTTGCCTGTGTTTATGTCAAGCCCCATCCAACCTGGCCTTGAACACTGCCAGGGAGAGGGCAGCCACAGCTTCTCTGGACAACCTGTTCTGGTGCCTCACCATCCTCATAGTGTCTTCTTCCTAATATCCAATTTAAATCTACCCCCTTCCAATTGAAAACCATTTCCCCTTGTGACCCATAAGGACGAGATGAGGCAATTGAGGTTTCTTTAGAAAAAGAGAAATCATTAAAGGATGGACAACTGTGATGATACTTTTTTCAGTACGTCAAGCATTAACATCAGAAGTGCCTGAAGCCAATTAGTGTCTGTATTCCAGGGGGCAGGATTAATTTCCAGCAAGAAAATTTTAGATTGTGGTGGTTAGTTTGTTTACTTGGTTGGTTGTTTTTTGTTCTCTATAAGAATACTTAATGAAAGCAGTGGAAGGGGCTTGCCGGGAGAGCTGTTGCTTCTTGGTTGTGGGAGGTTTTGAAGAACAGGTTAGACAAACGCTACATATGGCAGAGGTCTATTTATCCAGCTTCAGAGTGGGGCTGGAATGGTAACTTCTCAAGGTGCCCTCAGGTCCTTCCACTTCAATTTTGTGATTATATACATATATATGAGGCAAACCCGGAAACTCAAAGAACTCGATATGCTTTTGATCTCTGCCCTTCGCATTTGGAGCATCTGTGAATTGCAGCATAAAAGAGGGGGAGAATCGTTATCGTTGCGTTACGGCTTTAGATGTGAAAAGACTTGCAGGCTGCAGGGGTGAAAGTTGGTGCTAATTCTCTTCCCCACCCTGTTTCCTTGCAGGCCGCTTGGTTGGCGCCCTGGATGCTGTGTTAGACTCAAACGCACGCGTCGCGCCATTCCGAATTTTACTCCAAGTCCCCGGCTCACAGGTTTACTCTGCCATTGCATGTGGTGAGTTATTGAACGGATCAGAAGTTTACTGGGCCGTAGCTATTGGTGAGTCACAGATGAAAAACCCCAAATTCTGAGCATGGTCAGTGTCTGCATGTCCGAGAAGCTCAAGGTAACCCCAGCTAGTGGTGTGTGTGCGTGGAAGGCTGTCGCCTATAGCTTCCTTAACAATCAAATTAACCTAGATAAAATATCCCAGAGAGGGATTATGAAGAAGTGTTAACTGGGAACATTAAGTTTCTATAGAAAGCTTATTTAGGTGGGGGTGTTCTGCATTAATTTTCTGTCTTATGCTAAGTAGTGTGGTTCTGATCATATGCCTGTATTTTCCTACAGTAGTAATATAGTTCATTACAGCAAGAAGCTGCTCAGGCTAGTCTTTCACCAGCTTAGTCTTTCACTTGTTTACTATGAAACACCTTGTCACACTTGGTTATTAGGAAACATAACTGGAATATTTGCATGATTGAGGAGGTAAAATTGTCTGGGGGAAATGTCTAATTGCCTGGTCTGATGTGCACTAATCCCTTTTGAGGTGGTTCTGCTAACCTTCAGGAAGGTGGTATCAGTGTGAATTGCAGCACCCTTGCCATGGCACAGCACCAGCCATCTGAATGCACTTGTTCTCTTCATCCTGTTCTTGCTTGGTCAGCCTGCAGGGCTGTTCTCATCCCTTCTGCTCCAGCCTATAAAATCCTAGCTTTGAAGTGTACAGGAGATTTTCCTTTGAGAACAGTTCAGAGCTGCATCAAGACAGGTTCAGACTTGATATTAGGAGGCCTTTTTTTAACCAAGAGGGTGGTCAAACACTGGAACAGGCTTCCTAGAGAGTTGGCACCAAGCCTGCCAGAGGCATGTGACAATGCCTTTAATAATGTTTTACCTGTTGGTCAGCTCTTAAGTGGTCAAGTGGTCAGGAAGTTGAACGGGATGATTGTTGGAGGCCCCTTCCCCCTTCCCCCTTCCCCCTTCCCCCTTCCCCCTTCCCCCTTCCCCCTTCCCCCTTCCCCCTTCCCCCTTCCCCCTTCCCCCTTCCCCCTTCCCCCTTCCCCCTTCCCCCTTCCCCCTTCCCCCTTCCCCCTTCCCCCTTCCCCCTTCCCCCTTCCCCCTTCCCCCTTCCCCCTTCCCCTCCCCACAGGAGCTCTCTCAGTGGAAGGAGCACTCCGTATATTTACATCCATCCTCTATAGAAGCTCATTCAGCATTTCTTCCTTGGTTCAGCAGAGCCCCCCTCTGCATGTTCCCCATTAATACTGGGATTTTTTCCCTGTGCCAGATGTGTGTGAAGAAGCTTGTGTAAAGTCTCTGTGCTATTTTTGTCGTGGCTGGGTTTTCTTGGTTTTGCAATTGCACTTTATAACCCTCCCCCCATCCTTTTATATTTAAATAATGCCATCTTATGGAGAAATTTAAGAGCTTCATGCTGTTAGAGTTCTCTCATGAAGCCAGGTAGCTTTCACTGGAAAAGGAAGCTCAGTTTTGTGTCATGAACTTCTTGATTATTTGAATATGAGTAACCCTCCTTTCTGGGGTTGATCCTTGCCCTAACTGCACTCTTATTCCCACAGTTTTCAGTTGGGTTTTAAATATTAAAGAATCTACAAGTAAAAAACTTGTCTGGTTGGAATGGTTATGGACATTGCTGAGATAAACTTACTTGATTAATGCTTTCTAGAATCTTCTTTGGCTCTTCTGAATAGATGCTCAGCTCTGAAAAACCGAAATTTGTAGTAACAGAGTGGAAAGCAGAGGGCTGTGCTTTGTATGTTGTGTGGGTAGGACATCCATGGTTGCCAGAGATGCACAGAGGTGAAGAAC
Organism: Laterallus jamaicensis coturniculus; assembly: GCA_022605575.1. Taxonomy (NCBI): domain Eukaryota; kingdom Metazoa; phylum Chordata; class Aves; order Gruiformes; family Rallidae; genus Laterallus; species Laterallus jamaicensis. Next base: position 5,156,563 of record JAKCOX010000023.1, on the reverse strand, counting down.
CACGGTAGCAGAAGTTGTTTCTGAATAATATCTCTGCCCTGTCTGAGCAAGACGCCTCCTGCAAATGTGGCAGTGAGAGTTTTATTACTGGATTTGGAAGGGGCAGCAAGTCAAATTAGGGTTCCTGCTGTATAGCAAGGACAAGGAGCAGCCCCAGGAGCCCATTCCAGTCTCCTGGTGTAACTTCATTAGGGATAGCCATCATGTCATTAGGCAGTTACTTAAAATGACATTTTTTAATTGTACATTGGCAGTTCCAGGAGCTGTAGGCTTAGATGATAAAATATGTGTGAGGGTCATATCTGTGTTACAGACTTCTCAAAATCTCCAAGGGTTGCCAGGAAGTCTGATCCCTGCCCACCATGGCTGTTCTGGCAGAGATGTTTTAATCCAGATGGTTCATCATGTTACACCAGTACAGGGAAAACAAAACTAAACAAACAAACAAACCCCAACAGCTTAACCTCAGCCCTAGTGTGGAGCTGCTTAGAAACTTATTTTCAGAAAGCTTGTGGGCAAAACAGAAACCCAAGTGACAGTTAAGTAAAGTAGCCTGTGGGAGAGGGCGTGCAAAAGGGACTGGGGAGAAGTGGGTTTAAAGAGATTATGAGTAAGGCTGTGGTTAGACCTAAAGACACGTTTGGCCCAGGCACACAAAGAAGGTAAGGAGTGGGATAAAAGGTTGGGCAGAGCCCTCGGCGCAGGAAGAGGAATAAGGAAGCGGTTGTCAGTGTGTGGGTCAAGTCACTGGGTGACTTTAAGCCAGGAAATTGAAATTAGAGATAAAGAAGGGACCTGAAAAGCCATGGAGCTGACTTGACCAAGTGAAAGGGGCAAATAGATCTCTCAGTATTTGGGAAGGAGGCAGGAAAGATTGCAGTAGCCCCCGTGGGAGATAGCCACTGCCAGAGCCCAGGCTTAGAGTGGTCTGAGCCATGTGGGTCCTGCTGTGAAGCCTGGCTCATGGCTTATTTCACCAGAGACAGCTCACCATGTTTTCCATAGAGTTCTATCTTTTAGGTTGTTCAGAAATAACTCTATATTTGCTTCGCAAAGCCATTTCAGTATAAAATGATCATATTTGTGGTGTCCTTAACTATTGATATAATTTGGGTTTTTTGTACCTAAAAGGCATTGAAGTGTCTCTTCTTTCTTTTTTTCTTTTCTTTTTTTTTTTTATTTAAATTTAACCTTGACTAATGGTATTTATGAAGTTCCATCACGAGACCTTCCTGTCAAGGAAGTTAAAGCTTGGAAAGTTTCCCTGCCAGTTGGCATTCTGCATGGAAAACGGAGCAGAGGAAAATGGAAATGCTTAGCTAAATTTATCTCTTTTTGTTGTTGTTCTGAGACAAGATGATGCATCTCTAATGTACACACAAATAAAATCTCAAGATAATGGGTCTTCTATTTGAGATTCATCTTATATTAGATTCATCTGTGATTTGTATGTCTCTTACATCCATTACTTCTTTCTTTCACTAGCAAGGCATTAGGAAAAGCAACTTTTGATGCTTTTTTTTGCCTATAATGTTTACTCTCTAGCCAGATTTACCCCCCCTGCTCCCCGATTCCCCTGTATGTTACCCAACTTTTCTGTCATCGTCTGAAGCAGCGACAGTTCAGTTTCAAGCAGAAAAGCCAAAGCAAATACATTTGGCTATTTATCATTTTAGACTGGAATTCTATTTCTGGAGTTAGTGTGAACACATTACATTTAAAACAGCAGCAAAACCCTCAAATAAATCTTTAGAGAAGGGAGCCTTACAGATTTGAAAAGCTGTATCTGTTAAAGATTTTCTGTTTGCTGTATTTCATCCCCAGACTGCATAAACATGATCTTTTAGACCTTGTAGGTGTTTGCTGAACCAAACTCTTATTTTTTGGGACTTTAATTAATATAGAGAGCTTTTTAAATAGTGTTCAGATCGTGACCATGTATATTACTCTCAAAGAGGAGGGGGGTTTGTTCATGTTTCTGTGCATGCATGTGTGACCTTGGGAGGGAGAAAGGAAGATTGGGGACTTTTGGGAACAGGATGTATATCAAAGGTTTCCATTGGCCACTTCAGGAACGTCATGTCAAAATAAGCTGCAGTCTAACAGCTCAGGGTGAAGTTTTGCTGGTTTTTCTGCTTGGACTTTTACTGCAGCATTTGCTGGCTGAGAGCATTTGAGAAGATAAAACTAAAAGCACGAAAACTAATTCTTTAAAACAATGATGGTTTTGTTTTTCTCTCACTACATTGCTACAAATGAGACCTTTCTGACATGTTTGCTACCAAGAATTTTGAGGTTGAAAGTTCAGTTTCTCTTAATGAATTTATGAAATACTGTGTTTTAATACTTATGTTTTTTCTTCCTTTCAATTTTATTTTATAGGATGAGTTTCAATACACTGCTTTTTGCTTTTCTAGGTGCCACTGCAGAGGAGATAAACCAGCACTGGGAATGGCTGGAACAAAACTTGCTCCATACTTTGTCTGTGTTTGACAATAAAGAAGATATTGTTAATTTTGTCAAAGGGAAAGTGAAGGTAAGGAAGCTTTACTGCTTTCACCCTTCCCTGCCTGATTACATGTGGTTTAGTAGAAATAATGTCATGAAGTTGTTGTGATTCATACTGAGCTTTGTCCATCCAAACATTGTTTACTGGTTTTCTGTGTGGCACTTGACCAGATGTGGCCAGCACGTGTGCGTCTTTACTCACATTTGCTTGGAAGCATCTCAAAACCAAAGTATTTAACTTAATCTTCATCCCACCCGTCCCTCTCCAGCTCCACTGTTCTTATTCTTCCTGTGATGTACAGCTGAGCTCTGTTCAGTATCTGCTTTAAGTTCCTCCCCCTCTCCAAAACATTATGTTAAATACCTCCCCTTTCTCTATCTAAACTTTTCCTCCTTACTATGTTTCTCCTTCTCTCTCCCATGTTTTTCCTAGCTCTATCCATTGGTTTCTCCTGCCCATTTCTGCCCATTTCCATACTCTTGGCCCACTTGATGGGGCTTAGAGGTGTCAGCAGATGATAGCCACAGTGCCCAAATCTGCTGGCAGCACACACGGTCCCTGCAGCACAGGGACAGGGGTGAAAGGCTCTTGTGCACCATCACCTGTGTCGTAAGGGTCCGCCATGGAAACTGCTGGTGGCTTTGCAGGACACAAGAGTCACAGCTGGGCACTGCAGTGGAGCTGCTGGCTGGACACAGGGTTGCAGAAATGAGCATCCTTTTGGAAGGCTAGAGAAATTTGAAAGGAAGGGAATTTGGTGACTGAAGACCAGATCTAAAATAACAGCAGCATGTGTGGTAAAATCTAGAAAATTGGTGTCCTCAGCTCTGCTTCTGGTAAAATACATGCCTCAAGAGGAGCTGGCAGCGGTGTGGGTCTGCTGATGACTACTCTATCTGGAGTCCTTCTGCCCACTTTTCCTTGCTGAGAGTTTTTGTGAGGTGCTCTTTCCCCAACGCCTCCTTTTTCAGTCTGGAAAATTTGTAGGAGCATAATGTTTTTCGTGAGTTTCAACCCTGCTGCTGTCATCTCAGTGAGCTCTGAAGTTGGGGAAGAAAGGGTTGGAGAGGCAAAGGGTGACTGTTTAAACCTTGGGTTTTATCCTGTTTTTTTTAAAAAAAACCAACAACCCAGCTTTGTCTTCAGTGCAGTGAAAAGCTCAAAAAAATTAATCTCTCTTGATAACTCCGTGGCAGCCTGTTACCTAGCACGGTACATGTTTCACATTCTGGAGGTTTCATTAGTTAATGTAAAGTCCAGGTTTTGGAACCTTGCCTCTGCTGTAGACTTTTTGGCCTAGTAGGACTGTTTGGCAACTGGGAATTGTACCAGGTGCTGTAACATAGGCACTGTTTGAACAGTGTGATACATACTTAACTCCTTTGTTGTAACAGCACCGGGGAAATCCTCAACGCTTAATCACATTTACAGAGATGCTCTTGAAACCACATTTTTAATGGTTCCAAACACATTACAAGTTACTGATGCATCTCACTGCATTGCCTCTTCCTAGGAAAACAGTACTGGTCAGTATACACGTTTGTTACTCTACCTTTGCTCTGTATATACCGAATAACAACAGCCGTGAGCCGTAGCGAAGCTGTTGATAGGTGGTTCTGCCAGACTTGTTGAAAAAATAATGTGAAAAGCCCCCCCCCCAAGTTTTGATTTGGGAGCATTTGAAATGTCTGGGAGATGCAACCACCAGCAAAATTCCTCTGTTGGTGAGAACAGCAAATCAACTTGAATTTCTTTGTGAGGCAGGCCTGCGTTTGTAGGAGTGGAGTGAGTTGAATGGCTAGCTTGTAGCAACTTGCTCTGGTGCGAATGCCCCGGCTTTATCCTGATGTGTTATCCCATTATGGACCTAGGCGCTGATTGCAGAGGAAACGAGCAGCAAGCTCGCCGAGCAGGAGGAAGACCCCGAGAAGTTCCGAGAAGCCTTGGTGAAATTTGAATCCAGATTTAATTTTCCTGAAGCCGAGAAGTTGATCACCTATTATTCCTGTTGCTGTTGGAAAGGAAAAGTACCTCGGCAAGGCTGGCTTTATTTGAGCATCAATCATCTCTGTTTTTATTCTTTCTTCCTGGGCAAAGAATGTAAGTGTAAATGTGTAAGAAACCCAACACTCTGGAGAGATGTAAATATAACTATTTTTAAAAGCAAGAATAGGCAGCATTTTTATGAAAAGCCTGGATTGCCTCTGAAGTTTAGTTTCTGAGCCTTTTGTTTTTCAGCTGAAAGATCCTGTTTAATTTAGCCTTTTTGCTTATAATTTAGCATTAATCCAGTAATAAAAATGAGACTGTAAGAGTATGCAGACACTGGGTTTTGGGTTTTTTGGTGGGGTTTTTTTTTTTCCTTCTTGCCATAGTGAAGCAGCTGTAAAATATAACAGACCTCCTGCAGATCTGAAATAGAGACTTTTAGTAGCAGGAAGGGTCAGTGCTGGTAGGATTGGTGATGCCAGGTTCCAGCTGCCTGCCTGAAAACAGCCCAGGAAAGATAACAGGGCTGTGTTCTGAAAAGCCAGGTGAAATTTCTGAGTTTTTGAAGGAAAGCAACAGCAGTTCAGGGATTTCTTTGTGTTTCTGAATAGCAGTGCAGGAAGGTCACAAGAATTGCGTGCTGGGATTTTCAGACCTCAGGTGGTGGCACACTCGTGTGTCATAGTGAATGTGACAAGGGAAGGTTTTTAAAAGCGAGTTTGGCCATGGGGTGTTCCTCTACAGAGGAAGGCTTGTGTGATGATGAAAAGCCCTTCAGAATAGATACTAGAAGGTAGAAATTAATGTAAGAGATGGTAAAAATTAATGTAGCCATTTAAACTCCATGGCATGTTTGTTGGGTAAGGTTGTTCAGAAACCGATGGCTTTTTCAGTCATGTTTATCGTGCTGAAACTTCATCGAGGACAGAGGTATACACACCTGTGCTGCTATAAATACAGCAAGTATCATCAGTTGTAACAATTAGAGAAGGTTTTAGCACTTACTCTCTGGATTTCATGTTGGGATGGCTAGTCTGTAGATTAAAAAATGAAGTTCGTGCATGTGAAGGTGAGAAAGATCGTAACTGGCAATTTCAAAGACTTAAAACGTACAAAGACGTGCTTAGAGTCAGAGGGCCTTTTCTTCCTTACCTTATTTCAGGCCAGTTATTTTGTCACATCTACAGTGGCAGAGTGAGATTTAAAGTGCTGTTATTTGTTACAAAAAAAGCAGCTGAATTTTGCTAGGAAGACTAGAATTGAGGGTCTTGATACGTGCTAAATCATAGAATCATAGAATGGCAAGGGTTGGAAGGGACCCTGAGGATCATAAAGCTCCAACCCCCCTGCCACAGGCAGGGCCACCAACCTCAGGCCTGGATCTATACAAGGTTGTCCAGGGTCCCATCCAACCTGGCCTTGAACACTTCCAGGGATGGGGCATCCACCACCTCTCTGGGCAGCCTGTTCCAGGACCTCACCACTCTTTCCGTAAAAAACTTCCCCCTAATATTCAATCTAAACCTTCCCTCCTTCAGCTTTAAACCATTCCCCCTTGTCCTGCCATTATCTGCCCTTTTAAAAAGTTGATTCCCCTCCTGTTTGTATGCTCCCTTCAAGTACTGGAATATCTGATACCTTCTTTAATCTCCTTGTTTTCTGTTTAGTATTAAATTATATCCTTTGCCAATCATTCCTTGTTTCTATCATTACAGGATTTCTCTCATTAAGTCTGAGATAGCCAGTCTGCCAAAGCACACAAAGCAAAACTGATACTTATTAAAGATAAATAATGGGGGAAGGAAGAGGGGGAGAGGAGGAAAAGGGGGAGAGAAAAACCCTTTATATCATTCCAAAAGTGTTGTTGATGCAATACCACAGATGATTAAATGACACTAGAAGTACAACACCACGCCGTATTATTTAAGAAGAAATTCCTTCTCATCTCTTTTTATAATAATTCATTAAGAAAATGCCAAACTCCTCCCCATAGCTTCACATTTGCAACTTCTCATTCTGACCATGAAAAACACCAGTGTTCACACACTGTTAAGGCGGTTGCATTGCCTTTGTGTTCCCATGTGTTTGCATGGAAATGGGAGATAAAAACCTGACTCTTCTTTGGATAAACAAAACATCCTCAGCTTGATGGGAAGCATTGTATGTTGAAATGCTTCCCTCTTCCTCGATTATGTTAAAGCAGATTGCTTCTATTCCAAAGCTAGTATTTTGTTACATTCATGAAATACTTGTATTACATTTACTAATCAAATTTACTACTTGTATTAATTTATTAATCCAGATTTGCTGTAGTTCTGCTTGTTACCGTTAGAGAAGCTGATGCTTTTTATATAGAACAAGTCATTCATTGTGTTTTGGTTTTTTCTCTTCCCAGGTAGTAATCACAAATTAAATCTGGTCTAGAAAATACCACTAGGAAATCACATTTATTGCATTCTTCAGTACAGCACAGGGTAAATAACCAATATATCACTTCTAAAAGACCAGTTCTCATATGTGTTTTAACTCTATAAAAATCCTTCCCCCTCTCACCCCCCCAAATTGTAGACTGAGATCTTTTTCTAGGCAGAGCATTAAGTTTTCTGCTTCTGGCAAATCTGTCCCCTTCCCCTTGTTTTATTTTATGTTGAAGTGACCTGGAATGCAGTATTAGAACCTGTTTTCAGCTTCTCATAAAATTAACTTACGGCTTACGCGAGCGTAAACTCCGTGGAACATTTTTTCCAGGACAAGTCTGCTTTTATCTAAGCCTCCAAGTATTTGCAGAATTCCAGAGGCTTAGAACATCAGATTTCTTGAAAGGCCGTGCCAGGGTTTCTTCACCTTTCTTAATTAAACTTTTTGTTTTCCTGAAACTTTGAAGACCTTGTACCTTTCGTTGGGAGCTGGGGGCCCCTTTCATGCTCTCTGCTGTGCCCTTTCACAAGCAGCACTGTAGAGCCTTATGTGATCCTGGCCTGCATGAACAATAGGCCCTATTGCTACGGGGCTGTTTAATCTTCCTCCCCTCCGCTGTGCCCGTGCAGATGATTTTATGGCCGTTCGCAGCAGCTTGTGTGCGTTGATGCAGCTGTGCTTTGTTTAAGTAGGGGGGGGGGAAATAAAGAATACAGCCTGCAAATAATCTTGACAGCTGTGGTTCATGTAGTACGGAGGGCTTGCTGAGGGTAGCTCCTCGGGTAATTAGTGATCACGGGTAAGTGTCATATATATATGACAATATTTGTCATTACTGCCTTTTTATTTCTTTATTGGCATCAGGAGACTAGCTAGGGATGTTAGGGGGTGTAGGCTTGATGTTACTGGCACAGAGAATCCTGGGAAGCTTCCAACAGTTGTTAAGTAGAAATTTAATCTGTTTTAAAGTCTTTTCCAGCCTAATTTCTACCCAGAGATTTGTATAAGAGTCAAATAACATCCTGCAGAGGTTGTATGAAATAAGCTGATTCTGATTACCATTTGTACTTACATGATTCAACAGTGTTTAAGTATAGAAAACAGTGTCCTGTACTTTTTCTTTTCTATAAGCAAGTCTACAGTTAAGGGCAAGATTTGCTGTGTACCTTTTAAGTGAAAAGTAACCAAAATGGGAAGATCCCAATGCTTGGGTGGTTTGGGGTATTTTATTATTTATTTTTTTAGCACCTTGCTTATAGAAACAATTAACCTTTATAAAAATGTCCATGTGCAAAACCTTCTGCACAAGAGTTAGCTGTATTTTAAAAGTTAAAAGCACCGTGCATGTAATTGGGTTTTGTGTTGCTTCAGCCCCAAGCAGTGGCTGAGCACCAGACGCTGCTTGCTCACTCCTGGAGGAGAAAGAGACAGAGCCTCCATGGGTTGGGATAAGGGGCAGTTACTGACAAAATTACCTCGAAAGGGGAACAATAACAGCCCAATGCAAATTTCACTTATACCCAGTGATAATATAGAGTACCTTATTAACCCGACAATAATGCAGGGTACTGCATGATGCAAGGACCAGCCCAACACCCCAGCCACCCTCAGACTGCCCTGGAGGTACCCCCTAAATACCCCTCCCCAACCAGCCCCTCTTATGGGGGAGTGATGTCAGGTGATGTGGAAACAGCCTGGACTACCTCATCCCACTTGTGCTGGCTGCCTGGGGAGGTCAACCCTGGCCAGGCCAGAACCAGGCCAGGTTTCCACCCGCCTACAGTTTTATTTCTGGGAGATTACGAAGCTTTTCTCCATTCGCTTCCTGCTCTTGACATGAACCGTTTCTTCTGGTAGCAGTGAAGCAGGCTGCAGAACTGACTTGGAGAGAAGTTAGGAGCCCAGCTTATGGTAAGCATTCTGCAAGGGTAGAACTACCCAGTTCAGCATTTCTTAGGAAAATAGGTAAAATGTTGAGGCAGAGATTCTGAAAAAGGTGATCTTTTGGAGTGGGGGGAGAATGCAGGGCTTTCCAGCTTTTGTTTGGTCTTTGTCTGTAAAAATGAGTGTCTCTCCTCTTGGGTTGTTTGCACTTCATTCTGAATTTGCTTATTTCCCAAAACTGAAAGATGTAAGCAGAGTTTCCAACCCACTTTTGCTTCTTCTCTGATGGCAGTGAAACTTATCATTCCTTGGGTGGAGGTCCAGAAGCTGGAAAGAACCTCCAACGTCTTCCTGACCGACACGGTCCGCGTCACCACTCCCAATAAAGAGCGCGACTTCTCCACATTCCTCAACATCTCTGAGGCTTTCAGGATCATGGAGCAGCTGGCAGATGTCACCCTCCGAAGGCTACTGGATAACGAGATCTTTGAACTGGATCCAGGCCTGCAGGATCCTACTCAGATCACCAAGAGGTAAGGAGGCTAAATTGTCCTCTGTTGTGTGAGCAGAGGTTCGGTGGGGGGCTCTGTGGTTTGCTTTGTTAGCTGGGTAAGGTCTCAAGGGTTTACTTGATCAGGCACAAAAGAGATTTTATCATGTTTTATGGTGTACACAATAGGTGTATTTTAACTTAACATGCAAGATGGGTTTTTTTTCCCCCATTTTCTATTCATCCCATAGACATTGCTGGGTTTTTTTCTTTGTTTCTCTTAAAAGCCCCGTTCCCCATAGACCAGTATCTTGCAGCCAGGGATGTTGTTTATCTTTTCTGAAGGGCAACGATATTTTGTGTATAATTTTGGCAATGTGTAGGCTTTCCTAGTGCTGTCAATTCTGTAGAATTCCTGCTTTTGATTGTATCTGAAACATGGAGTTTCCCACCAATGTGATCACCCTGCCCAACTTAGGAAACGGTTACAGGACTTAAAAACCCCACAGGCAGTTGCAACAGATTAATATGCTGTTGTCAGCACTACCCCATGTGTCTCCAAAATGCATCTCTGCATTCCTCTCCCACTCCAGAAATGCATTGGGTTCTCAGGGAGAAGATTGGTAACTATTTCTCTGCCTATAGTACCACACACAACTTTGTGTTTTATTTGTTGCTCTAGGAAAGGGGAAGGGAAAGCACCCAGGAGAATTTTCGGTGGGTGAGATGGAGTAGCCTCAGCTGGAATTTGCCTGGGGTGTTGGGGTTGAGGTGCTGGTTTGAAGTACTTTCCTGAATATGGTGTGAGTGGAGTGCTTACCCCCTCCTGAGTCATACCCTTTCCTGCTCTTCCTTCCTTTCCCTCTGCCAGAGGTATGAAGGGAATGGCCTAGGTGTTGCTTCCTGGCTAAAACAGGAGGAATGCATGGTATAATTTCTCAAAAAATGGAGACATGTCCAGTAGCTATTTTATTGGTTTTGAGGGGCATTTTTGTAGTGGTCTTGGGTGTATATCTCAACTCACCACATTTGTGAAGTTTCAGAATGGAGTTTAAACCAATAAAACACCTGTTCTCTGCAATTCCCTATGTGCACACAGTAAGGAAAACAACTGACACCAGGATTTCATCCAGGACCTCACCAAGGAAGTAATTTGAGGTGATGTAGTGGTGAGCAGCCATCAGCATCTTTTCAGGCTTTCTTTTTTGTCACAGCCAGTGTTTCTTTCAACACAAGAGCTACTGTTGTTCTCAGTGTGTATCTGAAACTGGATGGTATTAACATTGGAGGCTTTTGACCCGAGAAATGTAGGATACATACTTTTTACTAGCGTAGGATATGGCTGTGAGTAAGTAGGTTGCATCTCAGCCCCATTCCATGCTTTACTGTTCTACCCTCCCTCTGCTTTTGGACTGAAGCAAGGAATGTAAATCCAGAGGAGATGAAATAAAAAACTGGGAGGGGGTGTGTTGAGATATTTTCAGCAGGGACTGATTTTTAACTCATCATTGTCACTTCCCAAAAAGTCTCTGAATCGGGGGTATTGACTTAGAGGGAAACTAAAATTCTGGTAGCAAAGAAAAGGATAGGCCTAGTAATGTGCTAAAATAAGGAGACTCTCAGGGGATCAACCTATAAGTACCTTGGGGCATTTTTGGGAAAACAGCATGTCTGTTAGTGAACGAGCAACAGAAACCACACCAGAGATTTATTCAAACAAGTTTCCCACTCTCCTTCCTTCCGACTTTAAAAATATTGAAATAAATACAGGGGGTGGTGCAGAGGAGAAGGAAGGATAAAGATATATTTACTGGAGAGTTCCTGGGCAAGATGTTCTTTAACCGGTGCTGATGTGCTGTAACTTGAGACGGCAGAAAAGAAAACCTGGAAGGTGCCAAAATCCTCTATGTGAAGCAGGTAGTGGTTGGCTAAGCTGCTGTTTCTGGTGCCCTTTGTCACACTTCAGCAACCCTTTGATGTAACATGATTAAGCAAGACTGTACTTTGAATAGTGGATAAACGGGTTTTTAATGTTAACATATGTTGGGGGGTGGTGGTGTGTGTGTTTGAACTTTTTTGGTATGTGAAGTTGGTTTTTATTTTGCTGGGGTTTTTTTTCCTGAAGCTGTTGTAGCACTACGTGAACAACTCGTCTCACTTGACATTTTTTTCCCTAAAAACCGTCTTTATTAATCCTTGCATGTGATCTGGAAGCAAATAGTAGTCTATCAAAACTAAATCCACACATCATTAAAATTATTTCAGCTGTGTCAGGTTAATGAAGGTGCTGTGGATTTCTCTGGTTTTTTGGGCTTTGTTTTGCAAAACGCTTGTCTCAGTATCTTTTATTTTTAAAAAGTGAATTTTTAATGTTGTCGTGGTTGGTATATTCTCCATTGTGAAAAACCAGAAGCCTTTGCTGCTCTTCCTGAGGTTCTTGGGGTCGTCCTGCTGGAGGGGCAGGACTCAGAGGCGGTGGGGATTTGGCCCACAGTCTGTGACAAATGACATCGTGGCCAGAGTCAAACAAGTTAATATACAAGTGTCCATGCTGCTTAATGAGAGGATAATGCTTGGAACAATGGATTGCAGGGGGATGAATGGCAATTAAGTTAATTGCCATTAAAAGCAAAGTAAAGCTGAGGTGTTTGATAACTACAGATGCCATTTCTTGCGGACACATTAATGTACTGGATTACAGGGTAGCTATTTTTCCTGTTTTAATAAGACTAAAATCTCTGGTATAGATTCCTCCTACTATTTATTTCCATTCCTTTCAGGATGCAAGAATAGTGATTGCATTCCTCAGACATAATGAGGAAATTGGCCAGAGCAGAACCTGCAATTTAAAAGCTTTCATGCCAGAGTCAGTAAGGTTTCAAAAATACAGTACGTTTCTCCAGGCTTTGACCACCTCAGTTTCTTTTCCTCATATCTAACTGTGAATTGCCAAAGAGGGTGGCTTTGCTTTGTGTGAAGGCAAAGAAGGTTTTTAACACTGATCTAAGCTGAACGGAAACTGCTTGAAGTATCTTGAAGTGTAAATATCACTTCAGTCCGCATTAATTCCTTCAGAGAAGGAATCTGAGAATGCTGTAAACCTTCAGTAATAAGGAAGATAATGACTAGAAAGAATCTTCTTTTATTGCATCTGCCCGGCAAAAGGCAAGGTTTGGATTATCTCTGCATGTCCTTCATGAGAGATGATTGCCTATCCTTCTTTTAAGGGATTTCCAGTAATGGAAATAGCAGGATCCATACTGGTACTTCACTGTCCTATCATTGAAAACTCTGAAGTTTAACTTGAATCTTTTCTGCTGCTCATTGGGTCTGTAACTTCTTGTCCTACCTGTCACTATTGAAGAGATCAGATGTTTTCTCTTCAGAGTAGCCATTGTCTGCTTGGAGGTTGGTATGCATCTCCTTTCTCTTTTCTTTTTTAAACTGCACTGCTCTCGTTCCTCCAGGCTTTTCTTACCAGTTTTGATTTTGGCCCTTCGGGTCACTCTCCTCTGGACATTTGTCACTTACCCCACGCAGCTGCAGATGTGGGGTGGTGGCGTACAGAATTGCCCCTGATGCCTTGCCAGTGCTGAGCAGGGAAGGAGCAGCATGACTGTCTCTGCAGCAGCCCGGGGACGGCCGTGCCACATCCTGATGGTCATGCCCTTCTGCAGCCTGGCGCGGTGCTCCTCTTCCTCCTGTGTGAGGCCGTTGCTGCATGTTCAGCCTGTGATCCCGTGTAACCCCTTGGTCTTTTTGTCTTGCTGAGTGGCTGCCGGTGGAGCTGACCTCCGTGCTGACTTTGCACATGTACAGCTGAAGGTGCTTGGAGTGCTTTTTTTTCCACACCACCCCTTAAGTTTATGGATATTGGCCTGACTGATCCTGTTCTTCTGCTCATTTGCCTCGACCAGCCTCAACGTCGTTCCCAAGTTTAATAACAGGCTGCTGATCCATTGTGCAGATTGTTGATGAATGTTCAACAGAATTTAATCCAGGACAGACTCCCAAGGAGGTCCTCTCAGTACAACCTTCCAGGGAACCTTTGAGGACTGCTTCTTGGGGTACTCTTTTTCAATCCATCCAGTTTTATTAGTTCCTTGTGAGAAAATACCAACACTTCATAAATTCTGGCTAAAACACCCACTGCATCTCCTTCACCTACAAGTCCAGCCTTCCTGCTGCGTAAGGGAATGATGTTCACTTTACATGTGTCCTGACAAGCCCACGTTGGCTCTTCCCAGACAACTTCTCCTGGCTTGCAGATGAGAAGCCTTTCTTGCCCCACAAATTTAGCAGTTCTTCCAGTAAAGACGTGTATCATTGGATGTGTTATTTCCAAAACCTGTAACTTTGTGGAGTCTGAAGAGCAAGAAGAGTCTAGTAATTGGTCTCTAACAGCAAGAGGTGAAGCAGTCTGTTTAGATTTCAGATAGGCGGTGGGTGACTCAGCAGAGCTAAAACCTTGCCAAGTTGATTTCTGTTAGATTTAAAGCAGAGGAAAACATTTGACAACGAAGACATAATTTTAGGGATTTTGTTAGTTTTGTGTGTTACTTCCTTTAATTTAAAACTCTTGGAAGGTAACGTAGGGGTCACACACAAGGATCTATCGCAGTTCAGACTTGCCATTCACTTTGAAGTGCTGGAGTTGGAGGCAGTCCAGGATCCTGTAACTGCAAGTCGGGAACTGTGCTTGGAAAGAATTGCTGAGTTTTCTGAAAAGGGGGAACGAGGCAGTTGCATCTCCTCACCTTCTATTCTTCTGATGCATGTGTGAACACTTGATGAACATTATTTGTACATAACGATGGCATTCATGCCTGTTTTTTAATTCGGTGCAGCTCAGTAACGCTGCCTTTGCTTAAAAACCAAACCACTGTGGGAGTTGTTAGGCCAGAGATGAAAATCTCAAGCGGATTTGGCCACAGGTAGAAAAGCTGTGTTTCTGTTCAGTGTTGGAGGCATGGTGAAACGCAGAACAGAAGCTGTGGGACCTGGTGATGTGGGCCAGTTGCTGCATCTTTGCTGTATCGTGTTTAAACGATTGCTTGTCTTGCTTCAGGAGCTAATTTAGTTTCTGGGGTTATAGGGTTTGGGTTTTTTTTTTACCAGCTTTAATTTTGTTTGGCTGTGTTTACGAGGGGAAGTAATTGCTTTAAACCCTAGAATTTGCCTGCCTAACAGGAAATTCTTTTCATGGTGTGCCACTTTCTAATAAAACCTCTTATTTGAGCCCACAGCAGTAAGTGCTGACAGCATTTCATCCCTGTGCTACCATTTTTCTTTCTCTCCTGCCAGTGGGCTGGACCCTGTTTTGGGACTTGTATTCTGGGGCAGCCCTGGCTTACGTGAGGTCTCTGTGGTGACCCTGTCCTGAGTCACAGGGGACAGGCAGTTCCAGGGATGTTAGGGTTGGCAGCCTTCCCCTCGGCACGGAGTGAGGGGGCTGGATGTAGCACTCGGTGACTTTACTGGGTGTCGGATACGGGAAATGTCATTCTTCAGCATGAAAACCAGTGGCTTCTCATCTGAAAGGCCTCTTGCCTGGAGCCTGCAGCCCCAAAGAGGTGCAGCAAAATCCTGAAGGCTCAGAAACCACAGGCTTTGGTGCATTAGAAACAGTCATCTCTTAAATATCAGAGGATCTCTGCTTCAGCAGAGCTCCCACTCTTCTGTATAATGCCTCTTTTCACGTAAAGGTATAGAAATGTTCACAGCCGGGTAGATCCAGGGAGGGACTTACCTTCTCGGCACAATAACAGGAGAGCGCAGCTCTACCCAGGGCTGACTGCAGATGCTATCAGCAGCATTCATCTGTGCTGTGCAGAAATGGAAAATATTTTAGTGGTGAGTTAACTAGGAGGCATATCCTGAGCCAGCTTTGTCACAATAGCAGATCGCTGTGGGTACTTATCAGAGTGGCTGGAGTTTTAATTCGGGAGCAACCTTTTTGCCTTCCTTCATAAAGAGGGTTTTCCTTTGTTCTTTGTGAAAAAACAGGAGACAATTTGTCTGTTTTACTTGGATAATCTTATTAAGGAAGATAATTCTTGAGAAGGAAACAGCAGCCGGCGCTGGTTCTGTCTTTTCTGCTGGTCATAGATACAGATCCTCCCGTCTCAGGTCTCAGTTTGTTCTGGATTGTCTTCCTCCCTGTTTCACATGGCTTTAGTTTTCTCTTTGGATTAATCAGAAATACCCCCCCCCCCGCAAACAACCAGTTTACTTACCGAAGCAGAGGCTTTGTCTGCCTCAACTTACTTCTAAACAGCAGGGCTGGGGTAGGGGGAGGGTGCCAGCAAAAGAGGAGGATGAAGGAAGGAGTGGAGAGGGGATTTACAGCACCAAGGTACCACTCCCTGTTACGCTTCAGCCCACGCTTCAAATTCTTTTACTGGAACAAAGTCGAGCTGCTTTTTTGCCTTTTTTTTTTCCCTTTCTTTGCTTTTCCTTTTTTTCTCTTTTTTTTTTTTTTTTAATGTCCCCCTAAGGTGAGTCATGTTTGGAAAAATTTACTTGCAGTAAAGAAAATGACAGGATTTAAGCCCTAATGTTTCTGGAACTGCTGGTGGTGAGCTAATTGCCGTGGCCTGTTTGTAATGTAATTGCATGACTCTCTAAATTACTGCAGACTTCTTCATTAAAAAAGGACAAGGGAAGAAAAAAAATCCCCAAAGCCAAGTCTGCATAACCATAGCTCAGTGATGAAAGCTTCATGTATTTAAACTTTTTCTCTCCACATAAACGTGGATGGGTGGCTGGAAGGAAGCCAAATCCAAACTGAATTTAGCTGGTGCCACTATTCCAAACTGAGTCTGTAAGTGACCTGAAACTGGTTTGTGTTTTGCAACTGTTCTGAGGGCTTTCAGAGGCTGATACCTCTGCAAGTCAAGGATGCTGTGATGTAAATGCCACTATCATTAACTCTTCTATTGCTGACCACTTTGGAAGTACTCACCGAGCAGATGCATTACTTTTGGATGCAGATGCAAATGCCTGGGGTGATGTCAGTAATGCTACTGGGAAGGGCAACAAGGAGGGTAAAGCTAATCTCTGTTGCTCAATGTATGTTCATCAGATAAAAGATTTAGCTATCTCCTGGGCATTGAAATCTGTAACTCTTTGAGGCTGGAATACTTTAAAAAATCCAAACAACACAAGAAACCAGCTGATTTCAGTTAGTGTCCTTTTCCTTCCTACTAGTTACAATAGTTGCTTCTGATCTTACTGTTAAGCAGGCAAGAGTTAATGATGATTCTTTGTTGTATTTCAAAGTCAGTCCTTGATTGATCTGTTCACACAGGCAGCGAGGATATCTGTGAGGATTGCTGTGAGGATTGCTGTGCGGGGTGCTCGCTCTTGGTGAGGCTAACAAGAGCATGAACCTTGCACTGGTTGTCCTGGCTTTCGGGGTCTTGTGATTCGCTCTTGCTGCTTTCTCTCAAGGGATCTTGAAGCCAGAGCACAGAATGAATTCTTTCGGGCCTTCTTCAGATTGCCCAGGAGGGAGAAGCTGCACGAAGTTGTAGACTGTTCCCTCTGGACGCCGTTCAGTCGCTGTCACACAGCGGGAAGGATGTACACATCAGACAGTTACATCTGCTTTGCCAGCAAAGAAGATGGCTGCTGCAATGTTATCATCCCACTTAGAGAGGTAGAGTTGTTTGTTTGTTTCATTTCGAGCCCACATCTGCCGCCTTGTGCCCTAAGCATCCACTGTCACTTATCTGCAGACTATCATTTGATGAAGAAGAGTAGATGTTTGTGTGTACCATGCCTACGGGCTTGCTGTAAAGCTTATCTGGGGACACATTAGGACACGAGTTCCAAAATAAATGTATGGGTAACTCAGTGTGAAGCATGGAGCAAGTACTGCAGCAGGACAGAGCATTGCAAGACCAGAGTCTGATTGGTTCAAGACTCTGACAGTGCTCCTCTCCCAGCTCCACAAATGCATGTGTCCAGCTTGATGGGAACTTCAACTTTGACTGCCCTAGCAGTAGACAAGCATTTTTGCCTGGGATCAACACTTAGAAGTGTTGAAGCTGTTCACCCCATAGACACACTCTGGGTACTTTGCAAACCTATAGGGCAGAGAAAAAGAGGATGTTCTGGAGGCAGTGATGAGCTGCCACACACATTTCCATGAAATCAGAGGCTTATTTAAATGGACTGGAGGATGTGTGGGAAGGTGGTGGGTGTAGAAGAGGAGAAGGAAGCTGTCAGCAAACACCTGCCTGATCTTCTGTGGATACAAGGTTGTTATGATCTTTTAATTAAAGCTTTCCTTTAATCCTTGACTAAGACTAACATAAAAATCTCCTAACTGTAGCAACCTAGTCTTCCACTGTTATGGAAATAAAAAACAGTAAGAGAACAATGTTAATGTACATAACCAGAAACAACGAAACAACTGTTTTCCCCTGCCCTCAGGAGTGTATAAGTAAATTTCCTCCTCCATCTCCCAGAGTTTGACCCAAGTTGATCCATTTCTAAATCTTGTTTTAATCATCAGACCCTTTCTTATCTTTCCCCTCAATCCGTACTCTGTAGAAGTGGGTGGCAGAGTCATTAAAAACCAACCAAATAAAACCCAGAGCAGCTAGAATACTTCTTGGTGCCTACTTTGAGCTTCTAAAGAGACCATAAACTTTGGGTGGCAGGATGTGGGTGATCAAGGAAAGCCAACCTGAGTAACCCGTGTGTGTTAATGACTGATGGTTTTGTACGTGTGAATATTTGAAGATGTTTCTGTGGATGTGGTGCATAACGTGTTCTCTGTAATGTTTCTGGAAAAGGTAATCAGTATAGAGAAGATGGAGGACACAAGCCTTCTCCCTAACCCCATCATTGTTAGCATAAGGAGTAAGACGGCCTTTCAGTTCATTGAGCTGAAGGACCGGGATACTTTGGTGGAGAACCTGCTACAGAGGTTGAAAGAAGTCAACTCCAGCAACCCAGTACACTGTAACAACTTGCAAAATAAGAACCAGGTACTGAACCTTTGGGGTTTTGGGGATTATGAATTCAGTATGTTTATCCATTAGTCTGTTGCCCTGCCATCCTCAGAGGGTTGGTCTTGGGCTAGTGCTATCTGATGTCTGATGGCCTATCCAATGGGACAGAGCGCATCTGCAGAACAGATGTGACTGCCCCAATATGGGGGAGCAGTGAATATGCTGGGGAACAGGGATGCCCTTCACATAGGCCTCAGCAATCTCATGGAATGGGCCGATGGAGGCCTCGTGTTGTTCAACAGAAGCAAATGCCAGGTTTGGCAGAGTTGACCCCATGCAAGATGAGGGGTCTGGCTGGCTGGAGAGCAACCATGTGGAAAGGGCCATGGTGAGACCAGCATGTCAAGGGATGTTACTGTTCCCTTTTATTCAGTGCTTCTGAGGCTGTTCAGGAGTACTGTGTCTGGCTTTGACTCTGCTCCACCACACAAGAAAAGCATTGACAAGTTGGAGTTAGTCTAGTTGGCAGCTACAAAATGGCCAGGGGTTGGAGTCCATGGTTTACAAGGAGAGGTTGAGGGAGCAGGGCTTGTTCAGCCCATCTTCCTCTAACTGTTGAGGGGGTTACAGAGAAGGTGGAGCAGGACTCTTGGAGGTGCCAGCTAAAAGATGAACCTCGAACTCCCCTCAAGGGTGGGCAAAGCTGGACCAAGCTGACCTTTACTGACAAGTTCTGTTTGAAAGTAACAAGCCTTTTTTTCTGACATACCTATGAATGATGGCATGCGGGTCTAAGGCCTTTCCTTCTGAAAGGTGTGAAACATTTTGATGCAGAAGGCAAAAGCCAACCCAGCTCTCTGTGTCTTGAAGACAGTTGAGGACATACCCTCTTCTCAGTCATTTCCTCTTTGATTCTGCGTTGCAGAACGCTCCTGCCTTTGGATCCACGTACGTGGTGAAGGACAGTGAGCCTACACAGACAGGGACAGAAGCTTCCCAAAACGAGGAGAGAAGCGAATGCGGAAAGGAGAGCAGTTACTTGCTCAATGCAGAGGCACTAAGGTCAGACTTTCATCAGTCAGGAACAGCAGACCTTGATTTTGGAAAGGTATGTACTGTTGGGGGGAGTTGTAGGAGGTTGGTTTGTTTAAAAAAAAAAAAAAAAAAGCTGGGGTGACTTTCAAACAGACCCTCAATTTTAGTAAAGTGAACTCAATTGGCTGGAGAAGTTAGATGTGGGATAATGGCTTTTCTATTTCCTTGAAGCTTTTTCTTCTCCCTAGTCTCCCCTCATTTATTTCTGGCAAACATTTGGAATTCTTGACTGATCCATTCTGCTCATCCCTGTGCAGTGAATTCTGTGTGCAAAATGGGAGAAGTTTAGAGTCCTTAGAGTGGACTTCCCTGTCCACTGATAATGGAAATACCTTGCAGAGTTTCTAATACGTAAAATGTTTCTGTTTATCTGTTCTCAAATGCACAGGATTTGTTCTTCTTTTATTGAAAAGCTACCTTCCTGTTCCCAGTCTAGGGAGCAAATCAAGGAGAGTCTGTGGGATGATCATTTTGTGGAATACGGCAGAACCGTGTGCATGTTTCGCACAGAGAAGATCAGAAAACTTGTTGCAATGGGAATCCCTGAATCCTTAAGAGGCAAACTCTGGCTGCTTTTCTCAGGTAAGCCCTCTTAGAAACATCAGCTGTAGGCATCATCCAATTCTGAACATGACAAACCATTTAGATGAGCAGGCTCCCAAGGGCAGTTGAATATCGTCTACATGGAGCTCGTAACAGCGCTTGCAGAAGAGAGATGATCAGCTGCTGAACTAAGAAGTGCAAGGAAATGCCTAGGTAGATCTGTAAAAAAAAATTATCTCTGGATAACAGGACATGATGTGCAGAAGAATTGAAATAACATCTGCTTCATTTGTGTAATTTAAAATGAATGTTGTCATGTTCTCATGAAATAATGTTCATCTTCAAGCAACAATTAGATTGTAGCATAAATATTGATTTAACCCTAGACAAATCAAATTACTGCAAACTAATGACATCTTCAAGTCAGCAGTCCTACCTCTGCTTCTTGTTGCAATGTTGGCAGGGGTAATAGAAACTGGAGATGGAAAAAACAACTCGTTTTGTCTGCAGATCTGGCAGCACCAGGATGTGCTTACAATATGATCTCAATTTTAGTCTTTAATCCAGTATATGACATGTCCAAACATTTGTAAAAAGTGTTCCTTTGTGTTTTTCTTCCTTGGAGGGTGTGAACAGCCCTGAGTAAGTTTCTCCCAGTACTGCATTCTGCTGGGGAAGTTTTCTGCTCAGCGAAATGAGCAGAATATGAAGGTGTTTTGAATGATGCGGCATCATAGAAGCTAGGGTAATAGTTATTTTGTTTTCAAGACATGTATCCTGCTAGGGCTTCACTTCTTTCAGGTCTGGGGGAAGGGGGAAGGCCTTCTTGCTTACCTCCTTTGAAGCAGTAATACCTGCGACGCTTAAGCTCAGCATGTTCCTAATCCACTTGCCTCTCCCTCCCTCTCTCCCTGCCGCCATCAGACGCCGCGACGGATCTGGCCTCTCATCCTGGTTACTACGTGCATTTGGTGGAGGCGTCCATGGGCAAGTGCTGTATGGCGACAGAGGAGATCGAGCGCGACCTCCACCGCTCGCTGCCCGAGCACCCCGCCTTCCAGAGCGAGACGGGGATCGCCGCGCTGAGAAGGGTGCTCACGGCCTACGCGCACAGGAACCCCAAAATAGGATACTGCCAGGTGAAAAACTCCTAGTGGGGATAACGCTCGCTGCTGCTTTCCCCTCTTTGTGCTCTCTCAGCTTTATCGTTCTCTTGGGAGCGTTTTTTAATGGTGCCTTTGATAAATAATGTCTTTTTAGTTAGGAAAAACGCATATTTTGGATATTAAATGTCATTAACTCTGGAAAACAAATGCAGAGGCTGGTACCTTGTCTTAACAGCAGTCATCCCTCAACGTTTTGCAAACTGAGTTTAAAGGAGAGGAAGAAAACATGTTTCTGGTCCTTCTGTTTGCTCAAAAGTGGGTTTCTTACCCATTACTTGGAGACAGGGCAAAATAAACTGTCCTGCACAGATGAGATTCACATAGAGCCCTGGGACAGAGCTGCCAAAATTGATGACAGATTATGGAGTACTTTACCCAGCTGGCCAGTTAAAGTAATAACTTTACTTTCTGTGCAACTCCGTGAATTCTGGTTTGACATCAGGCCGGTTCCCTTACATTCTTTTGGAATACAAATACAGGGAGGTGGGGAAAGCAGCCCCAAAACATCGTGCACTATCAGTTGCTTACTTTGTACCTGGGCAAATTCAGTGCTGTTCTTGTTTCCTGTTGCTCTTAGGAAAAGCGGCATACATAAGCTTGAAAAACTTGTTGCCATTATGTGTTCCTACCTTTCTCATGCTATTTTTTCCCCCCAGTTGTTTACATCACGTTAGGCTACTTTTCTGTCTTTTAAAAATAGCCACACTTTAGCTTTTGTCAGTAGGATTTTCTGGCACTAACAAATCCCATTTTCCTCTTTGCCCCTGTAAGTCTATGAATATTTTGACCTCCGTGTTGCTGCTGTATGCCAAAGAGGAAGAAGCCTTCTGGCTGCTAGTCGCTGTGTGTGAGCGAATGCTGCCGGATTACTTCAACCACCGAGTCATAGGTGAGCTCCTGTCTCTTCTCTTGCTAACTGGGAGGGGCAGCCGAACGGCCCTGTGCTCAGTAGAATCCTTGAGGTCTCCTGAGGTCCAGACCCTGTGGGTGAGGTGGTCCATCGAGTTTTGCGATGTGCAGGGACGGCAGTGCTGGCTGCTCAGGCTCCAGCTGGGGTTGGTTTTGGTTTGAAGGGTTTGAACAGCAAGAACTGTAAACTTTACAGTTGATCTTTTTCTGCCTGATGGTCAGAAGGCGGTGGCACTTCGGCCTGTTAGGTCAAGATAGAAGAGCTTGTGTGTCTTGGTTAGGAGCATTCGGTGTTAGGGACTTGAGCTGTTTAAGATGGACCTAGGAAAGAACTGCCAGGGGGGTAGGTATTTCTGATCTGACCTGTCTGCGTTGCCTGGCTGCTGGAGCAATACAGGCTTGCATCTAAACTGGCCCTTGGTAGAGAAGGCTGATACAGACCCCTCTGAATGTGAGATGCAGCAGTAAGAAACAAGCCCAGTCCCTTTGCAGTGCGTGTCTTGTGCTGTGCAAGTTACATCACCCATGCTTTGCAGTGCAGCTGTTTTTAAGACAAACATCCTGATGCACAGGGAAAGGGGGATGGAGCACCTTGATGTGGCAGTTGCAGTTTCTTTCCTACAAGAAAGAGTATTTGTGTTTTGCAGTCACCTCCTCCTGTTACAGGAACACTTGACAGCTTTTCCATCTTTAATGCTAACCTTACACTTTAGTTACAGCATCTGCCCTTAGACCATCACTGTAGCAAAGGGAGAGATCAGGGTCACTTGTGAGGCAGTGGGGCTTGGAGGAAATCCCTGACAGTAGTGGTTCCAGGAGCTAGAACTAGTGCAGGCACTCGTGTAGTGCCTGGGGAGCAGGAGGAGACAGATATCTGAGAAGATTTCTAATCTTTTGTTTGGAGCATGGCATTGTCCTGACACCGTGCCACTGCAGTTACTACCTTGTCACTGAACTGGCAGGTAAGGGAAGTTAAAGCAGAGTTATTCCAAAGTTATCTGGATGTTTTGTGGTGCTTGGAACACCGTTGGTATTTGCAGCTAGTGGTGGATGGGGCACTGTAGCTGCCCTGCTTTTCAGAGCTTTGGCCATTAAACTGCCATCTTGATGACTTATTCCCGTGTTTGCATGTCTCCTTCCTTGATTAAGAAACAAACATGGCTTTATCTGTCCTTGTGCATTTCTAGATATCATCAGCCTAGGGCCTAGTTACTGATCACTTTGGTGCTTGCTGGGTTGTCTGTAAGTAGCATTCTTCACGCCCAAATAAACTTGAGTGGTCTCACATGGCTGGCTGCATCACTGTCCTGCGTTGTGCTTAATTTGGGGTTTCTTGTATAGTTTCTTGTGTAACCTGTCACTTGCAATGGCTACAGCCTACATGGTCTGAGTTCTGACAGGCTGGGTTGTCTTGTCTGTGTTTTCCTGCCCTCTGTGCCCAGAGGAGAGGGCACTGTGACTGCAGAGGAGGCACCGCTGTTGCTCACTGCGGTGCGAAGAGCCAGGGGCTTCAGAAGTTGCCCTGCTGCCCCTGGTCAAACAGCAGCACTGTGGTTTTGCAGCCTGTTTGCTTCACTGAGCAGCTACTTCTGCAGCTTTGCTATGCCCTAGACCTCAGTGTGGCCAAATGGGTGCTACTGATCTCCACCCTGCCCCTCCTCTGGTTCCTGTTGCTTGAGTTAGTGTTCTTGGCTTCACATTTCGGTTGACCTTCTTTTTTGACTTGCAACCAGCTCTTGTCTAAACTTTGTTTTGTTTCTTCCTGTGTAACACTTCCAAGACCTACTTTTCCTCTCTGTCCACTACTGCCAGCGCTGTTGTCCAGATTTTGATCTCTTTGTAGCTTTGGTGATCTCTGACCTCGGTACCTGTCACCATGCCTTTCCTCTTCAGTGTCAGCCTGTATTCTTTGCAGTCAAAACAGCTATTGAATTAATGACTTTAGTTACAACAGGCATTCTTAGCTCTGTCTGCTCCTGGGTCTTTTCTTGCTGACATTCAAATTACTTTATTTTTTTTTTTTAACTTAGAAGTTTTGCTTTCAAAAACTCAGGCAATTGAGTCCTGTTACAGAATCACTGCATGACAGAGATTGGAAAGGACTTCTGGAGATAATCTAGTCCAACGCCCCTGCCAGAGCAGGGTCACCTAGAGCAGGCTGCACAGGACAGCATCCAGGCGAGGTTTGAATGTCTCCAGAGAAGGAGACTCCACAACCTCTCTGGGCAGCCTGTGCCAGTGCTCTGCCACCCTCACAGTAACAAAGTTCATCCTCATGTTCAGGTGGAACTTCCTATATTCAAGTTTGTGCCCATTGCCCCTTGTCCTGTCACTGGGCACCACTGAAAAAAGACTGACCCCATCCTCCTGATGCCTACCCATCAAGTAAGCATTGATAAGATTCCCCCTCGATCTTCTCTAGGTTGAAAAGTCCTAAGTCCCTCAGCCTCTCTTCCTAAGAGAGATGTTCTAGTCCCCTAATAATCTTTGTAGCCCTTTTTGGTACCTCAACCTGCTGGCCACATTTTTCTTCACACACCCCAGGATGCCATTGGCTTTCTTGGCCATGAGGGCACAGTGCTGGCTCATGGTCAGGCTGTTGTCCATCAGGACTCCCAGGTCTTTTCCACAGAAAAATCTCAATCTTTGTATTTTTATCACGTGAGCATCTCCCTCTTTCAGCCTTGCCATCTATAACTGCTCTGTCTTTTCACAAGCCTTTTTAACATTTCTCTGCTTGCCAATGGGAAAAGCCTGCAGGCAGGGCTGGCACCTGCTTCCTCCTCCTTCAGGAATTCCCTCTCTCTTTCTCCCTTTTGCAATGCAGAGGAGAATTTACAAGCAGATAGCTGCAGGATAAGAAGCAACTTGTACTTGGGTCAAGAGTGGTGGCAAGGATCTGTTGTGTTCTCATGTTACCCTGATTTCTGCACACACACCCCCCCCAATAAACCAGCATGCTGTCTTACTCCACTTTATCTGTTCAGACTGTCATCATCTTGCCATTATGATCCTTGAAACAGTGAAAACCTCACTTCATTTCTCTGATTTGCCTTATCAGCCTTGGAGATGTCATTTAGTTTGTGTCTTGGGTCATTGTTTTTTAAATGGATGCCTTCCACCTACCTTTCATGTTGTAATACATTAGAAGTTCAGATGCTCAGATATTGTGGTTCCTGGGAGCCTAATGAATAGGTGGGCACAAAAGTCACTTGGAATACACCTGGATGACTTGTCTACAGTGTCAACACTTGATAAAAATGTGAATCTTCTGCAAAAGATCTGGGCAGCATTGCACTTTCAGACTCCTGCTTTTGCCAGTCTCTCCTGTGCTGCCTCTGAGCCTGGAAGGATGTTTTTATATGTGTGTTTATTTGTCACTGGCTTCCTTCAAATACCCCTAAAACCAGCTCTGTGGGGTTTTTTTTTTTTTTTGGTGTCTGTGTTAACTATGGCTGTTAGATTGTTTGCATTAAGTTTGTTAGAACCCAAACAAACAACTGCCCTCTGCTGAGTAACCCCAGTCTGTTTTGTCCTCTGTTTTCTTTATCCTCCTTATTTATGGCCACCTGACCAGAGAAGACTCTTCAAAGCAAAGCACCGTGCTTGATGTGTTTCTCAAAAGCTTTTTGCATGTCCCTGGGCACTTATTTTTTTATTTGTGGTGCTGTAATGTTTGTTCAGCCACCAGCAGAAGCTTTTTGTGGCTCTCTGAAAAGTTCTAAGACAGGGAAATGTCACAGCTGTTGGGGTGTCGTATGTTTCTTTGTTGTTGGGGTTTGGTTTGTTTTGTTTTTAAGTTTGGATGCAAAGCCAAAAGATGCTGGCACTCTGCCAGGATATATTTTGCTTTTGGATGATAGAAGTTTTGAGTGCTGAGGGGATATATGTCTTCTTTTCATGCCAATTAAAGTTATTCCCTAATACTAGCAGAATGTGAACCATGAGAAAGAATGATTCCATGGAATAACATGAAAGATAAAATAGTTGGAAAGCTAACTGCATTTCATGACCAGGCACATTTGTAGCTTTCAGCATCTTTGGTTAAAGCTCCTGATGTGGCAGATCTGGTTGGTAGATACGCGACACTGCAACGATACGAAACTGTATTGATTCTACAATAGCTGCTGACAAAGCAGGACTGAGCTAGTAGCTGACACGGAGCCCAGAGCTGCTGCTTTTGGAAAGACTGGTTGGGACAGTTAGGAGAGCTTAGATCTGTGCATTGCAGACACTTTTTTGTTCCTAAAAAAAATTTTTATATATATATATATATATATATGCCCTCGTGAGGCCCCACCTGGAGTACTGTATCCAGATTTGGGGCCCCCAATACAAAAAAAGATGTAGAGCTGTTGGAGAGGGTCCAGAGGAGGGCCACAAAGATGATTAGAGAGCTGGAACACCTCCTCTACATATTGAAGCTGAGGGAGCTGGGCTTGTTCAGCTTAGAGAAGAGAAGGCTGCGGGGGGACCTCATTGCAGCCTTCCAGTACCTGAAGGGAGATTATAAACAGGAGTGGATTCAACTTTTTAAAAGGGCAGATAATGGCAGGACAAGGGGGAGTGGATTAAAGCTAAAGGAGGGAAAGTTTAGTTTGGATATTAGGGGGAAGTTCTTTACAGAGGGAGCAGTGAGGTGCTGGAACAGGCTGCCCAGAGAGGTGGTGGATGCCCCATCCCTGGAGGTGTTCAAGGCCAGGCTGGATGGGGCCCCGGGCCTGGAGGTTGGTGTCCCTGCCTGTGGCAGGGGGGTTGGAACTATATGATCCTTGGGGTCCCTTCCAGCCCAGCCCATTCTGTGATTCTATGATTCTGTATTCTCTATCTGTGCATATATTTGTGTGTAAATACTTTTCTTCCTGCTCAAGTGTGCATAGCCGTATCCAGATTTCCATCTTACATTTTCTCACTCAGGATGCAAGCTCTGCTGCCCACCTGCTTGAGCACATTGGCTGGAGAGGGGTGTGTGCTCTCTCAGTTTCATTGCACAGATCCCAAGTCAAACAGTAAAATGCTTTAAGATTGCTTTCACTGGCGCTTAATTTCTTCATGCTCTTTTAGCCGAAAACAACAGCTGCTGCTGTTACTGTTCCACTGCACCCTGGAGGCCCTTGGCAGGTTCAGCATGGTCTCTTTTTGCAGAGGGTTGTACAATGGGGATTATGGGTGTGAGGGTCGGGGCTGAGATCGCAGCAGGAGCGGAATGGGATTTTTCATTGTAGATGGGTGCGTGTATCTTGTCAGTTTAAATCCTAAGAAAGGCTTCCAGTTGATGGCTGACAGCAGTCATTAGCATTAAAGAATGGCTTTTCCTGTGTCAGTCCTGGCTCATACTGTTTCTTTATGACTTGCAGGTGCTCAGGTAGACCAGTCAGTGTTCGAAGAGCTTATAAAAGAGCAGCTTCCAGAGTTGGCTGAACATATGAAGGATCTGACAACCTTAGCTTCCATTTCTCTTTCGTGGTTCCTTACCCTTTTCCTTAGCATCATGCCCCTGGAAAGTGCTGTGAATGTTGTGGACTGCTTCTTCTATGATGGGATCAAGGCCATTTTCCAGCTGGGCTTGGCCATACTGGAAGCCAATGCTGTGGACCTGTGTAACAGCAAGGATGATGGGCAGGCACTGATGATCCTGAGCAGGTATGGCTATGCAGGAGTGCTCCTTCTATCACACTCTTCTGCCGTAAAACAAAGGCATTTTGGGGGCCATTGTGGTACCAACAATAGGGCCCTCCATATTACCTTGCTGCTGTATTCCCAGTGTCTGCCTCAAACAAAGGGCTTTGTACCTGGGACTAGTAGAGGTCCTGTGAAATTTCCTGGCAGTGCTGACACATGCTTCGACTGCATCAGTGTGAGATATTTACTGCTGCTCTTCGGGCCTTCCCTAGAGGCCTTCCTGCTCCAGACTTGAAGGAGACAGAAGTTTTCTTCCTTGGGCAGCATTTAGTCATCTGGCTGCCTTGCCATTCCACAGATGAGTAATCGTTAAGGCATTTTTGAAAAGCCTAGCAGGCCAAAACCCAATTTACTTCTAAGCCTGAGCCATAGGACATGTTTTGCTTACTTATATTGAGAAGAGCACAGTGCAGAGTCATCTGTGTTGCCTGTATTTCTTCCCTTTAGGTTTTTAGAGCACGTCAAAAATGAGGAAAGCCCTCTGCCACCTATTGGCAATCACCATGCATTCTTCAGTGATGACCAGGAACCCTCTCCAGTGACTGAAATAGCTAACCTGATTCATGACTCCTATGAGGTAAAATATTGCCTTGTGTCTGCTGGTCACTTTCACATTTTAAAAAAGAAAAAAAAAGGTTAAATTCAGTGTGTAACCTTTAACAGATTCCTTGACTGAGCGCTCACATGCACAAGGCTAGGTGTAGTATAAATATCTACCCTGAAGATCAATTGAAAACTGGGTATGCTTTATCTTCAAGGACTTGCAATGCACTTCAAAAGTTCCACCAAATGAGAAGTATAAATATAAATTTCTGTAAAAATAATAAACTTCTGTTTCCTCCCTTGTAGAAATTTGGAGACCACTCTGTGGCACAGATAGAGCACATGCGCTACAAACACCGGATCCGTGTCCTGCAGAGCCATGAAGACACCACCAAGCAAAACGTGGTGAGTGGGGTGGTGTTTGGATTGAGCTTAACATCTCCTCTCTGGAGCAGACAGCTTTTCTTTTTTAAAAGGCACCAACAGGTCTTGAAAGAAAGAAGAATTGTACTGACTCAGGAAGAAGCTCTGTCCTGGGATGCTGATGGGTTTGGGTTTCATTTTGGGGCCACGTGAGTTATGTTCTAGAATGGCTTTAATGTTAAGAACAACCACAGGGCAGTCCAGCCCAGCACCTTGTCTGACAGCGGCCCTAGGCAGATGCCCGGGGAAGAGTGTAAGAAGAGAGCAAGTGTGATGCAACGCAGTGCTTCCCCAGCCTCCTGTGACCTGTAGCTTAGGGATTTCCCATCTTCGTTTCTAATAGCCCCTGAGGAATTTCTCTGTTCACCGATCTGTTTGACTGGTGAATACAAAGAAGTCGAGGGGCTGGAGGGTAAATCCTATGAGGAGTGGCTGAGGGAGCTGGGGATGTTTAGCCTGGAGAAGAGGAGGCTGAGGGGAGCCCTTATCACCACCTACAACTACCCGAAGGGAGGTTGTAGAGAGGCAGGTGATGGTCTGTTTAGCCAGCTGACAGGAGATAGGACAAGGGGAAATGGCACAAAGCAGTGCCAGGGCAGGTGCAGATTAGATGTTATGAAAAAAATTTCACTGAAAGAGTTGCTGGGGCCTGGAACAGGCTGTCCAGGGAGGGGGTTGAGTCACCATCCCTGGGTGTGTTTACAAAAAGGGTAGATCAGGTACTTAGGGATATGGTTTAGCATAGGACAGGAATGGTTGGACTTGATGACCTTAAAGGTCTTTTCCAACCTTGAGATTCTGTGATTCTGTGAAGAGGTGAAAAACTGCAAAGATCTTTCAGTACTGTGTTTTTCAGTTGTACTATGTAAGGACAGTCCCTGCAGGGCTCACGGGCCTGCCTGTGTCAGGGAGGATGGGAGAAAAGATGGTCACTAACGTGATTTTCGTTCTTTTTAAGCTCCGAGTTGTCATCCCTGATGTTTCGATTCTTCCTGAAGACTTAGAGGAATTGTATGACTTGTTCAAGGTTGGTCTCCCTGAAATGTAGGGGTTGCACCTCTTTGAGGCTTCTGGGCCTAACTCACAGCTGTCACTTTGCAGAGCCACCTTGGGCCTCATGTCCTCCTCTGCCTGGGCAGTGCTGTTCAGATGGGACCTTGTCATTTTGTCCTTTCTGGGGTTGCCCGGCTGTTACGGGGGGAATAGTAATGTGCTGATCCTTCAAAGGAGAATTGCTTCAGAGTTCCCTTTCTAACTTGGTCCTCGGAAATGGGCCATGAGAAATTAGGCTCTGGTAACTTTCACATGCAGAATAAATTAAATACATAGCTCTGCTCACTGGAAGCTCTGCAATGCTTTCAAGTCCTGTTCTCCTAATGCTCTTCAAAAGCAGCTACTGTTTTCCATGGGGGGCGGGGGGAAACCCCTGCCAACTTGCATCCTTGGTATTTGTTCCCAGTTTTCTAATAGTTTTAATTTTGTCTTAAGAACTGAAACCAGCTACTTCAGTTCCTTTCTCTCGAGCTGATGTTTGAAAAAACTGTTAGGAGCAATTTGGAGACAAGGACATCTAAGCTTATACAACTATACTTGATTTAGAGGTCCAAGCATGTAATTATCACTCTTAATGGACCATTTCTTTTGAGTATTGTCCATAACCATAAATTGTGTGTACTGAGAGTATGACTGTGGTATATTCTTGGTGTCACCTAGCTATGTGGCTGAGCGCAGCTGTATCCTCCCTCCATTAGCAGCTGTAAGAGGATGCTGCTGGGACTTGCTCCTCAGTGCTTTCCTCTTGCTCCTTGCTGCTCTGTTTTTGAGCTTTGATGGGCTTACCCTTCTCCCCTTTCCTCATTTTGTTTCTTGGTGGTGCATCCTTTTTTGTCAGCTCCCTTGCTTTCCTGGGACAACTTGTTTAGGAATCTTTGTTTTGCATCAGCCTGTCCCTAATGGAAGACTAATAGGTATGGCATCCAAACAGAGAGGTCTGAGGGAGAATAAATGAGAGGTCAAGCCTCTATAAGATAGCCTGGATTTTTTTCCTGCCCTCTGTGCCTTTGGCTGGTTAGAGACAGCCAGAGCCAGAGGTGGCTAATAGCATTTCAGTAACCTGCAGTGAATTTCTTCCAAGGATGTGCCCAGTTTCCCTTCAGTTTTATTAATTATCCATTGGAAGCCAGGAGAGCGCTCGGCTGCTCTAATTAAAGATTCAGACTTTGCTTTTTCCGACTGGCCTGGTCTTGGCGTAACACCCCATGCGAAGAGATTTGAGTGTTCCCAACATACTGTGATGTGAATGCCTTTTTCTGCTGGTTGCCCTCTCTGGGGTACCGCTGACAGCATTCCCCCCCTCCCCCGCCTCTGATTTCTCCTAGAGGGAACATTTAATTAGGTGTTACTGGGAAACAACAGACCCGGTGGTGGAGCGGCACGACCCCAGCAGGCCGTACGCCGAGCAGTACCGCATCGATGCTCAGCAGTTCGCCAACCTCTACAGGCTGGTCTCGCCCTGGACCTGCGGAGAGCACACCCACGTCCTGGCACAAAGGATCTTCCGGCTCCTGGATGAGAACATGGACCGGCTGGT
This sequence comes from Laterallus jamaicensis coturniculus, assembly GCA_022605575.1. Taxonomy (NCBI): domain Eukaryota; kingdom Metazoa; phylum Chordata; class Aves; order Gruiformes; family Rallidae; genus Laterallus; species Laterallus jamaicensis. The sequence continues at coordinate 5,125,359 of JAKCOX010000023.1, read as the reverse complement.
GGAATTCAAGGGGTTCGCCAGCTGCTTAGGTATCGGCATCCCTGCGGGGTGGAAGGTGGGCAGAGCTGGGGGGGGGGGGGGATAGGGGGGAGTGGCATGTGGGTGAGATGGAGGTGTTAAAATGCCACACAACTGGCAGGGGAAGATGTGGGCCTGATGGTTTTCTTGGGTTTGCAATAAGCCTAGCCAGTGATCTTCATTAACGTTTTGTGGCTTGATTACCTGAAGTCAATTGGATTTAAAAGACAGCCTAAAGACATGACTGAATATTGCATCACAGTATCTGATTTCTCAGACAACAGTCATTCTCTTGAAGATCCTTTATGGATTAGAATTGTGTCTTGGTCTGCATGGAATGCTCAGAAATCCCCTCTGCTGGATTGTGGCTCTCAGTGTACATTCATAGTCTCAGTGTACCTCTTTGTAGCTGCTTCTTGGAGCCTTAGCTGTGCACAGCCCACTTGTCTGGCATGTTGACAATTAGCAGAATGAAAAGAAATCATCTGACAATCAGGGTCTGGGAGCTGCACTAGGGTCGGTCCTGAGGCCGCCAGCTGTCACAGTGAGATAAGGCTGCCTGTCCCAAAATCTGTCTGAAGAAGGAAGTGTCTCAGCTGTTGCCTGACCCCAAGTTTAAAAAGAACCTTGAATCAATATTTGAAGCTTCAGTAAAAATCAGTAAATTCCTATTCTTGCCACTAAAGATTTTTAGAATTATCTTTATGTGAACCAAGGCACCCTGGATTATATTATTTGAGTCTTAGAGGTTAATTTAAAGACATATACAAAAACCCCACGGTTATTGGGAGTGGTCAACATTGATTCACCAAGTGGAAATCATACCTGACCAATCTGATAGCCTTCTGTAATGTTGTGACCAGCTGGGTGGATGAAGGGGCAGCAGGGGATACCTTGACTTCAGCAAGGCTTATGACACACACTCCCATAAGGTCCTCACAGGCAAGCTTAGGAAGCCTGAGTTCAGTGAGTGGGCAGTGAGGTGGGCTGAGAACTGACTGAATGGCAGGGCCCAGAGAGCTGGCTAGTTGGAGGCCTGGAGCCAGTGGCATGTCCCAAGGGTCAGTTCCAGGTCTGGTCTTAGTATCTGTATCAGTGACCTAGAAGAGGGGACAGAGCGTACCCTCAGCAAGTTTGCTGATGATACAAAACTAGGAGAAGTGGCCAACACACAGAGGACAGCGGAGAGGAACCTAATGAGGTTCAGTAAGAGCAAGTGTAGGGTCCTGCACCTAGGGAAGAACAACCACAGGCTCCAGTACAGGTTTGGGGTTGACCTGCTGGGAAGCAGCTCTGTGGAGAAGGCCCTGGGAGTCCTGGTGGACAGCAAGCTCTCCATGAACCAGCAAGTGTGCCCTCATTGCCAAGAAGGTATCCTGGGGTGCATTAGGAAGAGGGTGGCCAGCAGGTCGAGGGATGCAACATCTGGAGATTTCTACTCTGCCCTGGTGAGGCCACATCTGGAGCACTGCATTCTGGGCTCCCCAGTTCAAGACAGACAGGGAACTACTGGGTAGAGTCCATTGGGTTGCTACGAAGATGATAGGGAACTGAAGCATCTCTCATATGAGGAAAGGCTGAGAGAGCTGGGTCTGTTTAGTCTGGAGAAGGGATCTCATCAATACTTAGAAATATCTAAAGGGTGGGGATGTGGGCCAGACTCTTTTCAGTGTTGCCCAGTGACAGGACAAGAGGCAGTGGGCACAAACTGGAGCACAGGAAGTTCCATTTGAACAAAAAAAACACTCTGAGGGTGGCAGAGCACTGCCACTGGCTGCCTGGAGAGGTTGTGGAGTCTCAGTCTCTGGAAAGATTCAAAACCTGCCTGGATGTGATCCTGTGCCACCTTCTGCAGGTGATCCTGCTTTGGCAGAGGGGTCGGACTAGATGATCTCCCGAGGTTCTTTCCAACCCCCACTGCTGTCATTCTTCAAGGTATTCCAGCACATTTGATAGCTGAAAATTGCTTTACTCCTGGTCATGGAAAATAAGAATTATCTTCCATGTGAAGAAGTTACCTCCTTTGGACTTGGTCTACAGCAGTCAGGGCTGAAAGGGAGAAATACTAAGAATATGATAGCCCCACAGGGAGTTTCTGTCTCCTCTCTCACACTCTTGTTAGTCTGTGGCAGCAAACAGCCTTTCCTATAGATTTCCTGTCGTGCTCCTTGGTATTGTAAAATGATGCTGAAGCTCCACAGGGTTAGGTACTCCCCATCTGTTTTACGAGAACAAAGACCAAACCAGATGGCTCTCACCTGCTGTTCCTCATTGACAGGCACAATTTGGACTATCTGGAGGTAATACACTGCCCATATGCTTTTGTGCATTGTCCATGCAAACAATCCTTTTGCACAGATTGATCTCTGATTTGTTTTAAGCTGTGGAAGTAAATGCTCTCCTCCACTTCCTTCTTGTTCATTTTTTTCCCTTGCAGATGTTATGTATAACGGAGAAATGAATGAAAAGATCAAGTTACTGTATAAGCTGCATATCCCACCGGGTAAGAAACCTGAAAGGGAACGAGTAACTCCAGCTTTCCCAAAAATCTCTGGCTTAAAGCTTCTGGGGAAAGGCTGCTTAATGAAGAACCCTATCTTGCTTCCTTCAGCTGGGAGCATTATAGGATGTGCATTTGTCATTATGCTCGCTAATTTTAAAAATTACTCCAGTCAGAACCTTTTGGGATTAAATGTATAGATGTCAAGGCTCACATCTGCTGCACTTGGAGATCTGTGGCAGGGGGGTTGGAACTCCTATGATCGTCGGGGTCCCTTCCAACCCAGACCATTCTATGATTCTATGATTCTGTGGTCTTTTGAGGCCAATTGCATGGTTTCTTCTAGACAAAATATGAACTGAAATAACATCTTTGGATGGCTCACGGTCTGTGTACAGTAGAAGTGTCCTAATTGCATCTAGATCCAGTTTGGATTTGGGTGACCAAATTCTGAGGTAATTTCTCTGTGTGAAGTTTTTAGTTAAGCGTGCTGTTCTTGGCAAACTTCTCTCTCACTGCAGCACCGGTCTTACTTCCATTAACATCACCTTACAGTATGGTTTAACGCAGTACTGTTGAGAAACAGCTTTGCCCAATTGTTTTCCTTTGGTCAAATATGTAAATTTGGAAAGCATAAATAACCGTTGTGTGTCACTGGGAGGATCAATCCTGACGTTTGTCACTCTGGTTTCGACAGCTCTCACGGAGAATGAACGAGACAGCCAGTCGCCGCTGAAGAATCCTTTGCTGTCCACTTCACGACCACTGGTCATAGGAAAAGCAAATGGTATGTCCAGAGGGTTCTCTGATGCGTGCATGTGAGATAAGCAACTTCTGTTTGCTAACCCTGCTCTTGTACTTCTGCTCTCTGGGGTTCCTTTTGAAATGCCAGTTTACTCCAGTGACTGGAAAGCTAATTCTCCTTCTTGTGTCTGCCCCAAAACAAGGTGATGCGGTGGATTACCAGAAGCAGTTGAAGCAGATGCTGAAGGATCTAGCCAAAGAAAAGGATACTAAAACTGAGAAAGAATTGCCAAAAATGAGCCAGGTATGTACATCAGAGGCTGTAGTCTGTTTTTAAAGAAGTGGAGGATACTCAAATGACCAAATACAGCAGTTCAGCTCCTTCTGAGACACTGTAACTGCAGCTGGAGCTGAAACTCAGTCCTTTGGGTATCCAGCTTCTCTGAGCCAGGGAACTCCTAGCTGCCTTTTTAGCAGCTCCCTCTCCTCAGCCCAGCTGGTGAAGAGCATTTCAGATTCACCCTCACCTCTAGCGTAACAGGCTGGAAAACAGGCTCATGCGGGATGGAAAAAGCCCTCCTCCTTAGCCCAGTGAGTTCCCAAGGAACTGCTGTCCTGAGCTCATCTCCAGCAAACCAGTAACTTCTTAGTCCATCACCAGCTGGGACCTGGTCTGTCTTAGCCAAATGCTGACTGGAACTGTGTGAAGTGAAACAGCTGAAGGCTTTCATCATCCTCCCCTCCCTAATGCCAGTAGGGCCTTTGCATATGTTATTGGCATTAGAAAAGCTCCTGGAGGTGAAAAGGTCTGGTATTAGCAAAACAAATGTAGGGACATGCAGAGAAAGCTGGGAATACACTTGGAATCCCTCCTGTTATGGTGTTGCTAAGTACAGCTTTTAGTGGGCGGCAGGTACCCAACCTGGCAGCTCAGCAGGGCCACAGATGTCTCATAAAGGCATTGCTTGGCTGAACTCCCTGCAGTCCTTTTCATCCTGAATTAGCTGTCCTGGGACTGAGCGAAACTTGCAGGCTCACAAATTTCCTAACAGGAGATGGAAACACCCCCTCTAGCCTGATAATCATCTGTGTTGGTGGATGGGGAAAGGGGAGAAGGGGGTCAGGCAGGGAAGATGTCTGAATTTTATCAGTAGAAAAAGAAGCAGGGACAGATGGGAGAGAAACGGCCAAAGGGAATTTGCTTGCAGACATCCGGATGGCTGCTTTGGTTGTAACTCGTGTGTCACAGCCATCCATTTTCCACCAGTCATGGATTGTATCCCTTGCCTCGTATCACTTGCACCTCTGTCATCTGGGAGGTCCTCATCTCCTTCATCAGAGCAACAAAATAGTTTTGTGCTCTGTTCCCTTCTTGATTTGGAACACCAAGGTCTCCTAGCATCAGGGGGGTGGGGGTGGTTTGAATTCCCTTTTCTGGTGTTTTCTTAAAAGCCAGCACAAGTTACCAATGAGAATGTCATCTTATACAGCATTCTCCCTTCCTTGGCACTACCTCACCCTCACCCAACTCCTAGTTACCTGTAGCACTGCTCTGCAGTAGTTTGATTTTGGTTTTTCATCCTTTACAGAGGGAGTTCATCCAGTTCTGCAAAACCTTGTATAGCATGTTCCACGAAGATCCGGAGGAGAACGATTTGTATCAAGCCATTGCCACTGTGACCACACTGTTACTTCAGATCGGAGAAGTGGGACAGAGAAACATCAGCCTGGGGAGCGGATCGGATGAGTTCACTGAGGACTTGCAGCCTGAGGCCTCTGCTTTGGAGCAGGATGCTGTTTTTACTGACACTGTGAAGACCCCTCACAAAGATTCCCAACCTTCACCTGTGACTGAAGGAGACTGGACTGTCTCTTTTGAACACATTTTAGCGTCCCTCTTGACTGAACAGTCCTTAGTTAACTTCTTTGAAAAACCCTTAGAACTGAAGCCCAAACTGGAGAGCGCAAAGCTCAGTCAGTACAGCCTGAGAACAAACGGAACGAGCTGCCAGTCGCGGGGCGAACACACGAAGCTGAACACACAGCAGTAGCAGGCCCATCCAACCCGAAATGCACTGAAACGATGCCAAAGCACGTACTGTCAAAAGGCTTTCAGATAGCAGTGGACTTCTGATAGTTTGTTGGTCTGTGGTTTTCAGTTTAAGAGCTTTAAAAGCTAAAGGGTGTGTAGGTTTGTTAACGTGCCATTGATTTATTATGGTCTTGTTTTGAATGTAAAAGGAAACATCTGCCTGCAGCGTGAAGACACTGAAGCTCTTCTGCGCTGGGAGACCAGAGGCTGGCTCCGGTTGTCTGTCGTTGGGTTTCTTTTTTGTTTTGTTGTGGTTTGGGTTTTGTGTTGCGTTTTGTTTTTTTTTTTAAACAGGGGAAAATGCTTCTCAGCTACTGTCCGCTGTTTGTTTGGGTTGCCTTTTTTGCACTAATACTGAAAACTGTTTCAATGCTGGTAATTGAAACTATTTTAATATATTTGACTGTAGTCCGATTTGTATGTCTTGCTGAAACGTTAAGTGTACATGGACTGTGCTTCTCATGTTGGTCTGTGAAAAGATGTACTTTTCAATAAACCCTTTTTGTACTAGAGTCGCAGCAGCAGCGTTTATTGATTTATGGAAGTGCCTCCAGTCCCTGCTTCCTTCAGCCAATTCCCTGAGCTCACAATTAATGGCCTGTTCAGAACCCCTTGCTGCAGTGCAATGCAGAAGGCTGCTGGGGAGAAGGTTACTGGTTCTGCCTAGATCAGCAGGGACCAAACACAGGGAGCTTACGATACGCACAAGAGATGACATATACAAAGTACTGGTCAAACAGTTTGGGGGGTGTGTGGGGATTTAGTTGGTGTGGGTTTGTTTTGGTTTTTAAACAAACTTAGCCCTAACTTTAAAATACCTGCATAGTGGCTCCTTACTCCCATAGGAAGAAAACCAAACCACCAAGACTCTGCCACCCACAGAGGAACATCTCCTCCTTGATCCAGACACATGTAACAGAATCTACAGTATCTTTAGTTAAGAAAATGACAGCCTATTTACAAGCCCCAAGTAAGCCAGGTAAGTTTGTCACTTGTTCAACTCAATGCTTCAAGGGTGAGAACTGAAAAAGACCAGACAATTAAAAAAACCCCCAAACTTAGGATTAAACTTTTCATCCTTTTATTGTAATGAAAATAAGTTTAATTTTCATCCACATTGACTGTCTGTAGACCTGCAAAACAAGACATCGTATCACCACCTGTTCCTTGGACAATGCTCTTTATACATATGTAATACACGTATATTCACAAGAAAGTAAACCTACAGTTTCAGAGATATCTTTCTGATCTACTTCTGGAAGAGCAGACTATATATAGACAGGTACTTCAACAAATGGTAAAACCAAAAACTTCTGTGTTTATTCTGCAACTAAGATACTTCTCAGGTAACAAGCAGAAAAGACTCGACCTGCTTTAGTGTTTGACATCAGAGGACATGCTTTATATAGGAAAACAGAAACCTAAAACTGCCCTAACAACTCCAGCCAGTGGGTTCTTTGGTGTTTTTTATTAATTCTCTAAAAAAAAATTTACAAGATTATTTTGTTAAATTCTGTATTTGCTTCTTAATGCTCATTAGGCCAGCCAGCAGCCCCGTCCTCTAGAGCAGAGCTAGCTGAAGCCAGCAGTCTGACCCCTTCAGTGCGCTTTCCACCTGAATTTTGCATTGCAGGAGGCGCCGTCCCACTCTGCTACTTGTTCAGAGGAACATGGCACAGAGGAGGAGACTGCCTGCAACCTCACCTTTGAATGTTGTGACTGGTACATAGGTAACCAGCGTGTACAGCTTGTTTGGTGAATCTTCATCCTCATTGCGCTTTCTGGACAAACGCACACGGATACGGTAAGGAACATTCCTGAAATGAAGACAGCAAATTAATTTTCAATGAAATAGGTACTGAAACCAGTGTTATTAATAGAAAAGTAAAGTTCTCTGCTCCATGGTTACTGCACCTGCCCCATATTCTTAAGCTTTGCCTATTTGTGCCAAGACATGAGTTAATTCTCTTTTTGCCTCGGCATCATAATGAACAAAATCCTGTACCGTTGAGATTATGCTGTCTGCCTTAGGCTTTTTGTTTTGTTAAAGCAAGCAGGTAAGATTTAACTGAGCCTTACAATAAGATGAAGCCATAATCCAGTGGGAGCAGAACGTCAAAAGTGCACCATTAGTCTACTACTGAGCCAGGAAATAGATTCTGAAGCCAATCACAAAGCATGGCATGAATATGATCAAGCAGCTGTTACTAACAACCATTCCTTACTCCAGTAGGAAACAGTGGGGACTAAAACCCCAACAGTCTGCTCCAAAAGCCTGAGGTCCCTGCCAAGAACCAGGATCTTGTTTATGGGCATGCAAGTGATAGCATTTCTGCCTCAGAAAGCCCATGGAACCACAGTTGCATTGCTTCGGTGATTTTGCCTGTAACAGGCAAGTCACAAGTCACAGCTTGGTGTCCTGCCCTAATACTGCCCAAAATACACTGCTAGACTTGCACAAATTAGTTCGTCCACATGATTTCCACAGCAACCTCTCACCTCAAACTCATGATTTTGGGGAAACTCCTGCTCAACAGAATACAAGAAGGAACTTCCTCCTTGCTGTATGTTCTCAGAGCAGGCTTACGCAATCAGGTGGATGCAGTAATTACAGCACAGGAACTTCTGTTGATTTATTCCCTTCTTGAAACACCTTAGGAGCATTTTTCACTACTTTATGCAATCACTGACTGTCACACCAACTGACCCTTCCAGAGGAAGGTATTTTACTTTGTGTATTTTATCTATTCCAACTAGTGAAAACTGCAGTTAAACTCGTGCTAGAAAGATACACTTCCCTGATGACTCCCTACTCCAAAGAATGCACTTCCACGTGTTAATACGAGGAAGTCTGGTTAGCAGCCTTGCTACTACACTCTGGGGTTACGCTGTCACCTGGCTCAATTGCTACTTCTTCATTGCACACAAAGCTCAATGGGAAGGAGAGAGACCCCCCTGCCCAGAACACCCAGTAGTGCAGCCACATCTTCCCACTCTGTTTTTAAAGGAAAGGTTGGCTTGCATACACAACTCCAGGTAAAGGATTGCAAACTGTCACCAGCTACACTGAGGAATCTAATTCCTAGAAGACACGGTGTAAAACAAGGGTTCGTGCATAACCAGTGTTTAACTCAACACTACAAAACCCTACCAGTTAACCTTTTATTATGGTTTAAAAGGTCCCACTCCTCCCATCCTTTGGACCACCTTCAGGCATGTCAAGTCACTGCCTCTGTAGCAACAATTTAACAGAAATTGTAGCTTTTTGGCTCCCAAACTACTTGTACTTTCAAGCCAAGATTAATGTCCCTATTTAAAACACACCTCATTATTTCTTTGTGTAGCATTTATCAATTCAGCATGCTTTGAAACCTCATGCTTTTCAGACACATTACACAAACGCCAGGTACTTAGCCTGTGACAGCAGGTGGCACTAAAAAGCCATCTGCCACAACAGGGACTGGGGTACTACAGTACAATACCCCAGTCCTGCCACCACCCTAACCTGCATTCCTGCTTTCTTTTGCTTTATTTTCAATAGATGTAGATCAAAGCTAATGCAATTCCAGAGCTGGCCCAAGCTTTACTACAAATATAGAATCATGGAATCTCAGGGGTTGGAAGGGACCTCCAGAGATCATCGGGTCCAAGCCCCCAGCCAAAGCAGGGTCCCTATGACAGGTCACACAGGTCAGCATCCAGATGGGTCTTGAGTATCTCGAGAGAAGGAGACTCCGCAACCCTCCTGGGCAGCCTGTGCCAGGGCTCTGTCACCCACACTATGAAAAAGTTCTGCATATTGGTATGGAACTTCCTGTGCTCCAGCTTGAGGCCATTGCCCCTTGTCCTGTCTCCACAGACCACTGAAAAGAGGCTGCCTATTCCCCCGTGTCCCACACTTGAGATATTTATAAACATTAATAAGATCCCCTCTCAGTCTTCTTTTTGCAAGGCTGAACAGCCCCAGTTCCTTCAGCCTTTCCTTGTAGGAGAGATGCTCCAGGCCCTTAATCATCTTCGTAGCACTTCTCTGGACTCTCTCCAGGAGATCCCTGTCTTTTTTTATACCAGGGAGCCCAGAACTGGACACAATACTCCACGTGGGGCCTGACCAGGGCAGAGTAGAAGAGGAGGATCACCTCCTTTGACCTGCTGGCCATACTCTTCCTGATGTACCCCAGGATCCCATTGGCTCTCTTAGCCACCAGGGCACACTGCTGGCTCATAGCCAACCTGTCATCTACCACGACCCCCAGCTCCTTCTCCACAGAGCTCTTCTCCAGCAGGTCATCCCCCAGCCTGTACTGATGCAAGCGGTTGTTCCTTCCCAGGTGTAAGACTCTACACTTGCTTTTATTGAACCTCATTTGTTTTCTCCCTGCCCAGCTCTCCAACCTGTCCAGGTCTCGCTGGATGGCAGCGCAGTGTTCCTGCGTGTCAGCCACTCCTCCCAGCTTTGTATCATCGGCACTTGCTGAGGGTGGATGCTATTCCCTCATCAAAGTTGTCGATGAAGATTTTAAACAAGACCAGACCCAACACCGAGCCCTGGGGAACACCGCTAGTAACAGGTCTCCAGTCAGACTCAGCTCCACTGATCACCACTCTCTGAGCTCAGCCATTCTGTCCATTCATCTATCCCATGTTCTCTCAGCTTTGCTATCAGTATGTCATGGGAGACAGTATCAAAAGCCTTGCTGAAGTCAAGGTAGATGACATCTACTGCTCTCCCTCCATCTACCCAGCCAGTGACATGATAGAAGGCTACAAGACTGGCTGAGAATGATCTCCCCTTGTTGAACCCATGCTGACTACTCCTCATAACCTTCTTCTCTTCCAATTGCTTGGAGATGGCATCCAGAACAAGCTGTTCCATCACCTTTCCAGGGACAGAGGCGAGACTGACCAGCCTGTAGTTACTCGGATCCTCCTTCTTGCCCTTTCTGAAGACCAGAGTGACATTGGCTATCCTCCAGTCTTGGGCATCTCTCCTGTTCTCCAACTGAGAGAGCTAACCAGAACGGCACAAGAGGTGACAGAAAGATTAGCTCCACATGCACATTGTAAAAAAGGAGGTGTTTGCAAAGAAAACACAAATACTGCAAGAAAGATCCCGACTTTTCTACCCATCCAAGTCCCACACCTCCACACACACAGTTAGCAGTCTCTTCTCACCCAATAAGTTGTGGGAACATACCTTATTCCTTTAGCCCAGACTGCTTTATTCAATCTGGTGTCAATGCGAACGTCAGGAGTACCCATCTCCTTCATGGCAAATTTACGGATTTCCTTGAGAGCTCGCGGCGCTCGTTTCTTGAAGCCCCTAGGACAAACACAGGGGGGATTGCTTTTAACTGCAGGAAAACTGTCAGCACTGGATGCTTGTTGGAGCACTTGGCCACCGACCTTCTCTAAACACACAACAAACAACTGCATGTGACAGCACTCTGACAGCTGCATCACAGCATGACCAGACCTTTATTCTGGTAGGCTGCTGCTAACCAAAATGTCAATGCCTAACAGAAACCACACAGAGTTATGCTGTAGCATTTCAGTAACATTCTGCAACGGCAAGGCCTCCCAGATCTTCAGTCTCTTTTACAACATGTAGACATGAAAGCATTTGGCAATGGTGCTGAAGAGATCAGAGCTTTCACAGGTATCTTAAATGAAAGGCCTATGAAAAAAGCAGTGCAACAATGGCAGTACAAACTGGACAGAACCAGACAGTATGGAAATAAACAGCAGAACAAAACTGATGCTACTCTGAGCAACAGCTTCTGCTAAATGGTGTTTGATGGTTACTTTCCTCACGTCATCCTGACTGGACCACCACCAGAACTGGTTTGTTTGGGTTTTTTTTTGGGTAAGTATAGCTAGTCTCATGCCTATTAAGGACAGATTCTACATTGTCGGGGAAGACAGCAGGCCTGCCGGCGGCCTAGCTCTCTTCTCCCAAGACATAAGCCCTGACAATATTCTTCTGTTTCCATGAGAAAGGGAAAGTTACTCATGCTGAGAGGATCTTAATAGTCACATTCTCAAAACACAGCGGCCTTGCTGATAGGTGTACAGGCCACCCTAAACCAAGCAGTTATGGGAAGGTATTTGGGAGTAACAGAACATGTTAGGAACCAACTGTAACAAGATGGTCAAAACAGCAGGTGTGTGGATACTTTTAGGTATTAAAGGTAAACTAAGAATATTTAGCTATAAGATAGGTTTATCAGAACTCATTATAATTACTAACCAATCAATATGGTGTGAACAGTGTGTGTAACCAATTAGCAGTTTTTTAGCTTGCCACGTCTGCGGTAAGAAAGGTTTATAATCACTACATGACTGGGGATTTACTCTGCAAGTTGCAGCTACACCTTGAGTGCTTTGCCCCCAGTATTACACCCACACTGTGACGTGCGACTGCTGTGTCAGCAGGCTCTAAGGTCCTGCAGTGGGTTATGTTTACTATTATTTGCACACTATCGTTGGTATTTTATGCTAGATATCTGGGGTGAGCAAGGGATTACAAGCGAGACAAGCAACAGAAGCATTTCCCCTTTGTACTTCATCCTAAAAAGGGGTTAACCCTCTAAAAGGAAAGAGGATAGCAGGACCATCACCATTAAGAACAGACTGAATTGCCACAAATCATGGCAAGGCCAGACCATCCTACTGTCCTTCAAAGGCACTGCTGCCTCCACCCTTATCATCTTGTTGCTGAAGTCAACTTAGGGGAGAAGTTTCACTGATCGTTTTGATTTGGATATAGTTTTCTTCCACATGACTGCAGCCATACACACACACACACACAGAGGAGAATCAAGGGGAGGTACAGTTTCTCAGCACATCCTCCAGAGCACTTTACATAACCTTTACCACTATGAGGTTCAACATTTTGTCAGGTAAGATGTCACTCTCACCCACACACAACTAACACCACTTAACTCAAATCACATCCCAATTTACACCTTGCACAATGTAACAATAAACAGAAGCAATCATCTGATGGCAACACCACTGAATTTTGAGAACTTAAACTACAGTGAGATATATTTCAAACTTTGCTTGGGAAAAAATGACAACCTGTGCAGAAAGGCAAGCAGCTCTAACCTCAAATGATGTCCAGGTACACTCACCAAAAAAACCTACCACCCCACAACAAACCAGCTTGTTCCTGAAACCCCCCTGCAAGTATAGGTCAGCACAGGTAGAGAGCTGCCTTCTTGTGACACAACTATCACACATGGGCCTAAAACACATCGTGCATTAGCACTGGTAAGGACTGTCATTCTCCACAGTGTAAAACCTACCGACCCCATTACCAATCTCCACTTTACATAAGGCAGATTTCCCAGACAAAACCCCAGGGACTTACACGCCATGGATCCGCTTGTGAATGTTGATGGTATATTCCCTGGTTACCACCTCATTGATGGCTGAGCGTCCCTTCTTCTTCTCGCCACCCTTCTTTGCGGGAGCCATCTGAACGACGCTGAAAAGCATCCACGCATGCATCAAGAGCAAACCCCATGTCCCTCGGTTTTCCCACTGCCTTCCCCCCACCGCCCCCAGCGCCTCACAAGCCACACAGACCTCCCGTTCAGAAACTCAGTTCAAGATTAACTCGCCCCTGCAGACTTCAAGCCGCAATTCTTCAGCACCATGAAAGCCTCACTCTCCTCTGACAGCAGTGTGAAACACATCTGAGACTCTTCAGCCACTGCCCAAGCCGGCCGGGCTCCCAGCCAGCCCCAGGCGCCCTTAAAACCACCCCGTCCTGCTTCTGCATACCCAAGCCCCTTCTTCCCTCAAAGCGACCCCGGCAGGCAGCCCGGCTCGGCCCGTCCCGGAACGGAGGTGACGGTACCAGAAAAGCTCCTTCCAGGGGCTGATAGAGGCCTACGGCATTCCCCTCCCTCAGCAGGGTGCAGCACAGGCTCGTAGCCGCCTCACAACTGCCCCGCAGGCCTCCCCGGCCTGCGCCCTCCCCGGCTCACCACAGGCCCGGGGGAGCAGCAAGATGGGCCCCCGCCCCCGTGAACACGGACCCACCGAGAGGAACCACCCGGTGTCCCCCACGCCGGGCCGCCCCCCGCACTGGGGTAGGCTAAGGAAGCCCGCTGCCGCCGCGCCTGCCAGGCGGATGGAAGCGGATTCGGTAAGCTGCCCACCGGGGCCGCCACTCACCCTGCCCGGGTACAGGCCGGAAAGGAACGCGCAAGGGACTGTGGGAACGAGGAGCCCTTCCGGGATGCGGGCGGGGACCGAGCGCGCCGGCGCCAGCCGGGGGCACGCACCGGGGGAGGGAGGGGCTCAGCCGGGCGGTGGCGCGCACGCGCGGGGCTGGAGGGTGCGGGGCTGTCGGTAGCGCGGGGTGAAGGGGCGGGCGGGGTGCAGGGGCGGGCGGGGTGCTGCGGTCGCTTTCGTTTGAGAGGGGTGCTGAGCCTAGCGGGAGCGGCCCCGGCCCTGGCCGGTCGGAGAGCTGCTTCTGGCGCGGCCGCCCCAGCCCGAGCCCGCAAACGGCGTGAGCTTGCTGGCCGCGCGCGGCGAGTGCTCCCACCCCCGCGCCTGCGCGCTGCTGGCGTCGGGGTAGTCAGGGGAAGGGGGTCGCGGCAGCCTTACCTTGAAAAAGGGGGTGTCTTCGTCCCCGCTCACCGCCCGCGAAACTGAACCTGCCTCCCTGGGATTGGAGTTTTGGAGGCTCTGAGTAGCTGCGTACCTGCTCGCCCCTACTCTGAGAGTCTGTCTTCTGGGAGGGGGTGTTACACGGGGACCTCGGCTTGGGAGCTGTGCGTGGAGTCCGAGCTGCAGACGGGTTTGGGCTGGAAGCGGCCTCAGAGATCATCTCGTTACACCCCCTGCCATGGGCAGGGGCACCCTCCGCCAGACCAGGCAGCCCAAAGCCCCATCCAACCTGCCCGTGAACACTGCCAGGAATGGGGTATACGCAGCCTCTCTGGGCAGCCTGTTCAGTGTCTCACCATCCTCACAGGGAAGGATTTTTTCCTAATGCCTGGTCAAAATTTACCCTCCTTCAGCTGAAGGCTGCTACCCATTGTACTGGCCCAGTAGGTGCCTTTCAGGTACTGTCAGGCTACAGCAAGGTCTCCCCAGAGCCTTTTCTTCTCTGGGCTGAACAAGCCCAGGCCTCTCAGCTTGTCTTTACAGCAGAGGTGCTTCTGCCCCCATCATCTTCATGGCTTTCCTCTGGACTTGCTCCAACAGTTCAATCTCTTGTACTGGAGCTGGATGCAGTACTCCGGGGGAGTGGGTGGGTGTCTCAGCAGAACAGAGAGGCAACAGAATCACCTCCCTTGATGTGCTGCTTTTGATGCAGCCCAGGATATGGTTGGCTTTCTTGGCATCTAGCAAGGAGATTGCCCTGTGTTCAGATCTGAAGCTCCTGTTCCTGAGTATTAAAAACAGGTACTCCAGCGCAGGGCAGTAGTCTACAGTAACCACCCTGTCTGGCCACCTGCCTGGAGGAATGACCCAAACAGAATGATTATGTTGAAAGAAGCCAGATCTTGGCTACAGTGAGCTAGAACACTGGCTCACATCTATGCAGAGGACTGGTGTTATGTGTGCCTGAACGTGGAACAGGGTGTGTGTAAAGGGAAGAAATGAGACCGAGCATGAAAAACTTAAGTGGTGGCATAAATCTGTTCTTATAAATGCTCTGCATCCTTCCAAATAATACAATAGGCCAGCTTACTAGAAGGCAACCCAGCCCTCTTTACAGATGTTCCCTGTTGATGACTTAGTACTGCTGGTTTTAGAGGCTAAGCTTGGTTTGGAAGTACCTAGTGCCAATCAGGAGAGATGTGGGTGTATTACAACTATCCCTGAGTGTAAACCAAATTCTTAAAGGCATTTTATGACTTTCATTGTAGTTGAGATCTGTCAAGTGCTACTTCCACAGGTATTTCCCCTGAGGTGCTTGTGTTCCTTCATTACCTCTTTCCTGCATGAACTTTGTGGTCTACAGGTAGATTTCCCCTCCCCTTTCCCAAAATAGGCCTTTACAGGAGTGGATGGCATTTATGAAATTAGCCTCCTAGCCAGCTGGCCTTCACTAAGGTCTGTCTATGGTTACCAGAAAGAGAGAGGTTCCTTCAGACATCTTAAGGTTTAGCTCTTTAATCTTCATCTGGTGGGGTCACTCTTGCTTCACCAAATGCAAGAACTGAGCAGGCTAACTCAGACTGGCAGCTAAAGGTGGCACTCAGAACACTTTCTTAAGAGTTGAAATCTGATCTCTATAAACAGATACTTGGTTCGTCTTCCTTCAGTGAAGTAAACTGGAGGGACTCTGTGAGACTGGAAGACACGTGTGTCCATCAGTCCTACCAGTCTGCCCTGCTGTGGCCGCTACAGGGTCGTTTTGCCAGCAGGTTTTCTCCAGGAGAGTTTTAGCTTCTTCAGAAGGTTTTTCAGAAGTTGGGGCAAATAAACCTTCTTGATTTTTCCAAACATTTACTTTTAGCCTTTCCAGCTCCCAACCCAATTCTCTCCATTGTTCCTCTGTGGCACAGAAACCAGAGCTGAATGTGTGGGCACCCGTGATGTGATCCCAGGCCATGATGGGCAGGAAGGGCAGCATGGTCTGTGCTCTCTTGAAGCTAACGCTGTCTGAGGCAGCTGCAAGAGAATGAAACCATTACTGTGCTCGGTTATCCACCTCGTTCTGTGTTGAAGGTTGCTACTTCTGCAGCAGAGCCTGCAAAGAGAAAGCAGACCTGTACCTTGGCTGCTCCATCCTGTACTTAATTTGAATTTAAAATTTAAAAAAGC
The DNA here is from genome assembly GCA_022605575.1 of Laterallus jamaicensis coturniculus. Lineage (NCBI taxonomy): Eukaryota > Metazoa > Chordata > Aves > Gruiformes > Rallidae > Laterallus > Laterallus jamaicensis. Next base: position 5,109,211 of record JAKCOX010000023.1, on the reverse strand, counting down.
ATCCACACAAGGTTGCCAAAGTGGAGACCAGACTGCCTATAGCGAGGGCATGGTAGCAGTTCCAGCAGAGGTGTTACCATGAACATCAGGACAGCAATGTCTTAGAACATTGAAGCTGGACATGGCTCAAAGCCCTTGTATGTGCTGGGACAAACCATTCTTTAAACAATCTGGTTTGTTCTAATCTAAAACTGTTTGGTTGATAGGAGGGAATTGTCTGAGGTCTTTAAAGTTTTAAAGGAGCTTAAGATGAGCTGTCTTGGCTAGCAGCTAATGCAGCTTCCTGAGCTGTCATGCCTGCTGTCCGTGCTGGGACAAAAAGCCCATAGGACAATCCTTGGTTTTGCTAACTGGGTGGCAAACGCCTTGCCAGGCTACAGCTAACATGAAGAGTCTCAAGTAAATCACATAGTTGAACAGCCACAGGAAAATGTGTGCAAGTCCTGCAATAAAGCCTTTTGGCTATTTTATTTTATTCTACAAATAAAGACAACTGTCCATCATTAAATGGAAAAAAAAATAATAGTTTGAGTTGTATATAGCATGAAACAGTAGTTCCCTTCACAAAAAAACATTTCTAATTCATTAGTTTATTACAAAATATCCACTCACAAAAAAGCACAAGCACAATCTTTATACTTGTGAAATGAGTTGATATTTCATATACAAAATAATTTCCACATAATTCCATATAATTTTATTTTATATAGAAATAGGTCATTATTACAACAGCTGTACAATACACTACTTTTTATTTAATAATTACATAAAATCTTTCTTAGAAACATATCAACAGAAAACATACAAAAAAAGCGAAAAGTGCATTTCTTTTTTATTTTTTCATTTTTTTCCCCCCCCAAAGGAAAATTCAATCCTAAATGTTATAATGAAAGAGATATGTAATAGTCTGCAGCATCCCGAGTCAGTGGGCCGAAACACAGTGCATATTTCTCAGAGACTTGCCATGGGTAGGGTTGAGTCTGAAGAAGGATCCATGTTGTACTGTCAGAGAGTTGCGTGACTGTGCTTACAATCAGAGTTCTCCTTCACAACCACAATTCATGTAGAAAACAGTCCGGTGCAGGTCGTGGGTTGGGGGTTCGTTGGTTGGTTTGTTTCTACTCATGAAGAACTTGAAGTTGGGGTGAGCTGCATAATACTTTTCAGATTCTAAATCGAGGGTTGTGAGCTGTAGACCATCTTCACTGATGTCTGGGCTTTCTCCTCCATTGGATGGGCTAATTTGGCCACAAGAAGAAGGAAACAAACTTCTCTTTACAGAAAGTGCCTAGGTTTTGTCCTCTGTGCAGTTGTGCAAAATAATAACAATAATCATAATAAAAATAATCTCTTGTTCTCTCCTCAATAGACCTTTGATGCAGTCAGTGCTTTTCATACACAAAAGAAGAACTGAAACAGTGAAGGCCAAGTACCTCATAAGTCTGTTGACAGTCTTTTGGGATTGCCGGATAGCTTTCAGAGTGACACGCCAGGACTGAACGCCTCCTCCCGTGCACCCACTGATGAGGGAGGCTGCAGGGCAGTGTCCCTTTTAGTTTTGCTCTGCCAGTACGTCCCGTGCTCGCGAGACAGCGCAAACCGAACCCAGCATGCCGTAAATGCGCTGCCTGTGGCGGCCAGCACTCTGTGGCGTACTCCTGTCATAGAGCTTTGAAAGAAACACTTGTGCAAAAGCCAAAACAGTAAGTACAAAGTCATTCTCCTCTGCCCCATGTGCCCATTGGTTAAAGCTAATCGTGCATTGATTGTGCTGGTGGGGACTCTTTTTATCGCAGTGGCTGTGGTAAATTTGATGATTCTGATAAGCTATTGCTTCTTCTTGATGTTAGTTGCTGCTGCTGCTGCTGCTGTGTCTGATGATACCCCATATTTCCTTGCTGTGGCGAGTAAGATGGCAGGAGCAACGAATCGGGTTGCTCATTGTGCAAAGAACTTGGTGTTTGCACCTACAGACAAAATAAAATTCACCACGGTGTTCGGTTCTTTCACATGGTAAAGCTCTTTCTCTTCAGTGTACAAGGTGCTTAGTGATACTACTAGTCTGTAGGCTTTCATTTCTGGGGCTGTTCGGTATGGGGTTCCTTACCTAATGCTAGAAGGAACACCCATAAACTGCAACTAAGGGAAAGCTGTGCTAGTAGGAATGCAGTGCCTAGCAGGGTTTGCAGGTTAGCCTGAAAAGCCTGCTTAGGAACAGGGTGGGTGAATGTGTCAGAAATGACGCAGATGGATGATAAAAACGGAACAGAAATGAAACAGGGGATCTTGGGGGTACCTCATGCTGTCCCTTCCAACCCTTTGTTTTTGTGAGGTTACAGTAGGGTGTGACCTTGCAGTAGTAAAGGCGATGTGAATTTTGCAGATGCTTTTCTTGGGAATGGTGTCTGTCACAGTTTTTATTAAGTCTCAGCTGTGATAAGGATTTCAGTTCAAAAACGAGTTTAACCCTTTAAGGTTGATGATACTCTTTCAGTGATGTCAATGGATATGTGATAATGTTTTACAGACTGAGTTCAGCTCCTTCTGAGTTAACACTGAGACACCTCATTTTCCTCCTTCGCCTTACTTTAGTATGTGCTGAACTGGGTCAAAATTAAGTATTTTTACATCTTTAAATGTAAAACCTGATTCTTCCAGGCAGCTTGCTCCAATTTATCTTCTGTGCCTTGTGGAGTTGAGGAAATATGTAAATTTACCAAAGGGATCCAGATATCTGATCCAGATCTCATTTTATGTTGGTGCTGGTAATTAAAAATCATCTTTTCACTTGTAAACTAAGCAAATTTTATCCTGAATAAAGAGTATAGAGCAACTCCTAAGGCAGCAATTTTCTCCGTCTAGAAAAACACTTTAACTATATCCGGGATAATCTGATTATGTTTCCAATGTACAGAATTAGTAATTTCCTTTGAAATATTCTGACTCTCCTCACGGCTCCCCTGCTGTACTGGAAGGGCACACGGCATTGTGTCAGTGTCTCCCACGTTTCAGTATCTCAGAAAGGCCTGTTTCTTGCTGTCACTGGGCTCCCGCTGAAACCCGGGGTCCCATCTGCACAGCCCCTTCACCTTATTACTCTGCGTGTACTTTTTACACATCATCCTCTTTGTCCTTCCCTACCTGCAGGTAGCATTGTTGCTGATGCTGTTGGTGCTGGAGTTGCATAGGTGGCAGAGAGGATGGCTGGGAAGGAGGTGTAGTGGAGAACCCTTGGTTTAACACTGCTTGTCCCATCAGTACGACTGGAGAGCCGCTGCTGGAAGTCTGCACTTCCAAACTCTGAAACATTTGTTGGGTTTGAGAGTATCTGTGGAAAGAAGATGTAAAACAACAAGAACAATCTTTGTCAGGAGCAAAGGCCTTCTCTTAGGAAGTCCCTAGTCATAAATAATTGCTAATAAAGGGTTGCAGTGCACAGGAGCTGCTAATACGAACAATGGCACCATTGGTGGCACTCTTTTCCCCTTACTTGTCTGTATGAGCTGGCCTTAGAGGGCAGAATGCATCTCACCTCAAAATCCAGACCGCGTTTTAGAGTCATTAAACATTCTGTTTTACACGTCTTCTCTTCAGCCACAGCATTCACATCCCAGGCTCAGGAAACCAAATGGCCTTTGACTCTGCGTTAATATGCTGAGCTCTGAACTGTGGCAGGAGAGAAGGAAATGCACCTCCCCATCTGCTGCCTGTGCTCCCTTGCAACTGCCAGCGGGGTGGTGATCTCTTGCAGAAAGAAGGGAGGGTGGGGGTGTCATTACTTCTTAAGCTGCTCGTAGACATACTGCTGAGTATGGTCAGCCGGTCCCGTAGCTGTGAGCCTCACTGCAGGAACAGGAGGTGGCTCTGGAAGTCCTCAGGAGTGAGCAATGGGATGGAAACAAAATACTCGGCTCCTCTTGCCAGTCTGCTTTTGCATAGCAAAACTTAAATGTGTGTTGTTCTGTGGAAGGCTGTGGGCAAAACCGCAGTGAGGCTATTGCCAACCCAGCCTAACTCTGTTTATCCTGTAATGGGTGATGAGATCATAGTGTGGCGTGTGTTCGCTCAACAGCTGTTCAACATTAGGGGTTAGTCAGAAATGCTGCAGTTTGAGTTCTTGTACTAGGGTGTGAGCTCCTAAAAAAGGGTCCTGTGAGTCAGGAGGTCTACATGAACTGGGCGACATAGCTCTGCAAATCAGACTGCTCCTGTGTAGATGCTTAAGTGCAAACCTAAACCACTCCATATTTAAAGTTGATAAATTTAACTCAAGATAATATTGAACAGCAATAGTGATGCTTAAAAATGTACTGAATACCTACATTCTGAGGTAACATACAGAATTACTTCTAAAGTAACGATGTCCAAATGGTTGCTTATTATTTTAGCAGTTCATGATTAAGTACAGTGAGAAAAAAAACAGCTAAGAAACAAATAAACAACAAAAAAAGCATTTTCTGCTTGGTGTTTTCTGCTTCCCTCATGCAAGTTTTGAGGGGACAAACAACCAAAGCAGCTTGTTCGCCAGCTTTTCGAAGGGTGCACAGGCACAGGGGGGCCTGTTGGTTCTCCCAGTTCTGCTGGTGTGGATTAGGCACAGCTCTGCTGGCATTACACCAGCACCTTGCTGCCCAGTGAGGAGGAGATTTCTTGGCACCAGTCATTTTAACCAGGCCAGTGCTGACTTTCACTCTCACATTTACCTTTGTGGGTCGGAAGTTCCAGCAGTGAAGCAAGCATCATGTGAGGGAGAAAAATTCCCTCCAGCCTCTGCTTGTTAAAACGCTACTGGCACATCGTGTTTCTCTCTGTCATCCTTCCTGATGTGACCAGGCAGGGTAAGGCTGACCCTGACCCTGGAAGCCAGGCGCAGCACAGTAACACGTTCCCGGTACTTTATATCTTACTAAAGAAGGCTGTTTGCCCTCAAAAGCAACCTTGATGTCTTATTTTTGACAAGCCACATACTTAGCCTGGGATCCCGCCATGCTGAGGTCTGAAGGGTGTCTTGCATTACAGGACCCAGGCATCATGGGCTGAATAGGCTGGCTGAGCAACAGTCTGGTGCATGGAAGGAAAAAGGGAAAAAAAATGTGACATTGCTGTAACAGAAGGACCACACAAATCTCAAATTTTGAAAAGAGGACACTTTCGTAGGGACAGCGCAAGGCTGAGCCTTAGGAGGTCCTTGCCATGGCTGGCTGGCCCTGTGCGCTGCAAGGTGGAGATCTGGAGTAGCACGTTCCCTCCCCAGCCACCTGGGTGCCCTGCCGCTACGGGTTCAGGGAAGTGGAATTTCCTTTGCTCCTGCCGGCGTTTGGGCTTGCTGAGTGTCGGACTGCGATGGTTTGGGCCCCTGTGTCTAGCTGGAAATCAAGGGGGATCCTCCACTGCCCACCTATGGGACCCTGAGGTGGCGAGGGTAAAAACGGGAGATATCCCACCGCCCCGGGACCGGGAGGCTTGAGGAGGCGCAGCAGCCGTGACTGCAGCTGGGGATCTCATGCGGGCCGGCACCCCGGCCTGTGGCTGCATCGCCCAGCGGCCGTGCCGTGCCGTGCCGTGCCGTGCCGTGCCGTGCCGTGCCGTGCCGTGCCGTGCCATACCTGAGCTGCTGGTCGTGGCTGCAGCCCGGGGCGGGCGGGCCGGGGGTGCCGCCCCGCGGCAGGGCAGCAGGGGGCGCCGCGGTGCCGCTGCCGGCGGGGACTGCGGCGAACGGCGGGGGCGCGCCGCGGGGGGGGCGGCCGCCGCCCGGTGCCAGCTCCGCGCTCCTCGCCGCCTTCGGACCCTGGAAGAAAGAGGCGGGGGGGGGGTGGGAGAGAGGAACTCGGTCAGCGCTGCGTGGAAGAAGCCTAAAGCCACCGTGACAGTGTCGCCGTCACTGCGTGGCGATGCGTCCGGCCGGAGGCTGTCAGGGTAGAAGGAACGACAGCACAGCTACAGCGTACCGCGGATTTCGCCCCCGCTGCCCCCACCGCCCGCCCCCGCTCCGTTCGACCTGGGACCGCGCAGCCGCCCCGGTGGTGCCGCCGAACATTTGAGGAGACCGGCGGCACCCCGTGAAGACGCGAGGGAAATGGGGTGTGATGAGCACCGCCGTAAAAGCCCCGTGATGGGAGTAAATCTTATTAAAGAGAAAAAAAAGGTGGTCTTCCCCTCCCATCCCATCCCCTCCCCTCTTATTTTAATGGAGTCATTACAACGGGGGTATGTAGGAGGTTACAAAGCTACAGCGGAGGGGTCTGAAGGTAACGGCGCAGGTACATTCGCCGTACACTCCAGTGATAGGAACAGGAGCTGCGCTTGCTGTGCAGGGACGTACAACAGGTGGGTGGGAGAGCAACAACTGGGAATGACAAGAAACCAGGAATAAGGCAAAAAAACCGACAAACCCAGGCCAAACCTACTGGCTTTCACGGGTCTCACCGAGAACTGAGGCGGAACTTTATGTCCCCCATGCAATCACCTGTTGCTCGCAACGCAGGGAGGAAGGGGGGGGTCTCACACAAATCTCTGTGTGTGCCAGCGGCGTGCCGCCACAGCAGATGGGCTTCGCTGTGTCAGCAGCATCTGGCTGGATTCAGGGAGCGAGCAGGAGTAAAGCTTATTTTAAGAGGTCGCACTGCTGACACCCCTATCACTAGCTGCCAACGGGGTGGGTCAGGTTTCTTTCACAGTCAACTGAAGAAAAAGAATTCATCCACACATTTTGCATGCGCCCTCCTGTCCCCTCCTGCCAGTTTTCAAGCCTAAACAGCTGCTCAAGCAACCCTTCTGGCTGACATCTTAAAAAAAAGAATAAGGTAAAGTAAATGCTGTAAGGAACCCCTTCGTAGAGGCTGCCCTTATACAGGAGAATCGGGAAGGAAGGACAAAGGCACGTTTACAGGGCTGACATGTACTTGCTTGTTTAATAACAGCGTCTTCTTCCTATACAAATGCTTCTCCATTCAAAGAAATGATTACCTGGCTCGATATCACGCTCGCTTCTCTCAGTGCTTGCTGGCTCGCTGTTTGCGAAGATGCGATTTGCCCTTGAAGCTGAGGACTGGGGACAAGCTGCTGCTGAGAAATGGCCCCTGACCTCTGCTGTTGCTGTTGTGGCTCTGGCTGCTGGGTATTGCTAAAGCTCAGGGACACCGTCGTTGGCTGCTGTAGGAACATCTGGAAAAGAAGGGGAGGGAGAGTTTATTTACATAGCCCAGCTGTCTTGGTTAATGACAGTGACAGAATTAAATCCAAAGATACATTCTAAAATAAAGTTATCATGTTTCTGGATTCACTATCCACTCACTGTTGGTTGGAAGTCCCCTGTCTTTCCTACATTAACAATTCTGACGTCTTTAGTTTCTTGATTTCTTGTTCTGCAAGCATACTCATTGCTTGCAAAATGTATCCTGAAGGTACAAGACCTCTCTCTGTGGGGCAGGCACAACGTGCAGAAGAGCAGTTCCCTGTACACTGATGGTGTGCTGGGGCATCCTGACCAGAGAGAAGAGAGCATCGAGAATCAGCCTGCCTTTCAGACAGGGCTGCTTGTGAATATGTCCCTGGAAATCCTGCACCTTACATGCTGTTGGGTTGTTGAATGTCTTTAATGAGGCCACAGTCAGGCTGTTGCTGTCCGTGTGGAATGTCCATGTCTCTATCACTGCAGAGATGTGTAAACAGACAGTCACTGTCATTTATCTGATTTCCCATCAGGTAACTGTCACCCAGTGTTCTTCCTAACCATGCTATGCATTTGACTTGTGCAAAAGAGCTAACAGCTCCTCTCTCAGTGTTTCTGTAATGATCTGCTCCCCGTGCTTGCATTGCAAGACCAGGCTTCCTTCTTCAGAAGTTGGAGGACTTGGGAATTTTTGCTTTTCTAGGGGCTATTTCTTTTACTGCAGCTGTATGGAGGGAAAAGGCATCTTTTAAAACCACGAACTATTAATGCTGCAGGCTGTCTTTGCAGTATTTCAAATGCAGGCTCTCGCCACCAAGGACCATACAGAGGTACACATTCCAGGTAGTTGAAGGCATTTTGGGATCTGCTTCTGATTCCTCACCACCACTACACGTGTGGAACTTCATTAATTTAAGTGGAGCTGCTTAGGGTTTAAATGAAATCAGAACCACAATTATTCTCTTCATTATTCATCCATCAGTCTCATGCCTAGCAGTACCTCGGAGGTACGCCCAGTAATTAGTACACCTTTCTGCAGCTTATTGCTATATTAACAATTCCCTAAACTACCATGTCCCCTCTAATTTTTCTTGGAAAAACCCCATACCTTTTTCCAAAGGACCGGCACAAAGCATTGCTTTTCTTTGCATAAGTCGTGTTTGTACTTATTTATCTAGCTTTTAAAACACAGTTTTTATTTAAATATGATAATTTTTAAATGAATTTCCATGTGCCAAGATTTTACTCGGAAAAAAAGCTCACATTAATCAGCGAGGGCAGGGGCAGTTAATGACAGTGTTAATGGACCTAAAGCAATGGCTTGTTTCAGGTGCTGTAGGCTAACCACATCTCAAAGATGTCTGATGGAAATAAGTGGGTCAAGTAACAGAGTTGGGGCTGCTCACAGCAGGTCTGAAGCTAGCTCAGAGTGTTTCCTTCTAAAAACTGAGTTTGGAGCTGTTACGTATCAGAAAGACAGATGGTCTTGCAACTTCTGCCAAGTAAATAGGTCTTATTATGAATAAATCAAAGACAGAAATTATGAAAATTCATTTTTGTGTTTATTTTCGGTCTGTGGAAGCTAAGCTGTGGACATGTTTGGTAGATGAACTCACTTGATTAGCTCTAGCAAGGAGATTGTTCACCCTTGATACAAAATTTGATATAAAATCTAGAACAGGTATAGCAAGTGGTGTGCTTCAAAAATGCGATGGGGACCATGAGCCCATGGGTACTGGCCAGATCACCATGAATGAAGACCTTTAGTGGGGTTATCTGAAGCGTGCTCCCTGTATGTGGCATACAGTGCTGCAGAAATACTAATACAATGCAAAACCAATGTCTATTGATGCAGATTTCAGGCAGGGTGTGAACTCGAGGTGAATGACTTACTCTTACTCTTATTACAGACCTGCCTCTGGGCATCCCTTAGTTCCAGATGAAGGCCAAAGAGCTTATCCTTGAAAGAAAGTGGAGTAACCTACTTTACCATCACCAGTGTGTGCCAGGAATGTGCATGGATAATGGTTGGCAGCTAACATGCTACAAATTTACAACCAAGTTTACCCCAGTAAACCGATCTTGGTTGTTCATGTGTTTGTACTCTGAGAGGGCTCCAAGTGTTTTGTACCTAGGGACCCTCTCTCGCATTGCAACAGCTGAAGCATTATTACTTCTGTCTGAACATAAATGTCCTGGAAAAGCAAGCTCAGGGCAGGAAGCGATGATGGCATTTAACCCTGAGTCTCTGCAGAACTGGGAGACTCAAGATGCATCATCAACACAAGAGTTAACCTGAGAGAGGATCAAAGCATGAGATTTCTACCCGCTAGCTAAGCCTAGAAACAAGAACATGCCTCATCTGTAAGAAACTTAATGGTGTTTTTTCACATTGTGCCTCTTTTGTGATGGTCCTGCCTGAATTCCCCTGAAACACTGAAATATGGGAGCTTTAAATAACAACAGATACTCCCTAATAGAGAATGAAATCTTTCCCGGTCTGAGCAGATCCAAGTAGATAAATTAGCAGCTCCCTAACCGCACTGCTGCTAATGACATGTCTCATGGCTGATTTTGCGGACTGTGAGGTCAGTGAAGCATCTTACAAATATTTTTTAATTGGCCAGCTTGTTAGCATACACGGCAAAGCAGCAAGGGAGGGGAGGGGCCCTCTGACACTGCTGCCCCCTCATTCCGAGGTAGATGGTCCCTACAGCTAATGGATGAATCACACTGGCAAGACATCGTGAGGAAAATGGCTCTTTGACTCTACCTGTCCTTTGGATCATCAGGGGATTATAGCCTTGGGGCTCATCATTACAGCCATCAAGATGCTTTATGTAAAATATGGATAGATGAGAAGCACAGCGCCGGGAAACCGAGATTCACTGACTTCGAAGAGAGCCTGGTTTGCAAATGACGGGTGGCAGTGGATGGTCTCATTTGTACTTCTCTCAGGCTGGCCAGGCTCAGCCCTTCTGCCTTCCTCCCCGTCCATGATTCATTAGCTAGACTGTTCAAATCTGGAGCAGACGCAGCACCCTTCAGACTTCTGAGGTTACTCTTGCCGCTCCCGTCCTTCACACTTCAGGTTGTCAGGAAAAAGCAGTAACAGGGATTTAATGGGGTTTCGAACAATTTTGTTCAGGGCCCACAACCCTCCTGCCAGTTTCATCTTTCATCGCAGAAGGCTCTTGGAAATGATGTCTCACACAGGCTGCCGTGCCCAACGTCTGTCCGGCTGGGAAAGTGTTTCTTGGTAGGCTGCTGTACTGCAGTTCTGAAGATCTCTGATGGAAATGGAAATGGGGCTTAATTCTCCACAGAGCTACCTATACATTGCTGTGCAGAAGGGAGCGAACCAGTGAGGAAGATATGCTAATAAATCAGTTAATGAGGGAAAAACTGGAGAACACTTCCCCCTTTTCAGACAGCACATGGCACTCCCCCATGCTTACAGCTCTTCTACGCGGAATATTAAAGAGGCCAGAAATGTGCTTGATAGCAATGCTTGACTATTTGCTACTCTGCTTTGTAGCTCTGATAATAGACATGGATCAATGTCTGCAGACATCCAGCTCTCTGAATGATGAAACCTGTGCGGCGAAGCCCGTGGTTGGATTTCTGATTTAACACTCTGCTCCTAGCTGCTTGTGAGTCACAGAAGTGCTGCCTGCAGAAGTGCCAGGCTTTCTTTCAAGTTGCCCCTAGCTATATAAGACAAAGCTAATTCCCCGCCTCACTCTATCCCTGCAACAGCACAATCATTTTGTGGCTGGGTTGTTTTTTTTTAACCTAGAAAAAGTGGAAGGAAGCAAAGGCCCTGGCCATGAGTCAGTGTGACTGCTTGCATCCCGTTGCCTTGTTCGATTGCTCTGAGGAGGCTGAAAGGCACACAAACTACGGAGGAGCATCCTCCACACCTAGGAGGGTGGCAGGCACAGAACCCCTGCATTTCTGTACTGCCTCCAGACCCTTACCTCTCAGTTCTGTGCCTGCAGTAAGCTGGGAAATCATCAGCAATAATGTAAGAGAGGTTGCACTGGTCTGAAAATACATTCCTTTTGGTCCGACCTGGTACATTCATTGTGGAGGGGAGGATGACCCAAGTGGTGTAAGTCAGAGCTACAGAGCGGGCAGTACAGAACTACCCACCATTTACCCACCAGGTCTCCTCTTCTCTCTGCCTGAGGTCCCTGTGGGCATATCTGAGAATCCATCCATGGTCTTTGGGATATTAAATGCACCACAGCACATATGGGAGACAGCTGTGTAAAAATAAA